>OU342743.1:532058376-532534286 GCA_910589775.1 Avena eriantha | reverse complement strand
TGGATCCACCGATGTCATGCATGTATGTTCTTTTCATGAACCACACCCAGTGTCACTTCATGTCAGTTCTTTTCATGAACCACAAAAGGATCCACCCAGTGTCATTGGATGTGTGTTCTTCTCATGAACCACACGTGGATCCACGGTGTCATTGCATGTTTGTTCCTCTAAACAAACCACATAAGGATCCACCAATGTCATTGTGTGTGTTTTCTTTTCATGAACCACAACCAGTGTCATTGCATGTATGTTCTTCTAAACAAACCACATAAGGATCCACCAGTGTCATTGCTTGTATGTTCTTTTCATGAACCACATAAGGATGGGCCCACCAGTGTCATTGCATCTCTGTTCTTTTCATGAACCACACCTAGTGCCAGTGCATGTGTGTTCTTTTCATGAACCGCACCTAGTTTCACTACATGTCCGTTCTTTTCATGAACCACATAAGGATCTATCAGTGTCATTGCATGTCTGTTACTTCCATAAACCACATATGGATCCACCTAGTGTGATTGCATGTCTGTTCCTCTAAACAAACCACATAAGGATCCACGAGTGTCATTGGATGTGTGTTCTTCTAATGAACCACACCAAGTGTCATTGCATGTGTGTTCTTCTAAACAAACCACATAAGGATCCACCAGTGTCATTACATGTCTGTTCTTTTCATGAACCACATAAGGATCCACCAGTGTCATTGCATGTCTGTTCTTTTTATGCATCACAGCTAGAGTCATTGCATGTCTTTTACTTCCATAAACCACATATGGATCCACCTAGTGTGATGCATGTCTGTTCCTCAAAAGAAACCACATAAGGATCCACCAGTGTCATTGCGTGTCTGTTCTTTTCATGAACCACACCCAGTGTCATTGCATGCGTGTTCTTCTAAACAAACCACATAAGGATCCACCAGTGTCATTGCCTATCTGTTCTTTTCATGAACCACACCCAGTGTCATTGCATGCTTGTTCTTTTCATTAACCATAGCTAGAGTCATTGCATGTGTGTTACTTCCATAAACCACACATGGATCCACCGATGTCATTGCATGTATGTTCTTTTCATGAACCACACCCAGTGTCACTTCATGTCAGTTCTTTTCATGAACCACAAAAGGATCCACCCAGTGTCATTGGATGTGTGTTCTTCTCATGAACCACACGTGGATCCACGGTGTCATTGCATGTTTGTTCCTCTAAACAAACCACATAAGGATCCACCAATGTCATTGTGTGTGTTTTCTTTTCATGAACCACAACCAGTGTCATTGCATGTATGTTCTTCTAAACAAACCACATAAGGATCCACCAGTGTCATTGCTTGTATGTTCTTTTCATGAACCACATAAGGATGGGCCCACCAGTGTCATTGCATCTCTGTTCTTTTCATGAACCACACCTAGTGCCAGTGCATGTGTGTTCTTTTCATGAACCGCACCTAGTTTCACTACATGTCCGTTCTTTTCATGAACCACATAAGGATCTATCAGTGTCATTGCATGTCTGTTACTTCCATAAACCACATATGGATCCACCTAGTGTGATTGCATGTCTGTTCCTCTAAACAAACCACATAAGGATCCACGAGTGTCATTGGATGTGTGTTCTTCTAATGAACCACACCCAGTGTCATTGCATGTGTGTTCTTCTAAACAAACCACATAAGGATCCACCAGTGTCATTACATGTCTGTTCTTTTCATGAACCACATAAGGATCCACCAGTGTCATTGCATGTCTGTTCTTTTTATGCATCACAGCTAGAGTCATTGCATGTCTTTTACTTCCATAAACCACATATGGATCCACCTAGTGTGATGCATGTCTGTTCCTCAAAAGAAACCACATAAGGATCCACCAGTGTCATTGCGTGTCTGTTCTTTTCATGAACCACACCCAGTGTCATTGCATGCGTGTTCTTCTAAACAAACCACATAAGGATCCACCAGTGTCATTGCCTATCTGTTCTTTTCATGAACCACACCCAGTGTTATTGCATGTGTGTTTTTCTAAACAAACCACATAAGTCATTGCATGTCTGTTCTTTTCATGAACCACACCTGGTGTCATTGCATGTCTGTTCTTTTCATGAACCATGGCTAGAGTCATTGCATGTCTGTTCCTCTAAACAAACCACATAAGGATCCACCAGTGTCATTGCATGTGTGTTCTTTTCATGAACCACACCCAGTGTCATTGCATGCTTGTTCTTTTCATTAACCATAGCTAGAGCCATTGCATGTCTCTTACTTCCATAAACCACACATTGATCCACCGATGTCATTGCATGTCTGTTCTTTTCATGAACCACACCCAGTGTCACTGCATGTCAGTTCTTTTCATGAACCACATAAGGATCCACCCAGTGTCAGTGGATGTGTGTTCTTCTCATGAACCACACGTGGATCCACCGGTGTCATTGCATGTCTGTTCCTCTAAACAAACCACATAAGGATCCACCAGTGTCATTGCGTGTGTGTTATTTTCATGAACCACACCCAGTGTCATTGCATGTGTGTTCTTCTAAACAAACCACATAAGGATCCACCATTTTCATTGCATGTCTGTTCTTTTCATGAACCACATAAGGATGGGCCCACCAGTGTCATTGCATGTCTGTTCTTTTCATGAACCACACCTAGTGTCAGTGTACGTCTGTTCTATTCATGAACCACACCCAGTTTCAATGCATGTCTGTTCTTTTCATAAACTACATAAGGATCTACCAATGTCATTGCATGTATGTTACTTCCATAAACCACATATGGATCCACCACGTGTGATTGCATGTCTGTTCCTCTAAACATAACACATAAGGATCATCTAGTGTCATTGCATGTCTGTTCTTTTCATGAACCACACCCAATGTCAATGCATGTCTGTTCTATTCATGAACCACTCCCAGTTTCACTACATGTCTGTTCTTTTCATGAACCACATAAGGACCTACCAGTGTCATTGCATGTCTGTTACTTCCATAAACCACATATGGATCCAGCTAGTGTGATTGCATGTTTGTTCCTCTAACAAACCACATAAGGATCCACGAGTGTCATTGGATGTGTTTTCTTCTCATGAACCACACCCAGTGTCATTGCATGTGTGTTCTTCTAAACAAACCACATAAGGATCCACCAGTGTCATTGTATGTCTGTTCTTTTCATGAACCACATAAGGATCTACCAGTGTCATTGCATGTCTGTTACCTCCATAAACCACATATGGATCCACCTAGTGTGATTGCATGGCTGTTCCTCTAAACAAACCACATATGGATCCACTAGTGTCATTGCATGTATGTTCTTTTCATGAACCACATAAGGATGGCCCCACCAGTGTCATTGCATGTCTGTTCTTTTCATGAACCACACCCAATGTTAGTGCATGTCTGTTCTATTCATGAACCACACCCAGTTTCACTCCATGTCTGTTCTTTTCATGAACCACATAAGGATCTACCAGTGTCATTGCATATTTGTTACCTCCATAAACCACATATGGATCCACCTAGTGTGATTGCATGTCTGTTCCTCTAAACAAACCACATAAGGATCCACCAGTGTCATTGGATGTCTGTTCTTGTCATGAACCACACCCAGTGTCATTGCATGTCTGTTCTTATAAACAAACCACATAAGGATCCACCAGTGTCATTGCATGTCTGTTCTTTTTATGAATCACAGCTAGAGTCATTGCATGTCTTTTACTTCCATAAACCACATATGGATCCACCTAGTGTGATTGCATCTCTGTTCCTCTAAACAAACCACATAAGGATCCACCAGTGTCATTGCGTGTATGTTCTTTTCATGAACCACACCCAGTGTCATTGCATGCGTGTTCTTCTAAACAAACCACATAAGGATCCACCAGTGTCATTGCCTATCTGTTCTTTTCATGAACCACACCCAGTGTCATTCATGTGTGTTCTTCTAAACAAACCACATAAGTCATTACATGTCTGTTCTTTTCATGAACCACACCCTGTGTCATTGCATGTCTGTTCTTTTCATGAACCACGGATAGAGTCATTGCATGTCTGTTCCTCTAAACAAACCACCTAAGCATCCACCAGTGTCATTGCATGTCTGTTCTTTTCATGGACCACATAAGGATCCACCAGTGTCATTGCATGTCTGTTCTTTTCATGCATCACAGCTAGAGTCATTGCATGTCTTTTACTTCCATAAACCACATATGGATCCACCTAGTGTGATGCATGTCTGTTCCTCTAAACAAACCACATAACGATCCACCAGTGTCATTGCGTGTCTGTTCTTTTCATGAACCACACCAAGTGTCATTGCATGCGTGTTCTTCTAAACAAACCACATAAGGATCCACCAGTGTCATTGCCTATCTGTTCTTTTCATGAACCACACCCAGTGTCATTCATGTGTGTTCTTCTAAACAAACCACATAAGTCATTGCATGTCTGTTCTTTTCATGAACCACACCCGGTATCATTGCATGTATGTTCTTTTCATGAACCACGGATAGAGTCATTGCATGTCTGTTCCTCTAAACAAACCACCTAAGCATCCACCAGTGTCATTGCATGTCTGTTCTTTTCATGAACCACACCCAATGTCATTGCATGCTTGTTCATTTCATTAACCATAGCTAGAGTCATTGCATGTGTGTTACTTCCATAAACAACACATGGATCCACCGATGTCATTGCATGTCTGTTCTTTTCATGAACCACACCCAGTGTCACTTCATGTCAGTTCTTTTCATGAACCACAAAAGGATCCACCCAGTGTCATTGGATGTGTGTTCTTCTCATGAACGACACGTGGATCCACGGTGTCATTGCATGTTTGTTCCTCTAAACAAACCACATAAGGATCCACCAGTGTCATTGCGTGTGTTTTCTTTTCATGAACCACAACCAGTGTCATTGCATGTGTGTTCTTCTAAACAAACCACATAGGGATCCACCAGTGTCATTGCATGTATGTTCTTTTCATGAACCACATAAGGATGGGCCCACCAGTGTCATTGCATGTCTGTTCTTTTCATGAACCACACCTAGTGCCAGTGCATGTCTGTTCTTTTCATGAACCACACCCAGTTTCACTGCATGTCTGTTCTTTTCATGAACCACATAAGGATCTATCAGTGTCATTGCATGTCTGTTACTTCCATAAACCACATATGGATCCACCTAGTGTGATTGCATGTCTGTTCCTCTAAACAAACCACATAAGGATCCACCAGTGTCATTGGATGTGTGTTCTTCTAATGAACCACACCCAGTGTCATTGCATGTGTGTTCTTCTAAACAAACCACATAAGGATCCACCAGTGTCATTGCATGTCTGTTCTTTTCATGAACCACATAAGGATCCACCAGTGTCATTGCATGTCTGTTCTTTTAATGCATCACAGCTAGAGTCATTGCATGTCTTTTACTTCCATAAACCACATATGGATCCACCTAGTGTGATGCATGTCTGTTCCTCTAAACAAACCACATAAGGATCCACCAGTGTAATTGCGTGTCTGTTCTTTTCATGAACCACACCTAGTGTCATTACATGCGTGTTCTTCTAAACAAACCACATAAGGATCCACCAGTGTCATTGCCTATCTGTTCTTTTCATGAACCACACCCAGTGTCATTGCATGTGTGTTTTTCTAAACAAACCACATAAGTCATTGCATGTCTGTTCTTTTCATGAACCACACCCGGTGTCATTGCATGTCTGTTCTTTTCATGAACCACGGCTAGAGTCATTGCATGTCTGTTCCTCTAAACAAACCACATAAGGATCCACTAGTGTCATTGCATGTCTGTTCTTTTCATGAACCACACCCAGTGTCATTGCATGCTTGTTCTTTTCATTAACGATAGCTAGAGTCAGTGCATGTATGTTCTTTTCATGAACCACACCTAGTGTCACTGCATGTCAGTTCTTTTCATGAACCACACCCAGTGTCATTGCATGCGTGTTCTTCTAAACAAACCACATACGGATCCACCAGTGTTATTGCCTATCTGTTCTTTTCATGAACCACACCTAGTGTCATTGCATGTGTGTTTTTCTAAACAAACCATATAAGTCATTGCATGTCTGTTCTTTTCATGAACCACACCCGGTGTCATTGCATGTCTGTTCTTTTCATGAACCACGGCTAGAGTCATTGCATGTCTGTTCCTCTAAACAAACCACATAAGGATCCACCAGTGTCATTGTATGTCTGTTCTTTTCATGAACCACACCTAGTGTCATTGCATGCTTGTTCTTTTCATTAACCATAGCTAGAGTAATTGCATGTCTGTTACTTCCATAAACCACACATGGATCCACCGATGTCATTGCATGTCTGTTCTTTTCATGAACCACACCCAGTGTCACTGCATGTCAGTTCTTTTCATGAACCACATAAGGATCCACCCAGTGTCATTGGATGTGTGTTCTTCTCATGAACCACACGTGGATCCACCGGTGTCATTGCATGTCTGTTACTCTAAACAAACCACATAAGGATCCACCAGTGTCATTGCGTGTGTGTTCTTTTCATGAACCACACCCAGTGTCATTGCATGTGTGTTCTTCTAAACAAACCACATAAGGATCCACCAGTTTCATTGCATGTCTGTTCTTTTCATGAACCACATAAGGATGAGCCCACTAGTGTCATTGCATGTCTGTTCTTTTCATGAACCACACCTAATGTCAGTGCATGTATGTTCTATTCATGAACCACACCCAGTTTCAATGCATGTCTGTTCTTTTCATGAACCACATAAGGATCTACCAGTGTCATTGCATGTCTTTTGCTTCCATAAACCACATATGGATCCACCTAGTGTGATGCATGTATGTTCCTCTAAACAAACCACATAAGGATCCACGAGTGTGATTGCGTGTCTGTTCTTTTCATGAACCACACCCAGTGTCACTGCATGTCAGTTCTTTTCATGAACCACATGAGGATCCACCTAGTGTCATTGGATGTGTGTTCTTCTCATGAACCACACGTGGATCCACCGGTGTCATTGCATGTCTGTTCCTCTAAACAAAGCACATAAGGATCCACCAGTGTCATTGCATGTATGTTCTTTTCATGAACCACACCCAGTGTCATTGCATGCATGTTCTTTTTATTAACCATAGCTAGAGTCATTGCATGTCTGTTACTTCCATAAACCATGCATGGATCCACCAATGTCATTGCATGTATGTTCTTTCCATGAACCACACCCAGTGTCATTGCATGGGTAGCCGTTAGACCGAGTCTTCTAGAAGGCATGCCCTAACACAGTTGTTCTGCTTGACGATTGTTACATACCGTTCGATTGGGGCGCTTGGACGATTGGGATGGTCTTCGTGAGAGCGATCCGCGAGTAGGCTATTCTGCGGCATGATTGGCCACGCTTGCTCTAGACAAACTGGCAACACCGGGCGCTCCCTGTTACGAGTGTCATGTCTCACGAGTTCAGTGGGCCACATCCTAGTGTCATGTCCCCATTACTTCTCTTCCTCCCCGTACTTCTCTTCCTTACCCTTGAAGCCACTTTCCCCACTTCACTCCCATCCTTCCGTAGCCGCAAGCCGACGACGCCTCCATCCCAATCCCCTCTCCGGCAGCCACCCCCACCCCTCTCGCCATGGGTTCAAGGGGAGACGGCGAGGAAACACGTCGTGACGACAGGGACGGTGATTTCGATGTGAGTCGTCTCATCTCTATTTCTATCATCTGTGGCTAGTTATCTATTTTTTGAGCTAGATCTAATCTGTTTACTCATGCGCGTATGATGTGTTAGGCCAACCAGACAATGTATGATTCCGACTATCACGGTTTAGAGGATGAAGACAGTCCTCTGGTATGTAAACATGGATATGTGCCTGCTAAATTTGTAGCCTTCGAAGGACGAAACGCAGGCATGAGGTTTCTACGGTATCAAGGACATTGTGCAATGATGCAAGGCGGAAGTTGCGGTGTTGCCAAATGGGTTGATCCAGAGTGGCCCAAATCAATGCAGAAAACGCTGGACAAACTATGGGAAATTACTGTCGAGTTGAAAGAATCCGTATTCAGCTCACTTCTTGACAATGTTGAGATGAAGCTATGGGAACCAGTTGACACGACCAAGCATAAGCGAGATCTCAGGTGGGTGCAAGACAAGGTTATCAAAGTCGAGAAGGAGAGGGACGCGGCGTTGGCCCTGAAGGCTAAAGCAGAGCAAGAACTGACTTAAGCAAGGAACGATCTCCAACAGGCCAAAGTCCTGCAGTACACAACTATGAGTATTGACAAGTGCATGAGGAAAAATGCAGAGAAATAATTGAAGCTGTGCAAGGAAGATGCTAAAAGGAAGGAGCAGACAATTCGATCCTTGCTCTCGCAGGAAGATGCGCATCGGGCCAAGATTAGGAAGATCAAGGAGATGTGTGATAACTAGTTCTATTTAGCTTAAGCTCCGTGCCTTTTTAAGTTGTAATATTTGTACTTGTTGACCTAGTGGTCTGAACTATTAGTCCCGGATTCCAGGGAGGAAAAAAATTGCTCTGACCCCAGATTAATTTGTGGAAGAATTTGTGATTTAGATCAATTTCTGCCTCGATTTAGATCTCTGTCCCGGATTGGGAACGTAACCGTGGACCGAAGACACCTTTTCTACTAGTGTATTCTGACATTGGTGGTTTGTTTAAACGTAATCTACGTGGATTGTACTGCATGCAAATGGCACAACCACAATTTATAAAGTGGAAGCACATACACCCGACTACTGGAGATCCGGGAGCTTCGCTAGATGCAAGGGATGCAGGAGCAGAGAGGTGGTGAGATAGACGGGCTCAAGATTAGGCCAGAAAGTGGTACCCATTTCCTCCCCATCTGGGCATTATCAGTAAGAACATTGCTGTTTATGTTGCCACGTCGTTGTGTAGCATCTGAAATAAGTTGCTGCTTGGAGTGTGGCAGCTTAAATAATTTATTTATGTGCCACTTACATTCCATCGTATTTGGAGACCTCCTGCCCCTCAGAAATCGTGGAACCGGTGGATCCTTGTTTTCAGATAGCAGTGGCACAATCACAATTTCGGATTCAACTACTGACTCGGGCGTTTCCAAACCCTAAATCGTGGTACATTTTACTCAGAGAACGTGGGTAGATTGTTTCGCCCAGCAACGTGCCACACACAGAGCGATCCGAATTTAACAGAATTACATATATAGGTTTAAGTTCAACACATTACTATGCATCTTCATTGCCAGCAGCCTTCTTCCGCAGCCTGGGTGCCAAGTCTTTACGTCCAATGGCTTCTTCATTTCCTGCCTTCTTCCTCTTCCTCGGTACCAATTTTCTTAGCTTCACGTACTCTGCATCGCCGGGACAATGGGCACCAGAATTGTGTCCAGCATCATCTTTCCACTCGTTTTTAATTTCTTCGGACAGCAAAATGACATCTTTCCACTCGTTTTTAATTTCTTCGGGCAGCAAAATGACTGACCCGGCAGTCATGTTTCTAACCTTGCGGCGCTTCCTATCAAAGAAACAAGACTGTTGTATAACTGCCCAATATCTATAGAGTAAATAAAATAAAAATTACAATTCAGCACAAACATGCGAACCCCAAGAGACCTTTGCTTACCAGGAGCTAATTGGGTTCGAGCAACCACCCTGTCCAAGAATAGAAGGGCGACTCCCAGTTGCAGCAGCTTCTACATCCAGTACATCACATTTCAGCTTAAACATGGCAGCCGAAGCATACCTTTTCATCAACCCAATTAGCTGACTGTCACACGTTATAGGAACCATGATGCCACGTTCATCCATGAAGCTGAACTTTGTAGTCTACTTCGGCCATAATTCAACATGATTACGCAGAGCAGCAACCATACCAGATATAGTGCAGATCTGCGCAGGCGCTTCTTTCATCGTGAAACAATGGTGTACATACCTCTTGGCCTTAGAGTCGTACCTATAGAGGACTACTGTAACCAGGTAAGGGGGGGTCCGTGCAGATCCCACTTGATAGAAAACTGTGGACAAAATATGTTTGTCAGCGTTGGGCTAACAAACAATTTGAGGTTCAGTAGCCAGCTAGCAGTTGTAACTAGTGCGAATAGCAAAGAGAAGGGTAGATCACCCGCTTGTAGACAGAACTTCTTCTTTCTTGATAGTAGGATCTGCCATCCTCCGAGCTGCTCGGCTCGTCGACGGCGGAGGCGGGCTAGAGCCTCACAACGGCGGCTATGGGATGCACCATTGGAGTTCGGGATCAGCGACTGGGCGCAGCAACTTGGCGCCGGAAGTCAAATGTCCGAAGGGATCATCATGCCTGGAGGGTGGATTCCGACGCCGCCGGTGCTAGGGAAAAGTTGGGAATGGATTTGTGAAATTGGTCAATGCATCCAATCCACTTAGCTGCTCGTTTCGCCTATGTGGTTGCCGCGTTGGCGCTCGCGTCACGGAAATATTACTGACATGAGGGTCCCGACCGTCTACTTCACGGGGCAGTTTCACGGCATGTTTGGATTTGGTAGGGGTGAGACGAGTTTGCCTCAAAATGGCCCCTCTCAGTAGTTGGCGGCCCAACTTTTCGAAACGCGGTAATTTCAGGAAACTTAGGTACCGCCATGCGCTGGCCTGCCAACTTTGGTACCGCAGACGAACAAGCCCCACCTTAACACGGATATACACGTCCATAAACCTTTCATTAATACTTTTAACTTCTACAACCAGACTTTCATGCCAAAAGAGAGCAAGACCACCACTAAAACCTTCACTACTAAAACTAGCAAAACCTTTGAGACCTAACCTATGACGGAGACGACGCATTTTATTTTTATTTTTCCTAGTTTCACAAAGAAAAACTAACTTAGGACTCCAACGATGGGAAAGTTCTAAAATCTCACGAACTGTTGGGGCATTCCCGGCTCCTCGGCGGTTCAGAGCTAGGAAATTCATTGGTGTTTGGTTTTGCCAGATGGCTAGGCGTTCGGTGCTCGGTCGGAACCATCCTCCTCGACGTCTCAGTATCTCCATCGGCCCGCCCTCTTCTGTCTTCACGCCTGCCTCTGCCACCGCCTCGCGCTGGCATGCCCCCATTTTGTGTCGTTCTCCTTGTGTCGCTTGGTCCTACCTGCGCTTGCATAGTTCCTCGGCTCCTCTTCTGCTCACCTCCTTTAACTTGTACTTCATATGGGACCATGGCTAGATTGTTGCCAAACAGCATAACCTTCTTGGCCTCGACTGCCGTTTGCTTCCTGGGGAGCCGATCAACCGCTGGCATGTTCACATCTAAATCGCCATATGAGGCCGCAAGCGTGCTGAGGCCATGAAGCATAGGTATCATGTATGAGATACCCGGCGACTCCTCTCTTTTCTTGCGCCTAGAGGTTTTATTCAGGTTAGAGTTCTGGTCCTCTCCTCCTACCGCGCTCTCCATCTGGACCAACTGGGTTGTTCCCAACATCCGCGCTTCTGCATGATCGGCAGGCTCTGATCTTGTGTCCCGCTGCCTCCTCCACGCTGCTTAACTACTGCCTGGTCCACATGCATGGCCTCAACCTGCACTGAGAGCTGCTTCTCAACCTCCTTTAGGGGCTGCTGCTGTCCATCAAACTCGTCATGGCATCCGACTAGTACTGGGGCATAAACATGTGGTGGTGTAGCATCCATGAGCGGCGACATTTCATTATCCAAGGCCTCCCGTGATCTTACCCTTTCCTTTCCTTCCTCCGGCTGGCCCTCTTGGGTAAGTCTCTAGCTCGTACGCGAGTGGGCCGGTCGACGCGATTTTGCAGTGCCAAAGCTCGCAAAGCTCAGCCCTTTCTTCGCAGATGCCTTCCCCACTGGTGGTACATAGTGTGTGCGATGCACAAATTTCTTATACGGGCTGCACCTTAGTTCATATGCCCCATAATCCAGTGACGGCGTGCCGCGCCTTTGTTTCTCATAGTCCTCCTCATCATGTCCCATAAAGCCACAGTGAAAGCAATATAAAGGGACACACTCATATTTGAGTTTGTCTGTGTTTGGAGGCGGCGGTTGTACGGCAGCTCAATGCGTACCCTTAGAAACTCATTTTTCTCTTGCTCGCTCTTGGGCACATCCACTTCTAGCGCCTTCCCCAAACCATCACCAAACTTCATCCCCGTCTCCTTGTCCTGTTTTCCCCATGGTACATCATACACTCGTACCCATACTGGTATCGAATCCAAGATCATCTCCGAAGGCCGGACCGCATCATCTAGCTCCTTCACTAGTCGCGCATGCTTGTTGAAGATCCACAACCCTCCATGCCGGACAAACTCATAGTCGCCACAAGAAAATAAGGTGATCATGTAATAGTTCTTCCCCCTCTCAGAGTATTCAATGCCTCCCCTAAGCTTCCACACCTCTCAGCGAACCCCTCGAACATAGCCACCATGTTGGGCCTGAAGTTCGCTCGGTATCTCGCAAGCAAACTCCATGATTTTGGGTCTTGTACCGGCTTCTTCAGTGGCGCTACTTCTTCAAATCGATGCATACATCATCCTCCATGTCAACGTCTCCATCCAGCTGCACACTTGGTCCTTGCCGAAACCCAAGATCCTCCTCCTGCCGCATCTGATCCCCCAGTTGCCGCCCTCTTCCTCCAAGTTGTCCTGGCCGTGTAGATCCTACCAATGCTGCAGCAGGGCCGCCGACAGTCTGTCGGTTGGCTTCGGGTGGGCAGGTCTCTCACCGAAGCCCCCATGATCACCTGGCAGGACCATCTGTAGACCCGCATGAGATGCCATCGACAGGTTTCGTGGCGGTTGAGCCGCAACCATCTGCCTCAGATCCTAGTTGTTCACCCTCCGCTCCACTCCGTGTTCCCCCTGGCTAGTGCCATCGCCAAGATCCCTGCTCTCCCCCTTGCCCTTCTCCTCCCGCATCGACATCGCTTGTGGTTGGATGTGGGCGGAAACTCTTCCTGGGTCGAAGACGATCTGGTGTGCTTCCGCTTCAATCTGGTAGTTTAGGTTTTCGCAACCCTCAGGTTTTATGGCGGCCAAAGCCTCCACCTCGGTCCCTACGTATCCTTTTTGGACACGGCAATAGTTCTCCTCTGCACGACACGCACAGCGCCCGGATTCCTGACATAGACGTCTTCGGCGCTCTGACAGACTTTCGTACGGGTAGGTGACGGCGGTGGGACGAGATCGTCCATCGCCACAAGAACCCTAACAGAGTTGACTCGTGTGTACCGTAGGTCGCACCGTATACGGGCATGCAACGTGCGGCAAAAACACGATCTAGCTAGTACTTGCTAGCAACTATTTTTGCTATTACGATCTAGCTACGTGGATGAAAGAACTAATTGTTGTTTAAGGTTCCGATGGATATACGTACTCCCTTCTATCTAAATTAGATGACTTTATTTTATCTAAATTTAGATGTATCTAACACTAAAATAAATCTAGATACAACCGAATCTATCTGAATCAACTAATTTGGATCGGAGAGAGTAGAATTTAGTTTAAACTGAACTACGTTTCATGTTCAAACATGGGTTGCTCTTGAAATAATTACAAAGCTTGTTCGGATTTTTTGTTTACAAAGCTTTAATATTTACTCCCATGTGTCAAACAAACTGGCCAAACTTTGTATAAATACGCATATAACTATACATAGACAAAGTGGAGTCAATTAATTTGGGACCGATGGAGTGTTTTATATAAAGCTTTATTTGTTGTATTACTTGGTTCATATATTTTTATTTGTTTATGTAATTATAAAATGTTTCACATGTTATTTACATAGTAATCAACAAACTTGAGGGTATTTCAGACAATCCCTAATTTTACAGCTAGACAGCCAGCAAGTTGCCAAACAACAAAACTCAGAACAACAGCTTTTTCTGCACAACAGTTTTCCATGCACAACACCGCAGTCAGCCACAGCCAGCCAGCCATCCACAACCCAAACAAACATGCCCAAATCGGGTGGAGCTATCTAGATTAGTGAGATGATGGATGTTGAGTGTAGAGTAACGACCTACCATTATCAACTCTTATTTAAAAATGTGTCTGATCTAAAATTAATAGATTTAGATTAAATATATATATAGACATGTTTTAGTACTAAATATATCTAAATTTAGACAACCCGTCAATTTGGATCTGAGGAAGTGGTAAAGGTACTTCCTCCGTCCTACAGTATAAAGGATGTCAAACAGCAAAACTCAGAACAACAGCTTTTCCTGCACAGCACCGCAGCCAGCCAGGTACAGCCCAAACAAATCGGGTGGAGCGGTCTAGATGAGTGAGATGATGGATGTTGAGTGTGGAGTAACGACCTACCATCACCAACTCTTATTTAAAATTGTGTCTGATCTAAAATTAATAGATTCGGATTGAATATACATATTTTAGTATTAAATACATCTAAATCTAGACAACTATTAATTTGGATATGAGGAAGTGGTAAAGATACTTCCTCCGTCCTACATCCTACGGTATAAAGGATGTCGCATATTTCTAAATTCGAATGTACTAGACACTATTTAATATATATATATAGATACGTACTCCCTCCGTTCAGAAATATAAGAAGTTTTAGCTTTGTAAGTCGAATGTATCTAACATTTTTTAGTGTATATGTTCGTAGAGGTTTGAAGTGAACCTTACACTAAAAAGTGTCTAGATACACTCATAGCACAAAACTAAAATGTCTTATATTAGTAGTAATTTAAACAAATTGGCCACATCTTTTTAGGACGGAGGAAGGGAGTACTGAAGATTGCGTAGATGAAGGATCATTGGTGTCTTGTTTGGACCCAAGGGCCAGGAAGAAAGACCACTTGTTTGTGTTTGAAAAGAAGAACTAGGAGTAGTTGACTTCCAGCTGGACAGTGCCTAAAAGAAATCTAAAATAGAAAGTGAGAAGAGGACACCACTTTGCACGTCCCACCTGACGTCGCTCTGCCCCCCTCCACTCCCTCCCACGCCCCCTCCGCTTGGACGGTCTAAAATTTTCTCTCCACGCACCTTCTCTCTCCTCCCACCGACTCCTTCGGCAACGCCGCCGCGGCGCGCGCCCCCGCGCGGCCGCCGGCGCTGCTAGATCCTTGTACGATCCACGCCACGGCCGGTAGCCTGCCCGTGCCCGTGGACCTGCGCCTCAAGACGACCAATGCACGAGCGCGCCCGGCCAGGGCGCGGGAGACGACCGTGCGCGTGCCGCGTGGCACCGATGCCGCCCCCCGGCGATGATCCCGACGCGGCGCCCTCGTGCAGCGGCTCCGACAGCAGCGACCCGCAGGACCGTCAGCGCGCGGAGCGGGCGCTCTCCAACGGAGATCTCTACCTGGGCCAGTGGCTTGCGGGCGCGCCCAGCGGCGACGGAAAGTACCTTTGGGCGGACGGCTGCATGTACGAGGGCGAGTGGCGCCGCGGAAAGGCCACGGGACGTGGGAGGTTCTCGTGGCCGTCGGGCGCCACCTACGAGGGCGAGTTCCTCGACGGGTTCATGCACGGGGCCGGCACCTATGTCGGAGCCGCGGGGGACGCCTACCGCGGCGCGTGGGCCAAGAATCTGGAGCACGGCGCTGGCGAGAAGCGATACGCCAATGGAGACTCCTACGACGGCGAGTGGCGCGCGGGTCTTCCCGACGGGTGCGGCCGCTACATCTGGCGCGACGGCACCGAGTACGCCGGCGGCTGGCGCGCGGGGCTCATCCACGGCCGAGGCGCCCTCGTCTGGGCCAACGGCAACCGGTACGACGGAGGCTGGGAGGGCGGCCGGCCGCGCGGACAGGGCACGTTCCGCTGGTCGGACGGCAGCCTCTATGTCGGTTTCTGGGGCCGCGAGGGCCCCGGCGGCGCGCTCCAACAGAAGGGCGTGTACTATCCGTGCCCAGGAGTGGCGGCGGGCGACGCGAGGACGCGCGACCCGCGAGAGGTCTTCGCAAGAGAGCTGCCGGAGTGCGTGCGCTCCGGCACGGAGAGCCAGTCGGCGCTGCCGTCGCTGAGGTCGCTCAGATGGCTGGCGCGGTCGGTCAGTGGGCGCGGGAGCTCGTCGTCAGGCCGGAGCAATCTCTCGGGTGGGAGCAACTGGGGATCAGATGGAGACGTCAAGGTCGAAATCCCCGACGACTGGAGGCGTCGGAACAGTACGAGGGAAGGTAGGGGGCTGCCTCCCCCTTCTCCGGCGCCACACATTGCCAAGGGTGCAACTGCACCACTGCGGATATCGAAACGGCAGGGGGAGACCATTGCCAAGGGGCACAAGAACTACGAGCTCATGCTCAACCTGCAGCTCGGCATCAGGTACCTTTCTTTCCCTTATTAGTAATACCTTGATCTTCCTAGGAATGTCACAAACTGTTTCAACTGTGGTGTTTACAAATGTCAATCAGATGTTGCACATTATTCACACAGAGATCTGCAGCGAGGCTGGGTGTTTACCTGTTTCTAAGAGGGTGGCCAGTGGTTCACTTGCGTGTAGAGAATTCAAGCACATCATAAATGTTTTTAGCGAAGAAAATAAACTAGATAATTCGAGTTATTTAGGAGAAAAAACATTTTTATAAGATTGCTTTAGTTCTTTGTAAAATCAGAAGTTACAGTTTACTTATTCTCTGAATATGATAATCTTGGACGTAGGCATGCAGTAGGAAGGCAAGGTCAAGTCATATTAGATCTGAAATCATCGGCATTTGACGCAAAGGAAAAACTATGGACAAGATTCCCCCCAGAAGGCTCGAAATACACCCCTCCACACAATTCTAGCGATTTCAAATGGAAGGATTACTGCCCAAAGGTGTTCCGGTTGGTCATCACTCCCATGATAAAAGATTCATCCTGTCAGTTTATAACCATATAATGGTATCATGCTCACCAACACACTCACAAACATATTTATTCTGAACTAAATCACAGGACACTGCGCAAGCTGTTCAAGGTTGATCCAGCTGACTATATGCTATCCCTCTGTGGAGATGATGCTCTACGTGAGCTCTCATCCCCTGGTAAGAGTGGAAGCTTCTTTTACTTGACAAACGATGATCGATACATGATAAAGACAATGAAGAAATCTGAAGTAAAGGTTTGTCTAAATGCTTTTAAAACTTCATAGATGAACATAACTTTTATTCTAAATATATGATTAGTTGTTACCATGCAGATTCTTCTCAAGATGCTTCATGCTTACTACAATCATGTCCGTGCATTTGAGAATACCCTAGTGGCAAAGTTTTTTGGTCTGCACTGTGTAAAGCTGGCTGGAGCAAACCAGAAGAAGGTTAGAAAGTATATAATATTTTTCTTTTCCATGGACACAAATGAAATGCGTGACATTTGTATTAGAAGAGTGAAAATAGCGCTTATATAAGGTTTTTTTTCATTGTCATTATTCTATAAATACCCTGCTTGTGAATTTGCTGTTGTGAAGAATCCTGATTGTTTGCTTGCTGGTGCACTTCTACCCAGGTTCGTTTTGTCATAATGGGGAACCTGTTCTGCTCCGATCACACTATTCATAGGCGATTTGATCTCAAAGGATCATCTCTTGGCCGGACAACTGACAAGCCGCTGGCAGAGATTGATGAGTATACAACTCTGAAAGATCTTGACCTTAACTTTATCTTCCGGTTGCAAAAACAATGGTTTGAAGAGTTCAAAAGGTGCGAACATCTTATGTCTGATTTTTCTTACGTTTTTTATTTATTGGCCTAAGCACCAAAAGCTAACCAGGATATCTGAATCCCTTGTGCTAATCTAGTTCTTAAATACTTGGAAGTAGGCAAGTGGACAAGGACTGTGAATTTTTGGAGCAGGAGAAGATCATGGATTACAGTCTCTTGGTGGGCATACATTTCAGAGGTAGGAGAGAGAGATGTACCTACTTACGGTGGTAGATACTTGGTAAAAATATAAAAATGCTAACTTTATTATTTACTTGGCTAAAGGTGCCATTGACATCGATGGTGAAAAACCTGCAACACCCCGCGTTTCAAGATGGGATAGAGATCACTTTCTTTCTGATCCAAACAGGTAATGGTGATACTAAATTATTGTTCTCCTAGTTAAAACTACTGTCATAGTTGTAGTTGCTTCTGCTTTTTGTAAATCATGTAGCCAGTAAGTACGTAGTTCCTTAACCTAGTTTATCATCGAGATGATTCATGTTTCAGCTGTTGGGAATTTTGTGGGCTATGCGGTGGCGATTTTTTTAATAATACACTTTATTTAATGATTTTGACATGTATTGCACGATTTTGAAAATTTACAAAACTAGCACATAGTTGGCTTCGGCCTGGCCGAATGGGCCAATCGACGTGGGCCAAGCCGAGTCAGCTCCATTCGGCCAGGAGCAGACCTACTGCATGTGGCCGCGTGGGGTTGCGGGGCCCGCATGCTCCATTCGGTCAGGCCCAGGCCGAATGCCCATTCGGTCAGGCTCAAACCGACTGCATGCTCCATTCGATCAGGCCCAGGCCGAATGCCCATTCGGTCAGGTGGAGGCCGAATGGAAGTCACCGGGTCGACCACATCACGGGCTGCCCCGCTCCTCTTCTTCTTTTCCTCCCGTGGCCAGCTTCTCCCTCTCTCTCCTGCGCATTCGGCTTGGGCCTGACCGAATGGTTCATTCGGCCTGGGCCTGACCGACTGCATGTTGGGTTGTCAGCTGACGGCCCACTCGGTCAGGCCCAGGCCGAATTGGTTCACTCGGCTAGGGCGAAGCTGACAATGTGCTACTTTTGTAAATTTTTAAAATCATACAATACATCTAAAAATCATTAAATAAAGTGTATTATTTTAAAAAGACCGCTATGCGGTGTACCCTTTATTCCTATGTCTTTCCCGTGGTGCCGCTCACGGTGCTTCATGAGGCTAGAGGGTAGGGAACTATCTATAGACTCCACTTCCAGATGTTACAAATATTCCGGAAACTCTGTGTGACTCCTGAGCAATGTCACAAACCACAATCAGACATGTCAGTTTTCTGAGTCTAAAATACACTACTACCACCATTCCAGATTATAAGACTTTTTGGGTAGGCTATATGTACTGAAACAGAGGTAGTAGTTCCTAGCACACATGTGTGAGTCATGTGCCATGGTCAGATTGTATATGTCAGATCAATTCCAATCTAATCATGTGGATCAGTGCCGGTAGAGCTGATCTTGCAAAACAAACCTAACTCTTCTGACCTGTGTTGTACCCACAAAAAACACGTACACACATATAAAATCCCAGTAGAGTTTATATCAATTAATTCTTCTACTGTATTCTAGCACAGCGATCCTCGGCACCTCGAGTGTCACTTTCTTGAGTAAAATTCCGTGTCCTCGGTACCTGGAGTGAAATTCCACGTCAATTCTTCCCCGTCAAATGCACCAATAATATAAACACTTCCGCATTGGTTTAAATAGATAATAACTATGTTTAATAAATGTCGAAAGCGACACAAATATCCAACATCAGCTTCATAATGCAGTGGTTGATATTCTTTGTGGTAGCCATTTTGGCATTGAAAGGTGTTGGGCACCCATCTTTTTAAATGTAGAAAATTGGTATTAACTTTCTGGGGCCAGCATTTTCATTCTGCTGAGTAGAAAGTATTGTAGGACCATTAATTACCATCTCCCATGATGGTACCACATATAGTTTCTGATGTGATCTATCTTAATTCTAGAATAACAATCCGGTTCATGGTCACACCTCAGTTGCTTACTGAACAATGTTTTGGAAGGTCTTATTGAACACTGTTTTGTTTAGAAACTTGCCATCGTCTACATTTTTTAACATTCACTAGCTTTACCATGTATTTTCATGCTTAACTTATGCTCCTAAGTACCAGCGGTACTAAACAATTTGTCAACTCAAACGAAAGGTCAGGTTAGGCTATTAGCAAATGTTTAAGAGTATCCTTACGCCATTTTCCCTTGTATATGCATCTGATGAAGGTGTTTAAATTGTGTTTAAGCCTTCCAGCAATAAACAGAACTGATATTATTTGGCTGGGCAGGTGGTCTAAGATTAAACTTGGGGCGAACATGCTGTCAAGAGCTGAAATTACAGTCCGAAAGAACGAGAGTGATGTTATCGGAGAGCCAACCGGGGAGTACTGTGATGTCATATTGTATTTTGGCATAATAGACATACTTCAAGACTACGATATCGGCAAAAAGATTGAGCATGCATACAAATCTTTCCAATACGACTCGACATCCATTTCAGCAGTAGATCCAAGACAGTACTCCAGGCGCTTTAAAGATTTCATATACAAAGCATTCCAAGAAGACAGAGTAGACAGCTGAAAAGCATATTGAGACCTTCCAGCAGCTGATGGTAGTTCTGAAAGTGAAGATAAACTTTTGTGGGCCAAAGATCAAGCTGAGCAGACTGCAGCGTGGCATTTCATGTACAAACGTGGCGTTGTCGGTTATCTGCAGCATACTGGATTGATTTCAGCACATCAGGATGTTCGAATTGCTGCAAAACCTGCTGATCCTCGGCTTCCAGGAACCAGACTGACTTTCATGTAAATATGAGTAGGTACATACATACACATGGAATTCACTCACTGATATTTACAAGAGTAGATGTAACTTGCAGATTCAAATCACACATAGAAGCATGTAACCAGGAGTGCACAGGCCAAGTCAGGGGTTGTAAATGCTGTTTGTCCTGAGGATACCATGGGCACCATTCTTCTAACTGTCTTGAGAGTTGAAACCTTCGACCGAGAAGAAATCCATTCACTCTTCATTTTGCGCTAATATGGGTTCAAAATCTGTATCGATTATTCTTTTATATCCCCTTGTCTGAATAAAATGCATGCGTGCCTTCGAAAATTTCTTTACTGTTTCTGGAGTCTGGATTGTTTGGAAAGCAAGGTATGCTCACTGTTCCTAATTTCTGAATGTGAGACCTGAATAAAAAGGGTATACATTTTGTCCCCCGGTTAATTTCTAGTGGTATATGATCTGGTGATGATGTATTTGAGAATGACCAGATGCTGCTAGATTATTCTGAAAGAAAGGGGGTCCAGCTAGACTATTCTCAAAAAGAAAAAGAAAAAGTCCCCTACTTGCGAACTCTCAACTGATACCAGGGACTGATACAATGGTGAGATGGCCCACTCAGTGGCAGCTGAGGCATCAGCATTTGGTCTGCGTTGAGGTCAGGTCAGCCTGTGATGATGGCACTCCGCCAAGCCAAATAAAACAGAAAAAAGGGACAATGTCGCGCGCATCTTGTGTGACTGCTGACTGGCTTGATGGCAATGTAAAGCACTGATCAGGCAGGCGAAGTTCAAGGCGTCAGACCGCAGGTTATGCAATGAAAACCCATGAAAATGTGAATCTTTTGCGTAAGCAAGGGACTGTGGAAGGTGGGTACAGAGGTTGGATACAACTTCAAACAGAACTTCAGTAGAAGAACTCTTTCGTGGGTAAGAACTCAAGTTCTTTTAAGGAGATTCAGTACCCGGTTCACAATTTGAGAGCTAAAATATTCCAAGATTGAACTGTTGGATAATTAGGCAATATTTTTATGATTAATTCTGGAATATAAAGCACGACTAAGACAAACAGTACCACATGTAACTCGAACATACTGGATGTGTTTGACAATATGATAAGCAGAAACATACAGTAGAAAAACATGTACCCACAAAACATTTTTAGACACACGTGTTGATCGTTTGTAGATGGAGCAGCCGTGGTTACAGCAGTAGCGTTGTTGATGACAACGTTGGTGAAGACCGGTCGAAGAAAACGACGACGAAGATGGCGGTACGCAGCACCACCTGACTTGGGATGGGGATATGCCAATCGCCAGAAGGTGGATTCGACTGGTTTAAGCCCACGACAAGGGCCCGCTAATACGGCGACCGGAAAAGATGCGAATAAGGAGCATGGTGACTGGAAGCAGAAGGACCAGAAGCGTAGCTAGGCCCGATCATATTAGGTCTAGCCACCGAATCCTTAACTAATTCGGTGTTATCCATGTAAACCCTAGCGGTAGCACTATATAAGCCTCCCTAGGGTACTCTTTATGGATATACGCTTTGATACATCCCATAAAAGCGACTCACTGCCTACCTGCCGTGGCCATTCCCACGATAGTGGCGACCATCGTGGGGGCATGGATCGTTAAGTCTCAGCTCTGCGGCGAGAACCTACACTCAAATCAGCCAGCCCTTCGCCACCGGTCGCACGATTGCCACCGGCGGGTTCTACTAGATCCTGTCGAGTAGCTACGTGTCAGCGTCGTGCCAGGTCACTCACGCCGCCATGGTGCCAATCGACACAATCAACCTCTTCGTCGGCTTCACAGACGTCACCGACCCGGCCGAATCGGCGGAATTCAGCATCTCATCCGGATCGCCTTCGCGTGACCTCCTTTCGGAGGAGCGGGTCCGCTCCATCACCCTTATGGCCTTCGAGTGTGACCTGGCCGGGAGTGACGCAGTCGGGAGCGATGCGGCCCTCCATGACGGCGTCTATTCGTTGACCCCTGCCTCGGTCACCAGATCCAGCATCGCCACATCCCATACCGATTCGATCACGTGGCTCTCCAACTCGGTGATTATGAGGACCCCTTCATCCTCCAGATCTTCGACTCTAACTCTGGATCGAAGTCCCCCCGAGGAGATCCGCGGTAGATCCAATCGCTACATCGCCATCTTCATGGCGAATGATGATGCTCACGTGGATCCCTTCACCACGCGTCTCCCACCAACAACGACAGAGATCAAGGAACACTGAAAGCTTCTAGAAGCAACCAAGAACAAGGAAAACGCCGAGCACAAGAAATTCTGCCTCGAGCAGCAAACCGTGCGGGAACTGCCGTCCATCAGTGTGGCATCTCGTGGCGCCTCATCACCACCACTCAAGGCCGCGCGCAGAATTTCGACGACGAGCGTGACCCCGCATGCGCGGCCGGCAAAGAGCTTTGCCGCAACTCGGCCCCAGACAGCAGTCGCCCGATCGCTGGGGTGACTGCGCACGGAGCTCCACCACCACCCAACCGCTCACCTCCTATGGAGCAACCGCGGATCCTGATCTCACCGCAAGAGTTAGACAACAACAGGCTCCCGATCTACTCCACTCCGATGGACAATGCCATCGCG
The DNA here is from genome assembly GCA_910589775.1 of Avena eriantha. NCBI lineage: Eukaryota > Viridiplantae > Streptophyta > Magnoliopsida > Poales > Poaceae > Avena > Avena eriantha. Next base: position 532,511,211 of record OU342743.1, on the reverse strand, counting down.
AGTCAAGCTGATGTTGCTGGGTTAAACCCTATGGGTGAAGGTGCACTCCAAATCCGCTATGCCCAGGCCCTACTCGCCAAGGCAGTGTAGCAGCAGAACGCGGGTTGCGAATCACGCAGGCGAGTGTACTGTTGCCCACCGGCAGTAGGGCGGCATCCACCAATCGCCCTGGCGAACACACCATCGCCGTGCGAAACTGCCCACCGCCCGAGCGTGACAACTACAGCCGCGGGTAGTGAATCCCACACTATCAAGCAACGAGACACATCCACATCGCAACACAATTGCGGCCAACGGCCAGCCGATTGATGCACACACCCACATCACCAACAACCAGGCATGGCAAGACCGTCAGCCCTACGATCTCTGCCACACCCTCGGCAACCGCAATGACCGCGACCGCGAGCCTAGAGTCTCCCTTAGCCAGATCTGCCCATAGTGCTTCAGACCAATGTTCCTAGGCGAGAAGTACCCCTCCAACTTCAAGGGTCCCAAGGAGATCGAAAATTACGATCCCACACTCGACCTGGTGGTGTGGACGACACATACCTCATGGCAATGGGAATCACTGGCCATACCGAGCTACTCGTAGCCCGCTACCTCCCTCTAATGATGGAATGGTCCACTCGCCAATGGATCAACACCCTCCCAAAGAACAACATCGACTTGTGGGAGGAGATACATGACGCCTTCATCAAGCACTTCGAGGGCTCCTACATGCGCGCCACCACTATCGAGGACCTAGAGCAATGCGTCTAGGGCCCCCAACGAGTCCACTCGCCACTGGGTCCAGCACTAGAAGGACCGATGGATGCATGCTTCCGGCATCCACCCCGACACGACAATACACTACTTTAAGAACACATGCAGGTATGAGCCCCTTGTCACAAAGATCAAGTGGGTGTATAGGAAACTCGACTCCATCCCCGACCTCCTCGAAATCGCCAAGCGCTACATGGAGGAGGATCCCAACCAAGGCTTTGACGATGAGTCGGGTGGAAGGCGCCGCCCGACTCGCCATGACAAAAGACACCACGAGCTCCACTATAGCAATACCTGCCAAACGGGTGGCAAGATCCACGACGATGGTGGCTCTGACTTTGTCACCAACACTGGCTACAGCTAGCGCGAATCCAAGTGCAGCCGCCACAACGGAGGTGGCTACAACAAGAATAACACCGCGAGGCCGAAATTTGATCCTGTGGAACTACTCAACAAGCCATGTGTTTACCACAGTAAAGAAGGGCAACCTGTCACTCACACCACCACCGACTTCCACTCCCTCAAAGAGATCGAGAAGGCAAGGCACGCAAGAGCAGGGCAAAACCACAGTAGCCTAGAGGCAATGACAACCTTGACGTGTTCGACAATGCCACCGGCTCTCTTCACACCTTCACAGGTGTGGGAACGAGACACGATAAGAAGGTGCTCACCCGAGCAGTCGCCGTCAATGCGATGACACAAGTCAACATCCCTCGCTGGCTCAGTTGGTCAGAGAAAACCATCACCTGGATTTGCAAAGACCACGTGTCCAGGATCGAGTCGCCCTGGTTGTCAAGCCCAAATTGGCTGACTACTAGCTCCCTAAGACCTTGATGGACGACGACATCTCCATCAACATAATGTACCTCAATACCTTCAAGCGACTGCAGCTCCCGTAGTTGATGGTCGAAACGACCCTCTGCACCTTCCACATGATCGTTATGTGTTGGAAGGCATACCCAATCGAAAAGGTGATGGTGCCAGTCACCTTTGGCACCCCTGCCAACTTCCACACAGAGTGAATCTTCTTCGAGTTAATGAAATTCTGCAGCCCATACCGCTTTGTGCTCGGGAGACAGGCATTCGCCAAATTCATGGCAGCCCCCACTACGCCTATAACATGATGAAGATCGTGGGTCCACACGGCATCATCACCGTGCACGGTGACCCCGATATGACCCTGGAATGCGAGAACAAAGGTGCCAAGATCGTCGACACCATTATTGTTGAGGAGATGAACCACACTGATGAGATTGCCAAGTACACGATTGGCATCGTCAAGGACGAACCCTTGATCCTAAAGAAGCCAACAACGGTGAGCTAAGCACTAGTTTCCTTCGAGGCCTCCATGCACACTCGCACTGTCGGCCTTGTCCCTGGCGAATCGAGCCAGCAGGTCACCGTGGGAACCAACCTTACTCCCGCATAGGAAAGTGTGATCATCGAGTTTATGAGAATCGTGACATCTTCATATGGAAGCCATTTGACATGCCAGGTGTCCCGAGGGAACTCGCTGAGCACAAACTCAACTCTGACCCTAAGGTGCGACCTATAAAGAAACCACTGCGACCCTTCAATGAAGAGCGTCATCGTGCAATCACCGAAGAGGTGAATTAGCTACTTGTTGCCAGGTTTTTCCAGCCAATCAAGTACTCCAAGTGGTTGGCAAACTCAGTCCCGGTGTTGAACAAAAATAACACCTAGATATTGTGCATCGACTACACCAACCTCAAAAGCATTGGCTCCAAGGAAGAATTCATGTTGCCGCGAATCGACCAAATCATCAACTCAACTGCGGGGTCCGAGTTGCTCTGCTTCCTCGATGCTTACTCTAGCTACAATAAAATCAAGATGGCTGTCGAGGACGAGGAGAAAATGGCCTTCATCACGTCGTTTAGAGCCTTCTGCTACACTGCCATGATGTTAGGCATCAAGAATGCCTGGAAGACCTATCAATGGTGTATGCAGGAGTGCCTAGCAAGACAAATTGGTTGCAATATCGACGTCTACATCGAGGATGTGGTGGTGAAGTTCACTTGCTAGGACGACCTACTCGCTGACCTCGCCGAAACATTCGCAAATTTGCGCTAGTACAAGATCAAGCTCAACCCACACAAGTGCACATTTGGTGTTCCAATCAGGCAATTACTCGGCTATGTCATCTCCAAGCGTGACATCGAGGTTTATTCCATGAAGATCAATACCATCGTGCGAATCGGCAAGCCCAAGTGCTTGCACGATGTGCAAAAACTGGCGGGTCGAGTGGAATCCCTCGGTCGCTTCATCCCTCAGCTCGATGAGAAGGCAATACCTTTCTACCGCCTCCTCAGCAAGATGCACACATTCGAGTGGACAAGCGAGGCTAACAACACACTCGGCGCACTAAAAGAGGTGCTTAGTCCTTGCTGCCCTGTTGGACAAGGAGCCAATGCCGATGTACATCACCGCCTCCAATCGAGTCGTGAGTGCCGTCATGATCAAGGGCGGCAAGAGGAAGGCAAGGAGCGCCCCACATAGTGTAACATTCCAAAACTTTAATCCAAGTGATCAAGATCAAAACTACCCAATTTAGGGTTAACAAAAAACCTTTTCCCATTTAAATTATTTAAGCATGCATATGAGTGTTGCATTAAATAGGAGTTGTTTGAAATGCCATGATTGTGTGTTCTAATGGTTGTAAAATGATTCTAAGATGAATGCCACATCATCTAGATCATTCCCGATCAAAATCCAAAGAAAAAGAAATCAAAAGGAATTAATAAAGGGAATGGTCACTTTAGCCATTTTAATCACCTAGCCCACTTTGGGTATTCCTAGCACTCAATTTCCAACAGAAATAATTGTGGATCTTTGCACCCCTTGCTAGTACAAGTAGTGATGTACCAATGCCCACTTTGTGATCTTCCAGAAACATTCAAACTCTAAATTTAAAAGACATTTGAAAATGGAATCTAGTTCATATGTATAGATCACCCTTTTTCAAAAATCATCCAAATGAACTCAATTTGAAAATCCCAAGCAACCACAGATGCTTAAGCATGTGACAAACCACTCCACCAAAAATCTCTGAAAAATTCAAAACTTCATGCGGCCATTTGATCGAACACTTGGCATGCACTGATCACACTCTAGTCTAGCTTCACTGTTTCTACAGGGTTTTGCCACCCATTTGCACCCCATTTACTCCCTCTGTCCCTCTTTGATCAAACCAAGCCTTACCCAACCCATCCCTTAGTCCCTAGCGCCAGTACCACGCCACCCCGAGGCCATGCTCGCCGGTCGATCATGCGCAGCTCGCAGCAGACTGCCAGCACCTCTCCACCGCTCCAGGAAGGCAGACGCCAGCTCACCGCCGTCCACGGTCCACCCCACGACCCTAGATAGCCCCTGGACCATCGAGGCCAAGCCCCGCACTGAGCCTCTGCGCCGCGCCAGCGCACGTCAGAGCGCCATCACCGCTAGCACGCCACACGTCGCGCCTCGACACCAGACCGCGCGCGCCGCTCTGCCTTGACCACCTCGACCTGCCAGACACGCCCTTGAACCGCCGCTTGACCCACAGTCGCCGGGAACCACGTCGAGCACCGCCCCTGTCTCTCAGAGCGCGCGACGCTCCCGACCACTATCCACCACCCCTAGAACCGCCCACCTACCTCGCCCACGCCGATAGCCTCTTGTGCCGTCGTCACCAACGAGCTCCGCCCATGCCTCACTGCCGCCTCACTGCGTCGATATAAGGAAGCCTCCCCAGCACGAATTCTTAACACTCCCACACTCCCCTCTCTCCACTGATCCTTCTCCACCTCTCGCCGGAGCAGCTCGAGCAGCCAGCCGCCGGAATTTTGCCGGAGATAGCCGCAGCAGAGGAGGAGACGCTGGCGTCGATTTCGTCCACCCCCGGAGCTGCCTCGACTTCGCCTGAGCTCGCCATCGTCTCCTTGTTCGTTTGCCCACCTCGCCGCACTCGCTGGAGCCCTGGTACGCCCTCACCGCACCCCCACCGAGCCACTAGGGTTCAGCCTCGCCGGCGACGAGTCCGTCGTCAACGATAAGCCCCAGCCATAGATTCTGTTCTAATCCTACGGTCCATCTCGCCCCATACCGCTTCGCGTTTAATGAGCCACTAATAGGCAGGACCCCCCTGTCAGCAGTCCTCAGCGCCACAGAGTGAATCTGGGCCCCACGACCCATTTAATTCAAATTTAGATTTTTCCTTTTTAGCTGAAACCTAGTTCTGTCCTTTAGTTTGAAAATCAATTCAAGGAGTTTTACAAATCCAAATTGAGTGATTCCGATTTTGTTGGAAAGCTAATTAAAATCTCTATCCAAGACCGTTGGATTTAAATCATTTAGAGTTATAGATCTCTCCTAGCTAAAATAACAAGACAGAAGCTTTTGCACATTCAAACATTTTTATAAAATCAATCATAATAGCTTTTGAATTTATTCCAACTCTTAAAAATCAGATTTAACCATACCTATCTGAATATAAAACAATATTAAGGTTTGCATGCAGTGAATTTGGACTAGTACCAAAATAATTCTATATAGGCATTTCTAGTCACTTTAAATCATTAATTATTGAACTTAAACTTATTAAAATGTGACCCCACCTTTAAATCACGTTCCCATGCATTAGAATATGTGGTGATGACATGTGTCCACATGATCCCATATTTTAATTGGAGAATATTAAATCTTAGTTAATTTCAATAAGTAGAAATTACTTTTCTCAAATAAAATAAATGAAACTAGTTCATTAAACCTTGTGATGTTTGTGATGATACTAGATCATCAAATGTGTGCCTTAGTGTGCTAAGTAGACTAGTTAAGTATTGTTTGGTGATTGTGTATTTCGTATGTATTTATAGACGATAGTACCGACCAAGTCTACGAGGAGGAGGAGTTCTACCAAGAGGAGGAAGAGAATTTCAACCACCGCACCAACCAAGGCAAGCCTAGAACTTCAAGTAAACTGAGCAAGCTATTATTGGCAAGCTAAAACTAGCAAGCCATCATTAATAATGCAAGCTAACCCTTGCAAGCTAGATAACCTAAGCAAAGGCATTAGGCATGCTTTGGTTATACCATTTTGAGTTATACCTACTCCAAGTTTTACTTACATGCTTTACTTTCTTTTACTTTACCAAAGTCCTTTACTTTGTTTATAGATAGCATAAAGAGTATAAAACTTGAACTATCTAGTTAGACTTAGATGTCATTCTATGGCATGAGATTGATATTAGCATCCCACATTAGTGAACACTCTTAACTTAGTAGTTTAGAGCTCAACCAAAACTTGATCACTTTAGATGGGAATACTTGGTGAAAATGACTTGTGAAAACCTTGGAATGATGAGTCATTCTATTGAGATGTTTTGACATGTGTTGAAAAACACAAATGGTTTATGATGATGATGAAAATGTTGAGGCATGAGCCTTAGCCCTTTTATAAAAACTGATGGTTGGGTTCGGATGCGATACCATTCCAATTTTACCGTACAACCACAATACCTAAATTGGGTAAGGCTTAGCCAGAAGTTTATATGCATTAGTATTAGTTCCCTCACGGGAGAGGTTTGAGATGAGGCTACCTCTCAATGTTGTCCACCTATGCAGTGCCCAGGATGACAGATGGTCATGGCTAGGAGGCCAAGCTCATAAGAGAGGTGCTTATACTAGAGTGTGTAAAGGAAAGGTTATGTTTGATTATCTGCATACTAAGTATGATGATTCAGGGTTATCCCTGACAGATGTATCGAATTTTGTGGTGAAAGTGTACCACCTCTGTAGAGTGTCAAACTATTCGAATAGCCGCGTCCGCGGTTATGGACAGTTGGAGTGGCCATACTGTTCCATTGTCAGATGTTTTCAAAATGACTTATGAAATGAATTGTGACTTGACTTGACCACAACAGAGTTGTGACTATGACAACTAAGTTCCCACTTAGGTGTTTTCAAACTTTATTTTATCTTTCTTTGTTTCTGAACTCAGCTTAGGTTTCAAACTTAACTTTACAAATAAACTTAGAACTTAGCATTCCTACTAGAACTATCTTACTTGTTAGTGGTAGCTTGCGAGTACTTAAAGAGTACTCATGGCTTTTGTCCCTGTCTATTCCCGTGGCCAGACTATGAGGAGGACTACCCTGAAGGAGGACAGCAGGATGGCTACGACAACTAGGATCATCTCCCATCGTTAGCATTGCCTGTGACACTGAAGATGGACCCCACCGCTACGCTATTTATTCCGCTACTTGTTTGTACTAAGACTGGATCATGAGATCCTTTATTTGTGTAAGACCTTATTATGGTTTGTAATGGATGATGTACTATGATATCCAATATGTTATGTCTCGCAAAAATGGTAATCCTAGGATTGCGATGTATGGCATAATAGGCATCTGGGATTAAAAATCCGGGTGTTGACAAGTTGGTATCAGAGCCATCCTGACCATAGGAGACCCTAGTTAGAATGGATGTCCGAAACAAAAACTTAGTTTCAAAAACCAAAGTGAGTATTTGTGAAAACTATTTCCTCTCTTACCCTTGGGAATTCTTTCTCTCAAAAAAATTCATGTTGCTCCAAATTCTTACATTACTACATAAAACTTTGACACACTTGATCACTTCACTAACTTTCTCATCCTAAATTCTTATAGATGGAAGTTCAGTACAACAAGTTCTACCAGTTGGGCAACGGAGGCCAACTGATCTTCGAGAGGGATCTTGATTCACTGTCTGAGTACTTGGAGCGTCCTCATCCGGAATTTCTTGGAGCTCAACTCAACGGTCCCCCAGGAGGAGATTTACAATGGATAGTAGTTGCTGATCTTCGAGGAAAGTTAGAAGCACTAATGTCCGAGAGGATTCAGTTCTCCGTGAGAGAGAACAACTGGCTAGATGGATTAGCCAGGGCAATGCATGAAGCTCTCGCTCGTCTTTGCGCACAGAGTGTCAACCTAATCCAAGGAACCCGCTTTGTTCACTATGCAAGGCGTGATTCTATGGGAATGCCGCTAGAGATGCCAAGTCACCCAATATTGAAGCGTCAAGTGGAGAACCTCGACTTCCTACTGTACGACAGACAGAAGGAGTTGGACAATGCTAGAGAGTTCGCCAACCACAACCTCGCCATTACCGCCCAGAAGGCCCAGACTTTCTCGCTGCTAGTCAAGGATCGTCAGTCTCTTCGCCGTCAACGCGCAAAGAAGGATCGCACCATCGACCGTCTTTGCAAGAAGGTAGCCGACCTCGAGAAGACCATCAAGGAGCAAGAAGCTCAACTTGCAGCAAAAGAAGAAGAAGAGGAAGGTGAAGATATCCAAGGGGATATTGACTCCTACCTCAGCAATGATGATGACTACCTGGAGGATGATGCCATGGACTTCTACACCGACGATGATGACTCCGACTTCATCGATGATGAGTAGATGCACTAGAGCACTATCATAGGAGTGAGGAGTATCGGTCCCATGTATCTTAGCTTACAGAATGGTTCTTAAAACCATATGTTTCCCTTTTGTTGTGGTGTGTGTGTGTTTGTATCGTGTGCTTTGCTTGAATGAATGAAAAGAAGTTAATTGCAAAACCGGAGTCAAACTCAAAGTTTTAAGCTTTGAAACCAAAATCATGAACCTTAGAACTTTCCCTCTTACCCCATTATCTATCTCAATCTTCAGATGACTCGTGGAAACCAAGGAGGGAGCAACTCATCACATGACCCAATGCTGCAGATTCTGCAGACGCTCATTGCAGACCGTGAAGCTAGTAGGGCAGATCGCCAAGCTAATCTAGCAACCCTGCAGCAGATCGCCCAGATGGCTGACAACAACCAGAACCATGGAAATCAGGATCATGATGGATCCAAACTCAAAAACTTCCAGAATACCAATCCCCCAATCTTTAGCAAGTCTGAAGACCCAGTGGATGCTGATGATTGGTTGCATACAATGGAGAACAACCTAGAAGTTGCCGGATTGAATGCCAACGAGAAAGTTCTTTTTGCCACCCACTATTTGGCAGGAGATGCAAGAGCATGGTGGAACGACATCTGAACGATGAACCATGGTCAAGTGATGACATGGGAAGCCTTCAAAGTCAAGTTCAGCCGCACCCACGTGTCGCAGGGTCTAGTCACCCGAACGAGAGATGAATTTAGAGTACCGTGACAAATTCTTGTCCCTCGCCAGGTATGCACCTTATGAGATCAACATGGAGGCCAAGAAGAAGGAGAGATTCCTGAACGGACTGCATGATGAGATGCAGACAGTTCTCGTCAACATCCGTTTCGAGGATCTCGAAGAGCTAGTCGACTCTACCATTCAGATGGAAGGGAAGATTAATCAAGCAAATGACAACCGCAAACATCGGATGATGCACCAAGCTGGATCCAGTAGCCACCCGAAGTATCGTCCCAACCCGTCTGCCGGATATGCCCCGCAGAACAATCGACCCCCAATGTCTCGTCCAAGCTACCCCAACCATAGCGGAGGAAATGTGAAGTCTGGAGGAAACAACAATCACCCCGGCAACTCCAGCAATTTCAACCATGCACCTCCCAAGAACAACAACAACAAAAACAACAACAACAACACTGCACCCAGAACTGGAAGCAATGCTGTGCCCATGGCAGCGAAAGACAAGTCTCAGATTACTTGTTTCAAGTGTGGAGTGAAGGGTCACTACTCCAATGAGTGTCCCAAGAAGATTGCTGCCACTGCCAATGTGAATGCCCCAGCTCAACAGCAGCGTTGTGTTTAACCAGGAAGAATATTTGCCCCAGGGAACCCTCACAACCGCAACGGCCGTTTCTTCCGCATGAACGCCGATGAAGCCCAAGAAGCGCCAGATGTAGTGCTGGGTATGTTTTCTGTCAACTCAGTTTTAGCAAGAGTGTTGTTTGATTCTGGAGCATCGCACCCATTTGTCACCGAAGAATTTGCATGCACTAGTAAGATTCACCCAACCAACTTGAAGCATGTCATGATAGTTCAAATCCCCGGTTTAACTACAAAAGCTAGAAAAATTTGCAAAGCGGTGCCTATCAGAATGCATGGGATAGATTTTTACGCCAATCTAATAGTACTTGGAACCAAAGGTTTGGAAGTAGTACTAGGGATGGATTGGATGTCAAAGCATAAAGGATTGATTGACTATTCCAAGAAAGCCATCACCATGACCAGTAGCTCTAGAGTCTCAGTAGAGCATATATCTGAAACCTTGCCCTGTCAATTCAAGTGCAATAAGAGTCTAGCCCTACTCACCATAGACCAAGTTCGAGTAGTCTGTGAATACCCCGACGTATTCCTAGATGAATTGCTAGGTATGCCCCCGGATAGGGATATTGAGTTCATTATTGAACTAATCCCCGGAACCAGACCCATAGCCTAGAGACCCTATAGCATGAACCCCTCAGAGTTAGTGGAATTGAAGAAGCAGTTGTATGCTATGTTGGCAACAGGCTTGATTCAACCAAGCGCATTGCCATGGAGATCGCCAGTGTTATTCGTCGACAAGAAAGATGGAGGCAAACGTTTGTGCACAGATTACATGAAGCTGAATGACATCACAATCAAGAACAAGTACCTTTTGCCAAAGATAGAGGATCTATTTGATCAGTTGACTGGTGCCAATGTGTTCTCTAAGATCGATCTTAGGACTGGTTATCACCAACTTAACATTCGTGCAACGGATATTCCGAAGACCGCCTTTACTACTCGTTATGGATTATACGAGTATACAGTCATGTCTTTTGGATTAACCAATGCCCCTGCTTATTTCATGAATCTCATGAATAAGATCTTTATGAATTTTCTGGATAAGTTTGTCGTTGTGTTTATCGATGACATCCTTATCTACTCCAAGTCAGAAGAAGAGCATGACCAACATCTGAGGATCACTCTTGAAACCCTTAGAGAGCATCGGTTGTATGCCAAGTTCAGCAAATGTGAGTTTTGGCTGAAAGAAGTAGGATTCCTAGGACATATTGTGTCTGCCGGTGGAGTCGCTGTTGACCCCGCCAAGATCAAAGATGTCGAAGAATGGGAAGCCCCAACCACTCAAACCCAAGTCTATGCATTTCTCGGATTAGCGGGATATTACCGCAAGTTCGTAGAAGGGTTTTCGAGCATCGCAAGACCCATGACTCAGTTGTTGAAGAAGGACAAGAAGTTTGAATGGACCGACAAATGTGAAGCCAGTTTCCAAGAGCTCAAGAAGAGATTGATTTCAGCCCCAATATTGATCATGCCAGATATCAAGAAGCCGTTTGATGTGTATTGTGATGCATCCAAGATTGGTCTCGGATGTGTATTAATGCAAGAAGGCAAAGTCATTGCATATCTATCTCGACAACTGAAGCAGCATGAGCAGAATTACCCCACCCATGATCTTGAGTTAGCAGCTGTAGTTTTGGCATTGAAGACATGGTGTCATTACCTTATGGGTAATCGCTGTGAGATTTACTCAGATCACAAAATCTTCAAGTATATTTTCACTCAGAAGGAGTTGAATATGAGGCAAAGGAGATGGATAGAGTTAATCAAGGATGATGACCTTAACATTCACTATCACCTCGGCAAAGCCAATGTGCTAGCGGATGCTCTTAGCAGATTGCCGTGTAGGTTAAACACCATGATCAAGGAGAAGCAACCAAGTTTGTATGAGGAGTTGGAGCAGTTTAGAACTGAGCTAGTTAGCAAAGGATTTTTAGCTAGCATTGAACTTCAACCCACTTTGATTGGCCAAATCAAGGAAGCCCAGAAGGGAAATGAAAGTCTCGACAGAATCAAACGCAGTATTGGTACAGGAAAGGTACCTGGATTCACCGAAGACGAAGAAGGAGTTCTGTGGTACAAAGGACGTATCTGTGTGCCAGCAGATTCGGAGCTGAAGCAAGTCATCATGCAAGAAGCTCATGATACTCTTTATTCTATCCACCCCAGAGGAACGAAGATGTATCAAGATTTGAAAGAGCAATTTCGGTGGCACAAGATGAAGAGAGAAATCGGAAGCTACATCGCCAAGTGTGATATCTGTCAAAGAGTCAAAGCAGAACATCAGAGACCCACAGGACTGTTGCAACCATTGCAGATTCCGGAATGGAAATGGGATTCCGTCGGAATGGACTTTATCACTGGTTTGCCTACTTCTAGTAGGGGAAATGACTCAATCTAGGTCATCGTTGATAGACTGTCCAAGGTAGCTCATTTTATACCTGTCAAGACAACCTACTAGAGTTCGAAGCTAGCAGAGTTGTACCTTGCTAGAATCGTCAGTTTGCATGGAACCCCCAAGACCATAGTGTCGGATCGAGGAACCCAATTTACCTCGATATTTTGGCAGAAAGTCCAAGGATTAGGAACCAAGTTGAATTTCAGCACCGCTTATCACGCGCAAACCGATGGACAGACTAAAAGAGTCAACCAAATCCTAGAGATATGTTGAGAGCTTGTGTGTCAGAGTATGGGTCAAAATGGGAAGATTGCCTGCCTTTCGCAGAATTCTCATACAACAACCGTTATCAAGCCAGTTTGCAAATGGCCCCATTTGAGTTCCTATACGGAAGAAAGTGTCGCACCACTTTGAATTGGTCGCAAGTAGGAGAGAGTCAGATTTTCGGACCCGATATCCTCCGAGAAGCCGAAGAGAAGGTTCACAAAGTCCGTGAGCACCTCAAGACTGCCCAATCTAGACAGAAGAGTTATGTTGAAAAGAGAAGGAGAGACCTGACTTTCAATGTCGAAGATTTTGTGTATCTCAAAGTTTCGCCATTGAAGGGAACGCAACATTTTAGTCTGAAAGGAAAGTTAGCTCCCAGATATATTGGACCCTTCAAGATTCTACCGAGGAGAAGTATCGTATCAACTGGAACTGCTAGAGGAGATGTCTGCGATTCACAATGTGTTCCATATCTCATTACTTCGCAAATACCTAGAAGTGCCGGAGAAGACCGAAGTTTTCAAGAACATCGATCACCGAGCGGTTGATATCAACAAGGATCTGACGTATCATGAAGTGCCCATCCGTATCTTGGAGGAAGCCTACAGAACCACCAGGACCCGGAGTATCAAATTTCTCAAGATTCAATGGAGCAACCATACCGAAGAAGAAGCCACTTGGGAGCGAGAAGATTACATTAGGACTGAGTTCCCAGATCTCATTAGTTCCTAGTTTTCTTTCTTAAATCTCAAGACGAGATTTTGTTTAAGGGGGAAAGGTTTGTAACATCCCAAAACTTTAATCCAAGTGATCAAGATCAAAACTACCCAATTTAGGGTTAACAAAAAACTTTTTCCCATTTAAATTATTTAAGCATGCATATGAGTGTTGCATTAAATAGGAGTTGTTTGAAATGCCATGATTGTGTGTTCTAATGGTTGTAAAATGATTCTAAGACGAATGCCACATCATATAGGTCATTCCCAAGCAAAATCCAAAGAAAAAGAAATCAAAAGGAATTAATAAAGGGAATGGTCACTTTAGCGATTTTAATCACCTAGCCCACTTTGGGTATTCGTAGCACTCAATTTCCAACAGAAACAATTGTGGATCTTTGCACCCCTTGCTAGTACAAGTAGTGATGTACCAAGGCCCACTTTGTGATCTTCCAAAAACATTCAAACTCTAAATTTAAAAGGCATTTTAAAATGGAATCTAGTTCATATGTATAGATCACCCTTTTTCAAAAATCATCCAAGTGAACTCAATTTGAAAATCCCAAGCAACCACAAATGCTTAAGCATGTGACAAACCACTCCACCAAAAATATCTGAAAAATTCAAAAGTTCTCTTCATGCGGCCATTTGATCGAACACTTGGCATGCACTGATCACACTCTAGTCTAGCTTCACTGTTTCTACAGGGTTTTGCCACCCATTTGCATCCCATTTACTCCCTCTATCCCTCTTTGATCAAACCAAGCCTTAACCAACCAATCCCCTAGTCCCTAGCGCCAGTACCGCGCCACCCCGAGGCCATGCTTGGCGGTCGATCATGCGCAGCTCGCAGCGGACCGCCAACCCCTCTCCGCCGCTCCAGGAAGGAAGGCGCCACCTCACCGCCGTCCACGGTCCACCCCACGACCCAGATAGCCCCTGGACCACCGAGGCCAAGCCCCGCACTGAGCCTCTGCGCCGCGCCAGCGCATGCCAGAGCGCCATGACCGCCAGCACACCACACGCCGAGCCTCGACACCAGACCGGACGCGCCACTCCGCCTTGACCACCTCGACCCGCCAGACACGCCCTTGAACCGCCGCTCAACCCATTGTCGTCGGGAACCACGTCGAGCACCGCCCCTGACTCTCAGAGCGCGCGATGCTCCCGACCACTATCCACTGCCCCTAGCTCCACCATTACGCCTTAGCTGACCGCCAGGGAACCGCCCACCGTCCACCTACCTCGCCCACGCCGATAGCCCCCTGCGCTGTCGTCACCGACGAGCTCTGCCCATGCCTCACTGCCGCCTCGCCGTGCCTATATAAGGAAGCCTCCCCAGCACGAATTCTTCACACTCCCACACTCCGCTCACTCCACTGATCCTTCCCCACCTCTTGCCAGAGCAGCTCGAGCAGCCAACCGCCGAAATTTTGCTGGAGATAGCCGCATCAGAGGAGGAGACGCTGCCGTCGATTTCATCCACCCCCGGAGCTGCCTCGACTTCGCCTGAGCTCGCCGTCGTCACCTTGTTCGTTTGCCCGCCTCGACGCACTCGCTGGAGCCCTGGTACACCCTCACCGCACCCCCACCAAGCCGCTAGGGTTCAGCCTCGCCGGCGACGAGTCCGTCGTCGACGATAAGCCCCAGCCGTAGATTCTTTTCTAATCCTACGGTCCATCTCACCCCATACCGCTTCGCGTTTAATGAGCCACTGACAGGCGGGACCCCCTGTCAGTAGTCCTCAGCGTCGTGGAGTGAATCTGGGCCGGCCCGTTAGTGTTCCCACGCGACCCAGTTAATTCAAATTTAGATTTTTTCCTTTTTAGCTGAAACCTAGTTCCGTCCTTTAGTTTCAAAATCAATTCAGGGAGTTTGAGAAATCTAAATTGAGTGATTCCAATTTTGTTGGAAAGCTAATTAAAATATCTATTCAGGACCGTTGGATTTAAATAATTTATAGTTATAGATCTCTCCTAGCTAAAATAACAAGACATAAGCTTTTGCAGATTCAAACATTTTTATAAAATTAACCATAATAGCTTTTGAGTTGATTCCAACTCTCAAAAATCACATTTAACCATACCAATCTGAATATGTAAGAATATTAAGTTTTGCATGCAGTGACTTTGGACTAGTACCAAAATAATGCTATATAGGCATTTCTAGTCACTTTAAATCATTAATTATTAAACTTAAACTTATTAAAATGTGATCCCACCTTTAAATCACATTCCCATGCATTAGAATATGTGGTGAAGACATGTGTACACATGATCCCATATTTTAATTGGAGAATATTAAATCTTAGTTAATTTCAATGAGTAGAAATTACTTTTCTCAAATAAAATAAATAAAACTAGTTCATTAAACCTTGTGATATTTGTGATGATACTAGATCATCAAATGTGTGCCTTAGTGTGCTAAGTAGACTAGTTAAGTATTGTTTGGTGATTGTGTATTCCGTATGTATTTATAGATGATAGTACCGACCAAGTCTACGAGGAGGAGGAGTTCTACCAAGAGGAGGAAGAGAATTTCAACCACTGCACCAACCAAGGCAAGCCTAGCACTTCAAGTAAACTGAGCAAGCTATTATTGGCAAGCTAAAACTTGCAAGCCATCATTAACAATGCAAGCTAACCCTTGCAAGCTAGATAACCTAAGCAAAGGCATTATGCATGCTTTGGTTATACCATTTTGACTTATACCTGCTCCAAGTTTTACTTACATGCTTTACTTTCTTTGACTTTACCAAAGTCCTTTACTTTGTTTATAGATAGCATAAAGATAATAAAAATTGACCTATCTAGTTAGACTTAGATGTCATTCTATGGCATGAGATTGATATTAGCATGCCACATTAGTGAACACTCTTAACTTAGTAGTTTAGAGCTCAACCAAAACTTTATCACTTTAGATGGGAATACTTGGTGAAAATGACTTGTGAAAACCTTGGAATGATGAGTCATTCTATTGAGATGTTTTGACATGTGTTGAAAAACACAAATGGTTTATGATGATGATGAAAATGTTGAGGCATGAGCCTTAGCCCTTTTATAAAAACTGATGGTTGGGTTCGGATGCGATACCATTCCAATTTTACTATACAACCACAATACCTGAATTGGGTAAGGCTTAGCTAAAAGTTTATATGCATTAGTATTAGTTCCCTCGCGGGGGAGGTTTGAGATGAGGCTACCTCTCAATGTTGTCCACCTATGCAGTGCCCAGGATGACAGATGGTCATGGCTGGGAGGCCAAGCTCATAGGAGAGGTGCTTATACTAGAGTGTGTAAAGGAAAGGTTATGTTTGATTATATGCATACTAAGTATGATGATTCAGGGTTATCCCTGACAGATGTATCAAATTTTGTGGTGAAAGTGTACCACCTCTGCAGAGTGGCAAACTATTCGAATAGCCTAGTTTGCGATTATGGACAGTTGGAGTGGCCATACTGTTTCATTGTCAGATGTTTTCAAAATGACTTATGAAATGAATTGTGACTTGACTTGACCACAACAGAGTTGTGACTATGACAACTAAGTTCCCACTTAGGTGTTTTCAAAATTTATTTTATCTTTCTTTGTTTTTGAACTCAACTTAGGTTTCAAACTTAACTTTACAAATAAACTTAGAACTTAGCATTCCTACTAGAACTATCGTACTTGTTAGTGGTAGTTTGCGAGTACTTAAAGAGTACTCATGGCTTTTGTCCCTAGCTATTCCTGTGGCCAGACTATGATGAGGACTACCCCGAAGGAGGACAACAGGACGGCTACGACAACTAGGATCATCTCCCATCGTCAGCATTGCCTGTGACACCGACGATGGACCCCACCGCTACACTATTTATTCTGCTACTTGTTTGTACTAAGACTGGATCATGAGATCCTATATTTGTGTAAGACCTTATTATGGTTTGTAATGGATGATGTACTGTGATATCCAATATGTTATGTCTCACAAAAATGGTAATCCTGGGATTGCGATGTATGGCATAACAGGCATCTAGGATTAAAAATCCGGGTGTTGACACATAGCGACCTATGTACTACCTCAGTTAGGTACTCACTGACTCGAAACAGCACTACCCCCAATACTAAAAACTGGTACGCTGTCTTCCAAGTGCAACAACAACTTCCTCACTACTTTCAGGAACACCCCATCACGGTCGTCTCCTCTGCCTCGCTGAAAGACATTCTCTGCAGTCGCGATGCGACAGGGTGATTCGCCAAGTGGGCCATTGAAATCGGCGTCCACACCATCAAGTACGAGCCCCGCATGGCCATCAAGTCACAAGCCCTCGTGGGCTTCCTTGTCGATTGGGAAGAGGCACAACATCCCGAGTCGCTATCATACAACCACTGCTAGACCCTATACTTTGATGGGGCCAAGAATTGAGAAGGCATAGGTGTTAGCATCGTCCTAATCTTCCCAAAGAGAGACAAGCTCTGCTACGTGCTACAGATCAACTTCACCCCCTACAACAACAATGTGGCCGAATACAAGGCTCTCCTCTAGAGCATGCGAGTCGCCAAGGAGATGAGCGCCAATCGCCTCAAGTGCTACGGCGACTCCGATCCAGTCTCCTACCAAGACACCGGCACCTGTGATACTATTGACCCCAACATGATTTCCTACCGCAAGGCAGTAGACTAGCTCGGCGGTCACTTTGCCTGACACTCCATCGAGTGGGTCGATCGATGGAAGAATGAAGAAGCTGATGCACTATCGCAAATCAGCTCGTCTCGCCAAGTGCCTCCACCAGGCGTCTTCCTCGATGTAATCAATCCCCTCAGTCGCTCTACCCAAGGAGATCGACATCGGGATCCCACTCAACCCCGACTTGGCTCTAGTCACAATCGTCACCAACACCAGTGATTGGACTAAGCCCTACATCGCCTTCCTCGAGCATCAGATCCTACCCAAAGATGATACTAAGGCCCGCATGATCGTGTGCTGCTACAAATCCTTCATCATGATCAACGACAAGGTCCACAAATGCAGTGTGACTAGCGTGTTCTAGTGCTGCATCTCACCGGAGGGGGTTGCAAGATCCTCTACGACATCCATGCTGGGGACCGCGGACACCATGCAGGGGCGTGGTCATTAGTCACCAAGGCCATGCTCCATGGATTCTACTGGTTCACCACCCATGTTGACGTAGTCGGCATCGTCTATTGCTGTGTCGAGTGCTAGAAATATGCCAACCAGATGCATATCCCTAGTTCGGCACTGAAGATAATGCCCATCACGCAGCCATTCGCCATATGGGGCATCGACATGGTGGGAAGGTTCAAAACTGCTACATCTGGCTTCACCCACCTCCTAGTCGTAGTCGACAAATTCGCAAAGTGGGTCGAGACAAAACCCATCAAGAAGTGCGACGGGAAAACTGGCACAAAGTTCCTCCATGAGCTCATCTACCAGTATGGCTACCCGCACAACATCATTACCGACAACGGGGCCAACTTCACCAAAGGAGTCATGGCTGAGTTCTACCATGAACATGGATCCGACTCAACCTCGCTTCAGTCACCCACCCCAAGTCGAATGGCCAAGCTGAGCGTGCCAACCAGAGCGTCCTCCATGGTCTTAAGCAGCGACTACAGGCCCCCTCGAGCGGACACCGGGCTGCTGGGTAAGAAGAACCCCCCTTAGTCCTCTAGGGCATCCGCATCTCCATCAACAAGTCAACAGGGTTTAGTCCCTTCTTCATGGTGTACGGTGAGAAAGCAGTCATGCCAACCAACCTCAAACATCACTCGTCGCGATTCTTCAACCATGCGGAGGAAGACAACGAACTCGCCTATCAAAATGGGGTAGACTTGGCCGATGAATCCCTCGACCTGGCTGATGGCTCGGTGTTGATGTAGAGCTCGTTGGGAACCCCAAGAGGAAGGTATGATGAGCACAGTCGCAAGTTTCCCTCAGTTATGAAACTAAGGTTTAATCGAACCAGTAGGAGCGGGAAACACCCCAAAGGTGTTGCTAACTGAGCCTTGGCAGGTGGCACTACCGGTGCTAGTAGCAACGTGGAGACCTGCACAACACAAGCACAGAACTTTGTCCCCAACTTGCGATGAGGTTGTCAATCTCACCGGTTTTGCTCGAAACAAAGGATTAAACGTATTGAATGGAAGAAAGTAATAGATTGCAGAAAGTAAACACAAAGCAGTAAACAGTTTGTAGATTGTATGTAAGGAAAAGGACCGGGGTCCATAGTTCACTAGAGGTGGCTCTCCTTATGATAGATAACATGCCGAGTAAACAAATTACAGCGGGGCAATTGACAAACATTGAGAAAGCAATACATGCATATACTAATCATCTTGACACCTTTGAGACTTGATTGGGCATTACAACATTATACATAGACCGCCATCCAACTGCATCTATGACTAATAATCCACCTTCAGGTTATCATCCGAACCCCCTCTAGTATTAAGTTGCAAGCAACAAATTATTGCTTTACGAATTGCGTGTAATGTAAACAATACGATTGTTCTATGAACAAAGGATTGTTGTTTTCTCCCTAGTAGCAACAGCACATCTAGTACCTTAGAGATTTCTGTCACTTCCCCAGATTACCAAAGGCATGAACCCACTACCGAGCATAAATACTAACTCTTGGAGTTGCTAGCATCTACTTGGCCAAGATAGCTACTAACAACGGAAAGCATGCAAGATCACAAATAACAAAGACATGATAGAATCAATAATCAATCTGAAATAGCATCTCAATATCCATCGGATCCCCGCAAACACAACATGCAGAATTACAAATAGATGATCTTGATCATGAACGAAGCTCACAAGATCTAGACATGAAAGCACAAAGGAGGAGAACCAGCCATCTAGCTACTACATGGACCCATAGTCGAGAGATGAACTACTCACGCATCACACTGGAGGCTTGCATGATGATGAAGAAGGCCTCCAGGGTGAATTGCCTTCTCCGGCAGGGTACCGGGAAGAGCTTCAGATCCCTCCCGATCTAGGGATGGAGATGACAGCGGCTATAGACTCTTTCGTGGATTTTTTAATCGGGTACCTAGGGTTTTCGTCCCGAGGGCAATATATAGGCGGAAGGAGAGGCCGAGGGGGTGCTGGGGTCAGCCAGACCACCCCCTGGCACGGGCCAGGCCTGGTCACGTGGCCAGGTAGTGTGGCCGGCCCCCAGCCCTTCTTTGTCTCCTATTCTGGCATCTGATGTCTTCCGGAAAAATAGGCATTTTGGCTTTTGTCCCCTCCAATTCCGAGAATATTCATTTCTGACTTTCCTGGAACCAAAAACAGCAGAAAATAGGTAGCTGGCACTATGGCTCTTTGTTAATAGGTTAGTCCAAGAAATCATATGAAAAGTACTCCAAAGTGTGGACAAAACACAACAAAGTAGATAAAACCAAGCATGGAACATCAAAATTTATATATACATTTGCAATGTATCACTGGCCCGCTCATGCAAGGCCATCTATCAGCAAGGCCTCTGCCGCTAACACAGGTGCTGAGTCTACACCCGTTCATTCTAGAAGGGAGACCTCATCCTCCACCTCATCTAGGACAGAAAAAGGGCAAGCACAAGCTCCATCCATGGGAGAGCCCATTCTCCATTGGCAAAGTGTTGGGAATGACGCCTACAACCTAATCGACGTACGAGGCGACAGTAAACTCGACATCAAGCGGCAATGGAATGTAAACTTCCTCCACAAGTTCTATACTTAGAAAAAAAACCTGTAAGATCTAGTGCTAATAATGAATATAGTGATATTCCTCTCCATACTCGTGTTAAACTCTCCAAACTTCATGCACAACACACTCAATTTCAACTAAAAGCTACTCTCCATTGTCAACCCTTGGAAGTGCGACCCGATGTGGCCAAGAAGTGCGACCCAGTGGCACCGAGGCAACTCGGGGCTTAGGTCATCCACGAAAAACGCCAATCGAGAGCCTCCATCTGAGTCGCCTCGCTCGACTGTCTCTACGAGTCAAGACAATTGGTCATGCTCCCCACATCACCATGCCCTCCTGAACCTTAGATGTTGCGACTTGCACAACTAAGTACTTCAGATGAGCACTCACAAACCAAGCTTCAACCTGTCCAAGAAAAACGCCAGGCCAAGAGCCATCTTTGGAGTCACCAAGCGACTGGCCCTACGGGCCAGGACAAGAGATCCGCTAACTAAACATTGCATCACATCCTCTCTAATGGCAACAACTCCGTGTGTACCAACTCGGTGGGACTCCAAGTCCAGAGTGTTGTAGCAAGCTTCTTTTCACCATAAGGGTGAATCGAGGGTTTATATCAAACTCTTGGGGAATTGGCAAGGGGTTGATTCTTATTCTCCTCTTCTAGCAACCTGCAAAGCAAAGTTTTTGTCTTGTGTCCCCAACTCCACCGTGTGGTTTTCAAGCACAAGGTTCTATATTAGTAATATCAAATATAAATATAAATAAAGTAAAGTAAAACAAGTAAACTAGGCAAGCAAGATAAAACAATGAGAAGATGGTTGTTTTTGGGTTTTGTGTGTGTTTTCTAGTGAAGAAAGTATTTTTGTATTTTCTAAATAATAAATGGCAGAAAATGTAAAGTGTGATAGTGGTGTTGGAAAGGTGTTTCTTATGGTTTAAAATGGACCGGGATTCATGGGTTCACTTGTCTACTCTCTTTTTGGGTTGTAGCGGACACAAACAATTCCTCACGAACATAATATTGGTGGAACTTCAACATGTGTTTGATAACCATTCATATGGGCATCACTTCCTAACAGAGAGATGATGCAACACCTCTCTCTCTCTCTCTCTTATACTCCTCAAGAAAGGGAAAACTCCAAGCAATCTTGAATTAAGAATCAACAGAGTATAGCCTTAGGTAATTTGACATAATGTTTGAATCACAAATATGCTACCTTGACCAAACAAGATTATCAGCTGTCACAACATAATTATAGCACATGAATTAACTTTATCCCTAGTGAGACAACAAAACAAAGGTAAATACCATAGTAGATATTGAATTTGTTGTCACTATTCAATCACTACCACCATGCTACTCCATCGAATACACACTTCTCCCCACACATGCTATTGCATAGAAGTTGGATCAGAATAAGTACTTAAGAACGGGGTACATGGTATGCATCTATCAATACATCTCACACATAATAGGTTCCAATATCATATATCAAATCATAGAATAAAGATCCACCGCATAGGAATTACATATATGACCATAATCATGTTGGGCAGCTCATATGGTACTAGATCTATGAAGAACAAATGAGAAATAGATCAACTACTGCCACAAACCCATAATCTAGAGGTGGAATACTCCCTCTTCATCATGGTGATGAAGGTGGATACGTTGGAGAAGGTAGAGATCCCTCCGGCGGTGGCTCCGATGGAGTTCCCCCTCCAATCTTCGGTGGTTCCAGCTCTATTTTGGTGTTTGTGTGGCACTCTCCTCGAGGAAGCCTCGGGGGTCCTTTATATAGAGGTTTTTAGGTCAGACGGATTCCATGGCCGAAAGAATCAAGCGAATTGGATGGCCGAGGAAGGAAAGAGTATGGGTGGCGTGACCACCCCAACTAGGTGTGCCACCTGGGCTCTTTTGGGCCTCCCGGCCCTTCTCGTTAGATCCAAGTGCTCCATGTGCTTCTCTTGACAAAATATTGACATCCCCAGAATCCTAGCTCCGTTTGACTATGTTTAGGTCCCTGAAAGCTAAAAATACACAAAACAGGGTTTTCCTGTCCTGCAGGGTGATGGGCTAGGTTCCTGCATCAATATCAGGGTTACTGCAGTACTTATAGCAGCAAATATTTAAAGAGTTTGTCCCGATGGGAGCTCGGTGAACACGACCCCGTAGCCACGTTGTCAATGCGGCCACGTTCGCACCCAAACCGTGGTTTGGAAATAGCCTATTCTATAGGTTGCTAGGATAAATGAATTTAAGATGTTTTGTAATAACTACTACTAGGACTAGAAGAAAACTAGAACAAAAGTAAAACTGAAAAGAGGTTAATGCAATGAGATGAAATATTAATGCTATGATTCCTCAAGTAATGCTGTGTATACTGGTGTGCATGATAAGTGCTTATGGAGTAGCTGTTAACTATAATTGTGGCGGTACCCATGGAAGAGTAGAGACTAATGATAAGTTTTGTGACACTCCATGAATCCCTAGTAAATTCCTCAACAATGGATTGGACGTCTCCAATCACTAGAATAATATCATGATTAGAACAATGTAAAGAGAAACACAAACATATTAATTAAGAAGAACGCAACACACTTCAATTACTCGAATCATCATAACATTAATAAAAGGGGGTTCAAGCCATGTTACAACCCATCATGGAGATCATGATGGGGAAGGATGAAGGAGTAGCGGCGATGGAGATGGTGATGACGACGCGGTGTTGGTGGCGTCGGCATGGTGATGGCTGCTTCCTCCTTCTCCTCCTCTTCTTGCTTGGATGGCTTGATGGTGTTGATGCAGATCTGGATCTTGGTGGAGTTGTGGAGGCTATGGAGGTGGCACGGCGGCAGGGTGCCGCCGTGGAGGCGGTAGATGGGATCTAGATCTTGTATATGGTGTATGGTGGCTTCCTCCTCTCCTTCCTCCTTTATATTGGTCTTGAGGGTGCCCTAGGGTTCCCCCAATACCTTCATATGACTTAGGGAAGGTTCTGGAGCCTCTGGAGGGTGAAATCCCATCGTTTGTGACCTTTTTGGCAACTATACGGTAGGAGCTATACGGCCGGAATTATTGCTCCCGCTGTATAGTTGGTCATCAAACCATCAGTACTCTTTAGTATTTTGGTTGCCATTTCTTCATATGAACTCCGTTTTGGGTGTTGTTGGGCTCGTTGAGTTCGTATCATCGAGGGCTACAAACCTGTGGTCTTGGATATTTATTTTGAGGAGTTGGAAAAATTCACTTTTCCAACACCTCAAATGGCTAAGTCTGGTCCCTGTAGCTCCTCCATACTATGCTCTCTTTGGTCCTTTTGCCTTTGTTTTATCCATAATCATCATCAACACCTACACACATGTCAAATACAAGGAAGAGGATTAAAATTCTACCTAAACTACTAAATGCCCAAAGCTCATATTGAATTTAATAAAAACAAGTAATCATGCATATCAGGCATAGCAATAGTTAGATGGAGCATGATATGATATGAGAATGACACAATTTATATTGCTAAAATGTGTTGTATTATCACAGCCATCAACTTCCCCAAGCTAGATCTTGCTCGTCCTCGAGAAAAAGGGATCGATAACTTAATGGATATGATCTTGCTTATCATTGGAAATCAATGCACCATATCCTTGTTTTTCCTGCAAGCTTAAAGCAAGAGAGCGCATAATCATATAAGGAAATACAAGCTCAGTTATATTATTCCAAAGCAATAGAGATTAGTCAAAAACTTCTATGCCCCATGTCAAAGTTAAATCTAGCTTGCAAGTAAACTTGTGATCCTTCTATACACAATTTATTGTATTATTGTATTTTTATTTGTATAAGGCAAAGCTGAACATGGTTAGTTGTCAATCATAAATAGAAATAGAGTTTTCCAATGCTGCCCACTCATGCCATCTATTAAAGTCTCTCAAGTGCAAACTTTGATTGTTAAGCTCATAGAAAATATATTTCTTAGTAATGAGACCATGCCAAAAGAGTGGTATATGTTCAATCGAGACTGTGTAGGCTAGGAAGGACACTCGTGACCATTACCAAGGTTTCCCTTTTTGGTATAATGATTTCTCATAATGGCTAGAGGAGTATTCCGACTTTTTCTTTTAACGCAGGCCCATGAGAATACCAATGCATACCCAAATATAGTATTTTTGCTACATATGTTGGGAAACTCATAGCCAAACTCCAATAGTTTCCTCTTTTTGGATTGTCCAAAGGCCAGCGGAGTTGTTAGCATCCCATGTTGTGCGAGAGTGGCACAAGACACGCATAAAGTAATATCTCACTTTGATTTCCAAGACAAAATTTTGGCATGTGTAATCTCGAAAATTTGAAACATCATTCCTTATTTGACAACTCACTCAGTAAGCATCTATTAAGACCATCATTTCCAACACTATGGGGTCGTGATACTCCATAACCATTCGCTTAAGACAATTCTGAATAGTGACAACTAGCAAGTTTTGAAAAACTTCTTTATTATATATATATTTTTTCTTTTCAAAATGTAGAGAACATGGAAATGCATATTTAGAGGATCACAATATTTTTCACAAGCTAGATAAAAGTTGAACAAGGTGCATCAAAGCTATGGCTTGTCTCCTATGAGGCCTAACGTGAGCAAGTATATCCCTTATATAAATATGAACAAAAACTCACCTAAGAAAGCATTCAAAAACATAGGGATACACAATAGCATGAAAACTTTTTAAGATAAAGAACTTTGCACAAGATTCTACACATGCAAAATAACCTCCCCAAGCTAAGAACTTTCCAAGTATCCACTTGAGAAGATCATGAAAACAAAAAAGAAAATGCAGCTATCAAAAGAGAGTATAAGAAGTGGTTACCTCCCCAAGCTTAAGTTAAAGCAAGGGTGACACACTTTGCCATTGAGGTGCTTTTAACCTCTACTTTGATGGACAAAGAAACTTTGCTTCAATGAATGCTTCACAATCCGGTGTATGCCTTCCTTAAGAACCTAGTAGGAGCAAGACTAGAAAGAAGACAAAATATTTTTGTGTTTTTGAAGACACGGGTTTAGCTCACAAGTGATAAAAATACAAGTCCCACTGAGTTAGTTCATCAACCTAAACACCACGCTTAAGTCAACAAACTAATTCTAGAAGTGCGCTTCTCCTAGATTGTGATGGAGTGTAAGTGAGACAAAATATGAAACACGAGTGTGCAACCCCTATGTGCTTATTTAAAAGAGGTTTGAGTTGGAAGGTTTTACCAGACAGTAATTGTTGAAACGTTGAATTGAAGCAACCAAGTGGCTCATGCGAGTATTTGCACAGTTGGCACTACCATACACGTCGTCACACAAGGTTCAAGTCCCTGCGAAAATAACACACAAAATAAAATGCATCGGTTTGGTATACGAACATAGTTCGTTTACCCCACCGATAAAAGGAAAAGAAAAAGAAAACATGAACTTCTATAGAGAATTACGGTCTAGGAAGTTTCTTAGGTAGAACTTTTATTGCTTGCAGATATTCGGCTCCCCCTCGATCAAGGGAGAAGATCCCATGTGGCATTTCGAGGTTTTTTAATTTTTTAGAAGAAGTAGGGAGAAAGTATAGCGAAATTTTGATACCGGGGTTATCCTCCCATAGCGATTTTTTGGTCGTACCAACTATACGACCGGAACTATACGGCCGAAAAAATATTTCCTACCATTTAGTTGGTCATCAGACTTCTAGTAATCTGAAATAAGAATTCTAAGCAGGTGTCGATATCTATACGGTTGGACCACAAAGGTCCCGCCGTATAGTTGTTCATTAAACCTTCTGTATCCTGGAAAAGAAATTTGACGAAGGCATCGATAACTATACGACCGCAACTATACATCCAAAATTTTTATTCCCGCCGTATAGTTGGTTGTTAAACCTTCTGGAGTCGCCAAATTTACCTATTTCTTCGAGGATTCTTTCTTAACCTGAAACTTAGCAAAACACCATGTTTTGACAGAAAAATGACAGATTAAATTTTCGACCAACATTTGGCGTGTATAAAACAGGATTTAAGTACAACCAAGTTTATACAACACATAGTAACAATAAATTATACCTTTTGAAAACTTCAACAGGACTACTCTAATAGCAAGACATGTGAAGAATAAAAGTGCCAATGCAACATGAATGCAACTAGACTCAAGACACAAAACTAAGAAAGATGCCTAATGACTTCCGGGTTGCCTCCTAGGAAGCGCTCTCGTTAAAGCCATAAAGCCAGGCAAGGATGCTCCAGCTTGGATCCCAAGGGATATCGACACAAGGTTAGGTTGTACATACCAGCTTGGAGCATCTTGAAGTAGAGTTCGGTCGGAGTCGTACCCGCTTATGGTGCATTGGCATCATGTAGATGAATAAGTTCTCGCTTTCAAGCGAGTGTTGATTGATACATTGCAAATGTATCTATAATTTTTGATGTTCCATGCTTGGTTTTATACACTTTCTTGTGTTTTGTCCACACTTTGGAGTACTTTTCATATGATTTCTTGGACTAACCTATTAACAAGAGCCACAGTGCTAGCTGCCTGTTTTCTGCTGTTTTTGGTTCTAGGAAAGTCAGAAAATGAATATTCTCGGAATTGGACGAGACAAAAGCCAAAGTGCCTATTTTTCCGGAAGTCATCAGATGCCAGAATACGAGACGGAGAGGGGCCCGGGGGCCACCACACCACCTGGCCACGCGGCCCAGCCTGGCCCGCGCCAGGGGGTGGTCTGGCCGCCTCCGGCACCCCCTCGGCCTTCCCTTTCGCCTATAAGATGCCCTCGGGACGAAAACCCTAAGGACCCAATCAAAAAATCTACGAAAGAGTCTGTTGCCGCCGTCATCTCCCTCCCTAGATCGGGAGGGAATTGAAGCTCTTCCCGGCACCCTATCGAAGAGGGGAATTCACCCCGGAGGCCTTCTTCATCACCATGCAAGCCTCCGGTGTGATGCGTGAGTAGTTCATCCTTGGACTACGGATCCATGTAGTAGCTAGACGGCTGGTTCTCCTCCTTTGTGCTTTCATGTTTAGATCTTGTGAGCTCCGTTCATGATCAAGATCATCTATTTGTAATTCTGCATGTTGTGTTTGCGGGGATCCGATGGATATTGAGATGCTATTTTAGATTGATTATTGATTCTATCATGTCTTTTTTATTTGTGATCTTGCATGCTTTCCGTTGTTAGTAGCTATCTTGGCCAAGTAGATGCTAGCAACTCCAAGAGTTAGTATTTATGCTCGATAGTGGGTTCATGCCTCTGGTAACCCGGGGAAGTGACAGAAATCTCTAAGGTACTAGATGTGCTATTTCTACTAGGGATAAAACAACAATCCTTTGTTCATAGAACAATCATATTGTTTACTTTACATGTAGTTCATAAAGCAATAATCTGTTGCTTGCAACTTAATACTAGAGGGGGTTCGGATGATAACCTGAAGGTGGATTATTAGTCATAGATGCAGTTGGATGGAGGTCTATGTATAATGTTGTAATGCCCAATCAAGTTCCACATGAGTCAAGATGATTAGTATATGCATGTATTGCTTTCTCGATGTTTGTCAATTGCCCCGCTATAATTTGTTCACCTAGCATGTTATCTATCTTAAGGAGAGCCACCTCTAGTGAACTATGGATCCTGGTCCTTTTCCTTACATACAATCTACAAACTGTTTACTGCTTTGTGTTTACTTTCTGCAAACTTTTACTTCTTTCCATTCGATACGTTTAATCCTTTGTTTTCCGCAAAACACGGTGATATTGACAACCTCATCGCAAGTTGGGGACAATGTTCTGTGGTTGTGTTGTGCAGGTCTCCACGTTGCTACTAGCACCGGTAGTGCACCCTGCCAAGGCTCAGCTAGCAACACCTTTGGGGTGTTTCCTTGCTCCTACTGGTTCGATTAAACCTTGGTTTCATAAGTGAGGGAAACTTGCTGCTGTGCTCATCATACCTTCCTCTTGGGGTTCCCAACGAGCTCTACATCAACATCGCACCAGCATTTTTCTGGCGCCGACACTGAGCCATCATTGATGCACCAAGCTTGGTGAACATGCCTCCGTGTATAGCTGCAATGAGAGGATTTGAGATTCATATAAAATTCTTAAATCTTTACCTTGGTTACATGTGTAGGGAAACACTTCATAGTATTCTTCCTTCATAGTAGGGACTTCAGGACCCTACATGTTAGTATAGCAAGGTTCTATCTCTAGTTCATTATTATTAATGCTCTCCATATGAGTCTCTAGGCACAAGGCCTCCGCAGAACAATTATCAATAGTTTTAGCATCATAAAAATCACTACTAGAGTGAGAGGCATCACAAACAAAACTTGTAGTGTGACTCTCTTTATCAACCTCACTTTTTGTTCCTGCTTTTCATCGACTAGTGTTTTAATAGCAATGATAGAATCAAAAGTAGGAGTCAAAGGTGTGAGCGGGTGATCAATCCGTCCTTCCTCCTTGTGCTCCTTTTCCTCTTCGCTCTTTAGTGAATCCTGCAAAAGGTTATCTTTCTCCATGGCGGGTTTAGACCGCTTCGAATAATATAATACCAATGCATTATTACTTAAATTATTGTCACAAAAGAGGAATATGAGGTGTAGTAAATTAAAAACTCCATCAAGTGCTTAACTTTCAACATCAATAATTCCTAGTCTAAATACCATTTCAGATGCACCTTTGAAAAGAAAGTATTCTAGTACTTCCAAACTAGCATAGGATTTATCTCTATTATAATTTGCTAGAGTAGGATTGTTAGAACACTCACATTGAAATTAAGGTGGTCATCTATTATACAAATCGTGCAATAAGATCCATCATTAGCATGCAACCATATTGAATGCATTTCCAATTGGTCCACCAATTTCTTTATCAGCTCATGTCTAGCAACTAGGCTTGATGAACTTGAATCCTTTATCTCCTCCAATGCTTGTATTATCGCTTGAACAAAATTTGTCTCGGAAGACATGATTAGTAACAACAGTTTTTATAATTTTTTGGTTTTGTAATTTTTTATTGTTTTCAATATAAAAGAAATCAGTGAGATAATAGCAACAAACGGAAATAAACTATGCGCGAGTAGATAATTGAATGCTTTGCTCCCCGACAACGGCACCAATTTGATGGACTAGGTTCCTACACCAATATCAGGGTTATTGCAATACTTGTAGTTGAAAATAGTTAAAGAGTTTGTCCCAATGGGAGCTCGGCGAACATGATCCCACAACCACATTGTCAATGCGGCCATGTTCGCACACAAACCGTGGTTTGGAAATAACCTATTCTATAAGTTGCTAGGTTAAATGAATTTAAGATGTTTTGTAATAACTACTACTAGGACTGGAAGAAAACTAGAACAAAAGTAAAACTGAAAAGAGGTGTATGCAATGAGATGAAATATTAATGCTTTGATTCCTCAAGTAAGTTGTGTATACCGGTGTGCATGATAAGTGCTTATGGAATAGATGTTAACTATAATTGTGGCGATCCCTCATATACCGTTGTCTCCCACCGTTGATAAGACTAGATAACTCAATTATCCACACCCTCTTCGGACATGGGTCATCTCGTAAGAGAATAGTGTATTAAGGTAACAAGACCAATCAAGGTAAACCAAAGAAAAGGAATTAAGTTCTATGGACAATCATACTCCTAAGCAAGTGTGCTAGTCACAAGATATCCCATCTGTCACTTTGGGGTCAAGCAATTCGCAACACTATACCTATCTATATCATGAGTGATCTTGAAGGAATTCTGGGTGGTGCATCCTAAGCTGCTATTGCCTCCACAAATCACTTATAGTAAATAGCCTATTAGTCCCACCCATGAAGTTGTTAGGTACCCATGGAAGAGTAGAGACTAATGATTAATTTTGTGACACTCCGTGAATCCCTAGTAAATTCCTCAACAATGGATTGAATGTCTCCAATCACTAGAATAAAATCATGAATAGAACAATGTAAAAAGAAAGCACAAACATATTAATTAACAAGAACACACCACACTTCAATTACTCAAATCATCATAACATTAATAAAAGGGGGTTCAAGCCATGTTACAACCCATCATGGAGATCATGATGGGGAAGGATGAAGGAGTAGCAGGGATGGATATGGTGATGACGGCGCGGTGATGGTGGTGTCGACATGGTGATGGCGGCGTCCTCCTTCACCTCCTTTTCTTGCTTGGATGGCTTGATGGTGTTGATGGAGATCTGGATCTTGGTGGAGTTGTAGAGGCTATGGAGGCGGCACGGCGGCAGGGCGCCACCGTGGAGGCGGTAGATGGGATCTAGATCTTGTATATGGTGTATGGTGGCTTCCTCCTCTCCTCCCTCCTTTATATAGGCCTTGGGGGTGCCCTATAGGATTCCCTCAATACCGTCATATGAGTTAGGGAAGGTTCTGGAGCCTCCGGAGGGCGAAATCCCGTCGTTTGCGACCTTTTTGGCAACTATACGGCGGGAGCTATACGGCCGAAATTATTGCTCCCGTTGTATAGTTGGTCGTCAAACCATCAATACTCTTTAGTATTTTGGTCACCATTTTTCATATGAACTCTGTTTTGGGTGTTATTGGGCTCGTTGAGTTCGTATCATTGAGGGCTACAACCCTATGGTCTTGGATATTTATTTTGAGGAGTTGGAAAAATTCACTTTGCCAACACCTCAAATGGCTAAGTCTGGTCCCTGCAGCTCCTCCATACTATGCTCTCTTTGTTCCTTTTGCCTTTGTTTTATCCATAATCATCATCAACACCTTCACACATGTCAAAAACAAGGAAGAGGGATAAAATTCTACCTAAACTACTAAATGTCCAAAGCTCATATTGAATTTAATAAAAACAAGTAATCATGCATATCAGGCAAAGCAATAGTTAGATGGAGCATGATATGCTAGGCAAATGACACAATTTATATTGCTAAAAAGTGTTGTATTATCACAACCATCACATGGTTATAAACAAAATAAAGGGATCATTGGTAAATCCCTAAAAATCAATATAAAACATGGATATAACATCATATATGTTGCAAATATGTGGGAATATGTGTCAACAAACTACAAAGTTCATGCATGCATTTTACATGCATCATTCGCCAACCTTGGATGTATGACTCGAATGGCTAAGTAACATGCTCGGCGAGTTGCTAACCAGCCCTAGACGCGTCTAGGAAAATGCCAATCAGTTGTCATCACTGGAGTCACCACACAACCGACTCTTTGAGTCAAGGCGTGTCGACTAAGCTACACAAATAGCTATAAAACACTAAAGTTCCTGTTAACCACTGTCGCACGAGTCGAACAATTAAGTAACACGCTCAGAGACTCGCTAACTGACCCTAGATGCGATCGTGAAAACACCAATCCGGAGACATACTAGCAATCACCATGCGACCGACTCTACGAGTCAATATGAGTCGACTAGCTACGCAACAACCATGATATGCAAAGTCACAAAATAATTAAAAAAACTTAACAAGTTCCGGCCGTACCATGATCCATTACAAAATAAAAACTTGTAGGATACAACTTAAGATACACTCTGCCGCCTAGGACGAAGACGCCTTGCCTCCATCCTTAACCTGAGCAGAAGGTTTCCACCGATGGACGGGATAAGTTGAGAGCAATTTCACGATCGCTGCCTGGAAGGGATGCTCTGCCGGTAAGTCTTGGTGCTCCGGGATATCATCTCCTTGGGCGACACGAGTCTCCTGGTAAGGTAAGAGGTCACTCATCACCAAAACACTCTTTGCAAAGGGAGTGGCCTTCTCGTTCAACTTCATGACATTGGTGATTGCCACCTCCCAAGTTGTGGAGGGAAAGACGCTCATCACATCGTTGATCTCGAAGTTGTCGAGAAAGTGTGTGAGCCCCAAGGTCAGCACCGTAGTCGCCCTGTGATGAAACATGGAGTGCAACATCTAGTCGACCATGGTGGGAACCTGGTCCAGATATTTATCCACCTTGCTAAACTGCACGAGGACCACCACGGTGGGGCTGATGTCCTACAAGACTGCATGGACACTCAAACACGACACCCTGGCCGTCGCCAGCACTCTTTTCATGCACTCAGCCCCCAAGCTTCAGCACCTCCTTTTCATGTGGACCTAAAACATCTGGGGGTCGCTAGCACCAATACTCGGGGACTCAGTTAGCTAGGGGACTCGGCCCGCTCGGGGACTCAACTTGCTAGGGGACTCAACTTGCTCGGGGACTCAACTTTCTCAAATGCCAAAATTTCAAATTACAAAACTCATCAAGGATCCGTTAGCAATTGTCGATGACGAACTTATCCAACACAGAGAATTTCCCCTGCTCCTCTGTGATCACGGACTTAGAGGCCTTGTGGTCCTTTTCCACATCTGCCGCTGCAGCCTTGGCCTTCTCCTCCCATGAGGTCACCGTAGACCTTGCGACCTCGAGCTCAGCGACAAGCACATAGCCCTCTTAGGCCTTTGCAAGCGCCGAGGCATGGTTGTTTGCAAACATGTGGAGGTTACTCCCCTATCGAATCGACAACACAAAATAAGTAACCCGAAAGAAA
Organism: Avena eriantha; assembly: GCA_910589775.1. Classification (NCBI taxonomy): domain Eukaryota; kingdom Viridiplantae; phylum Streptophyta; class Magnoliopsida; order Poales; family Poaceae; genus Avena; species Avena eriantha. The sequence continues at coordinate 532,478,037 of OU342743.1, read as the reverse complement.
CACTCACCCGTGGTTTCCTTCAACTGCCAATTTTCCTGTGTAATCACCCATAACAATTGCAGGACCCGGTTGACCTCTACCCGATGCGCCTCCGAGTAGTGATGAAACCAACAAGACATGTCAATGCTAATATGATCAACACTATAAAAGTCTCGAGTTGCCACTACCTAGCAAACCGATCCTCGGGGACTGGGGAAATCAAATCCTTTTAGACTCGAGTCGCCACTACCTGGTGACCCAATCCTCGGGGACTAGGGAATTGAAATATATATGTTTTGAGCTGCCACTACCTGGCAACCTGACCCTTGGGGACTAGATACTCTACATACCTAGAGAGCCGTTCCGAGCAGGAGATGCAACTCGATTTCTCTAGCTGACGGCAGCGGATACAGAGCCCCGCCTAGCCCCTTCGCCATTAGTCTAACGTTGCCTTCAATGACCTTTGTGACTACCGGTGACTGCGACTGTGCAACCACAGACGAGTCCTTTCGAAGAAACCGCGGAAAAGTCATGGTTGTGGCCGCTATGCCCACAGTCACCTGCATGACACCCTTCTCTTGCTCAGCCACGTCGCCCGTGTCATCCTTCACCGCTCCTTCACTCGCATGGGTGGTGCCGACCTTCTGCTTCTTGGCATCAATGCCACGTGCTTTGGTCGATTCGCCTTTTCTCTTCTTGGAGGCCTCGTCTTCTTCCTCGAGGCAACTCTCTAGGATTTTGGCCATGATGGTGCGCTTCACCTTCTCCGGCTAGCCCCTACAAAATACGCTCAAAATTTGAATTGGAAATTCCGAGGAAAATTCGATGACAACGAAACAAGCAAGCTGAACTCATCACTTACTTGGCGATCGGGATTTTCCTCAATCCCGTGGAAATATGCGCGGGCTTATCTAATTCAAGGCCTAGTGGGCAGGATAGGCCAACTCTGCTTCATCGCGATCTTGATCAGGGTTGGGACTTGCTTAGAGCTTTGCTCACCAAGAACCTCCAGGTCATTGTCATACTCCCCTTCCAGGAGACTGTGACTAGCCTCCTCTTCCTTGCGGCACTTCTGTCCATGCGTCTTCCGTGCCACGGAGGTAGGATCCTTCTCTGACTCGCTCTCCTCTTCCTCCTCATCCTCCAAGGCTCCTCCTCTCTATCCACCATAATCTCATTCAACATCTCCTCCTTGAATGGATGCAACCAGTGCTCCACTATCTGAAAGGTTTGCGCAATAAAACGAGTCGTTTGAATCAGTGACACAATCAATGAGCGAACAGAGGAAAGTGATAGTATGCAGGAGATAGCGGTACTTACAGTTGGGGTTGGCCTTCCTCCCGACCTGTATGGATGCAAGCCCTCCGAGAACTCAGTGAATTTCACATCCGTGATCTTCTTCAAGGCTGCAATATAATATTTTGCAGTCCACACCTCTGACGATGACCTCGTGGGGTCACTGTACCCAGTGTACTAGAAAATACAGTGCACGCGAGTTATGAGCGGTACCAGTTGGTGACCGAGTCAACAGTTGTACAAGTTGATGGTCACCAGGCCATCCTCCTCTAGCTTAGTCATGCGGGCACACATCTCCATGGTGTCTGTGGCTTGGCCTTTCGGCAGCCTCTCCGATGATAACCATCTTGGAGTACTCCTCTTAGCGGTGTACATTGGCATTTCAACCTCATCGGCCGGAGTGGATTCCTTCACGTAAATCCACGACTTCTTCCATTCACTATCCACCTTTCGGCATTAGCAACTTGAAGAATTTGGCATTTCCCTTGAGATGGAACATGATGCCGCTAATCGGCGGGATGATGCCATTCTTCCGCTCGCGGTTGATCCAATCGTGGAATAATTCCAGCCATAGCAGGAAGTATGGCGGACATCCAAGATAACTATCACAGAATGCGACAAAGATCATGAGATGCTCGATGCTATGTATCCCTAGATCTGAGGGCTTGATGTGACAATAGGCGCAAAAGCGCTGGATGAAGATGGAGTTTGGTAACCCGAGCCCACTCTCCAAGTGGCTCGGGAATGAGATGAAAGCTATCGACCATGGATTCGCTTCGACCTCGCTCGCCAGGGGAGCTCTTCAGTTCACTTCACGAGGATCCTGGCATGCTCGAAGGAGAGAAACTATTTCTACATGCACTTGGACTTGCCCTAGACATCCTTGGCATCCATTGTAACGAGATCGCTCGGTGCAGAGATATGAGCTGACTAGCAGCTCAGGCAAGTGAGGAAATGCGGAATGAAATTTGTACATCACACCCTCACTCTCCCTTAAATAGTAGCACAAACGGAGGGCCTCAACATTATCTGTTACTATGCGGTAATCTCGCAAGTTACTGTTGGGATTTACCCAATAGCTAGTTTGACCGCGCCTGATGGTCCAACTTCTGCCAAATTGGCCACTCGCCCTGATGTTCATTCGCCTAAACGCGATTATTCGAGAGCAACTCGACTCGCATGGCGTGACTGAACTACTTTAGCAAGCCTCTGATTTCCTTCTTCATTTTGGGAGTTCATCACCGATTCGACTAGGTTTCCACTAGGGCCCGCCTAATTCGACTACCAATCTTGAAGCCTCCACTGAACCCCTAACACACTTGAGGAATACTGATGGGGATATGTCAATTAGGTTATACCTAGAATGTGTATTCGACTAGCTCAAGCCCATGACGAGTGGGCTCACTAATACGCCGATTGGAAAAGCTGCGACTAAGGAGCATGGCGGCTAGAAGAAGAAGGCCCAATAGCGTAGCTAGGTCTAGTCGGATTAGGTCTAGCCACTGAATCCTTAACTAATTCGGTGTTATACATCTAAACCCTAGCGAGTTAGGACTATATAAGCCTCCCTGGGGTACTTGATGAGTGCTTATTTGCATCATGTTTTACATTATTATTTTGCATTGTAGATGTAGGATCTTGGTATTTTACAACACTCGCGCGCACATTTTATGTCTGTTTTCACCAGGATTAGGACAGATGATGGATCCAATGGATACAATTCTTGGAGCACTCGTACTAAGGAGAAAAGGAGTAAAAACAACATAAATCGCTTATTTTGGAAATATTAATAATACTAGAAGAAAACCAGAAGCGAACAAAGGAGACAGAGGGTTCAACGACCAATTATACGCCCGGAACAAAATTTTCGGCCATATAGTTCCAACCGTATAGTTGGAGCCGCCTCCGCCTCCTCAAATAGTTTTACCCCGTGCAACTAGATCAGAGAGACGACATATAGAACACCCAGAAATCACTGAAACCTCACCTTCGGAAGGCATCTGAAGGGGGAACTCATCCACAAGGGATCCATCTTCGCCCTGTGCAGATCCGAGAGGCTAAGGCATCGATCTTCATCATCCACCACTGCATCACCACCATATCCATCTACCCCATCTACATCTTTTCTAGATCTTGTTGTAATTTCCGTACTCGTTGTGTATTTATACAAGTACTATTCATCTATGATAGATTTCGTTGTTATTACCATGATGTTGATTGCCTCCATGTCTGAGTAGATCATTAGTTCTTGGGGAGATGGAGAAACCCTAGTATGAGACTGAAATAAGATAAAGTCTATTATGATATTCATCGCTGTGACCATGTGTTAGATTTTCTTCATATTGATGTTGAGAGAAGTCGACCTCTCAATATTTGCCTCTCATGGGGACTTGATGGAGGGAACTACTTGTTGGTAGACGGAGGTGTGTTAGCACTTACAGTGACTATAAAGTTGTTGGCACTCCTTACATATCAACTTAGGAAACTGAGGAAACTCACGGTACACTATCCATGCCATGGGATACGTCCTACGGGATTACGTCCCTTAATAGCGTAGTAACTCGATTGATGTCGATTGCTGGCTGTTGTGGTTATGAGGATGATCTGAGCAGCAGTTGCTGCCTATCTGTCCAAATATGGAGTTCCTCCCACACATACATAGTTGAGAATGTTCATGATAATAATCTTTATCTTAGCTCCTTATAATGCTAGTGGTGTATCCGCTACTCCCTGAGAACACTTTTCCCCTATTGCAGTTCCAATCTCTCTTACATACATGATACTTACTTTCTGTATTCAGTTGTTTTACTTTACTTTATTGCTGCTCTTATACCTAACACCTAGAAACACCCTTTTACACAATACTCACATTTTATCTTGTCACTTAGGACTTTATTTAGCAGTACTATCATAATATTTATTTCAAGAATGATTAGACTTCAGACTCCTGCTCCCTGTGGGATCGATATCTTTATTTCGAAACTAGCTACAAACGATTTGTGCACTTGCAGTCATCAAGCTATTTTCTGGCACTGTTGCCGGGGAGCTAAGCGTTGTAGGTCTTTTAGTTTTTTCTTATTTATTTTTGTCTTGCTAAGTTTTGTTTTGAGTTACAGGTTTCCACCAACATAATGGAGTTTGAGCGTATGACTAGTGCTAACCCACTCAACTACTTTGGGAAGCCTTATGATATTTACAAAAGAGACAACTCCAATGAGAAGACAAGGGGGTTTGAAATAATCCTTTACTACTTGGTATTCTACATAAGAAGCAATTTACTGGAGATGAAGAAGATCCTGATCTATATGAGCATATTGCATGTTTCAAAGATATATGTGGCACTTTTCAATTGACGGGATATACCGCTGATGAGGTTACAGTTAAACTTTTTAGTCAGACTTTGACTAGTATAGCTCTCTCATGGTATATATCTCTACCCCCTGAAGCCACTACTACTTGGAATAATCTAGCCTGTGAATTTCTAGCAAAATATCATCCATTGTCAATTTTTTTTGGAATCAGGCATCTTACAATGACTTGGAGGAACCGTTCTAATGAAGGACTAGTAAGAGCTTATATCAGATTTAAATATTTACTACGTCTATGTCCTCATCATGATTTGCCTGAATGGTATTTATTACATATCTTTTATGGCGGTTTAATTGAACCTAATAAAATTGAACTAGACTCTTTCGCGGAAGGAGCCTTTATGAATCTTCCTATAGCTAAATCTTGGGCTTTACTTAATAGGAATTCACGACCATAGAGTTTCATGAAATTTTTGTCTAGGAAGTGAAGGAGGAGTAGAAATAGAACATGATTGCATTCATGACTATAATAAAAAGGTCCATGTTAAATAATTATCTAAAGAACTTTAATTGGATTCAGATCTTGTGTTGCAAGTTGCTAAAGCTTTTACAAAACATATTAAAGCTCCGAAAGAGGGTGTGGTTAAGTATGATCCACCACCCGAACCTGAAAAGAATAGAGAAGATAAAGCAACATTGGCCTCCCTAGAACCAATACATGAGATGTCTTTCCCTAACTCTGCACAAAAGCATATTCTTGAATATGAATACTTTAAAGCAGTCAGGAAAACAAGGAAGAAGAAAGTATGCCAGAAGTCATGGAACATCTGGAAGAAACCAAAGATGAAGAGGTAACCAAGGAAGCAAGTATTGCTACGTACGCACATTGTAACATAGTTGAACTTGATGAAGAGACTTCCGTATTGGTTGAAGGTAAAACAAAGGTAAAAGATATGGGTAAGCCTATTCTTCCCTACATATTTAAAGAAACCTCACATTATGGTTTATGCAATCTTGGCACCGAAGTTAATGTTATATCTTATGATTTTTACTTAGAAATAAAAGAAGAAATAGAACTGGCTACAATTGAAAATACTGATATGACAATTATGTTAGCCAATTAAAATCTTAGAATTCCAATGGGAGTAGTTGGAGATTTAACTGTTACAATTGGCAACACAAACTTTCCTATCGATTTTGTAGTTGTTGATATGCCAGCTGACACTCTTTGCCCAATTATATTTGGAAGATTTTTTTTGAGTGAAATAGGTGCCTATGTTGATTTCAAAAAAGGAGATTGTGTCTCTTAAGCTTGGGGGAGCGAAAAAGGAATTCCACTTTTCCAAATTTAAAGACATGCCTCCTCAAATACGAGAAGAAGAGGAAGACAAGACTATTGAGGAAATGACAGCTCTTTTTTAGTAATCAAGAAGAAGAAATAAATGAAGACTCAAATTATGGAGGACAAGTCCCTAGAAGAATTTGAAGATGAATTTGATTCACTTCCCATTATGGGACCTCCAACTGATGACGCTTTTGAAGAGCCAAAAAAGAGAGGGGACAAGGAACTACCACCCCTAGAGTTGAAGACTCTACCAGATAATCTTAAATACAGGTTTCTAGATGATACCCATAAATTTCTTGTTATTATTAGTGCTAAAGTTCCAGGAGAAGAAGAAGAAGAATAACTCATGAAGATACTCAAGGAGCATCGAAAGGACTTTGGGTACTCAATGGATGATTTGAAGGGCACGTCCATTGAATATTCATGGAAGAACGTGCTAAACCAGTTGCAGAATTTAATAGAAGATTGAAGCCTGAAATGAAGGAAGTGGTAAGAAAAGAAATTGTATGCTTACTGGACGTAGGTATAATCTATCCGGTTAAAGAAAGTGAATGGGTAAGTCCTATTCATTGTGTCCCTAAGAAGGGCGGTTTTACTATTGTTCCAAATGAAAACAATGAATTGATACCTACTAGAACTATTGTTGGGCATAGGATGTGCATAGACTTTAGGAAATTAAATAAAGAAACTAGGAAAGATCGCTATCCTTTACCATTCATAGATCAAACTTTAGAAAGGTTAGCAAACCATACTCATTTTGCTACTTGGACGGATACTCTAGTTTTTCTCAAATAGCTGTTCATCCGGATGACCAACTTAAAACAACCTTCATTAGTCCTTATGGTTTACATGCTTACCGACGTATGCCTTTTGGTTTATGTAATGCTCCAGCTACTTTTCAAAGATGCATGACTGCTATTTTTGCAGATTTTATAGAACTGATAATAGAAGTATTTATGGATGACTTTTCTATCTATGGAACTTTGTTTACTAGTTGCTTGGATAATCTCAAAAGAGTTTTGCAGCGTTGTGAAGAAATTAATCTTGTTCTAAACTAGGATAAGTGCCATTTTATGGTCAAAGAAGGTATAGTCCTTGGACACAAGGTATCAGGTAAGGGATTTGAAGTGGACAGGGCTAAGGTTGAGGCAACAGAGAGAATGCCACAACCTAGGGATATTAAAGGTATAAGAAGTTTTCTTGGGCATGTGGGTTTTTATAGAAGGTTCATTAGAAATTTCTCTGGAATATCTAAACCTTTGACTAACCTCCTATAAAAGGGAGTAATATTTAATTTTGATGATAAATGTCTTGAAGCCTTTGATAAACTAAAAAATGCTTTATCCCATGCTCCTATTATTAGACCACCTATATGGGATACAACCTTTGACTTAATATGTGAAGCTAGTGATGATGCTGTAGGAGTAACTCTAGGACAACACATTTGTCACAAATTTGATATTATACATTATGCTAGTAGAACTCTTAATGGTGCTCAAAAGAATTACCCTAAGGAAGAAAGGGAACTTTTTGCTGTATTTTTCTCTTGTGATAAATTTCATTCTTACATAGTTGATGCAAAGGTAAGAGTTCATATGGATCGTGATGGTTTAAAAGAACTCCTTGAGAGGAATGACCATAAGCCAAGACTGATCCGTTCGATTCTTTCACTTGAAGAATTTGAGTTGCAGAATAGCAGAGGCAAGAAATAAAGATGTTAGATGTAGTGTCCATGTTTGCCCAGCAAGACACCAATCTTGTTGAGAGGAACTTTAGTCCTGGTGATTTTTGTTTACGAGAAAAATTCAATGAACTAAGGTCAATTCCTCCAAGAGAGAAGAAGTCTTTGTTGTTGGAGGAGCTTTTCATCCTCGAATAAGCAAATGGTAAGTGTTCTTACCCAAATAAGTGATTTGTTTTCACAATTTTTACTTTTGAAAATTTGGCCTTTGAATTCCTTGTGTTTTTCTGAAGTTTTTGAGGGGTTTTTCCAACTATACATGATGAACTATACGATCAAAGAGGAAGCTCCCGCCGTATAGTTGGTCGTTAAACTCTCTGTATCATCATCATGATTTTCTTTCCGATATCTGAGCCTATATGGTCGCAACTATACGACCGGAGCCAAAATTCCGGTCGTATAATTGGTCGTTAAACTCTCAGGTATTTTCAATTTCTGGTATCTGTATCTATGCGGTCGCAACTATACGACCGGAGCCAAAATTCCGGCCGTATAGTTGGTCGTTAAACTCTTAGACACTTTTGATTTTTGGTGTCTGTATCTATATGGTCGCAACTATACGTCCAGAGCCAGGCCGTATAGTTGGTCATTAAACTCTTAGACACTTTTCATTTGTCTTTTCGTTTATTCATATAAAAAAGTCTTATTGTCGGTTCTAAGTCGTGATTTAATCGACCTGGACTCGAGATATTTGGAAATATCTGCCCGGAACCAACTATACGTCCGGAGCTATACGGGCCGCGCCCGTATGGTTGGTCATTACGCGGCAAGACACTTCAAAATCCGTGATTTCTTTCCCTGTTTTGTTAAGATTCTTTTCTTGGGCGAAAATTTGGTGTTTCTCATGAGTTTTGCCGATCTCTGACCCCCCTTATATACTGCCATTGTCTCTCTCTAATCATAATCTTTAGGAACCAATCTAGCAATGCGTTATCCCGTCCCAGGCCGTGGGAAACCCATGGGGCACATTGCTCCTTCCAGGGACTGGTCTAGCAGCCCGTCCATGGAGGACGATGACGAGGAGGTGGAGAGGTTTAGTCTGAGGTACAAGGAGTACGTCGAGCCAAGCTACTACAACAACGATTCCGATGATGACGTGGTTGACCTCTACATCTACCGTGACGTCTATGATCCACCGGAGATCGATTGGACAGAAATGAAGAAAGCTCAACAAGAGAGAGAAGATCGCAAGCCACATGGAAAAGGGCGTGTGGAGATGGTCAAGCTCATCTCCATGGATCCAAGGTTGCACAAGCATAAGGAATTATCTAATATTGGTGCAGGTTCTAGCAAGGGAGCGAAGGCACCACTCTCAAAGACAACCATTGGTGCTTGTATGAAGGTTAAGCCTCAAGAAGAGTGGAGGTATGGTTTCCACTTCCCTGATCCATCAATTATGGATGAGGAAGAAGAAGTTGTCCCTAGGACCAAGGATCGCGTGCGGCCACTGGAGATATATCAGAAGAAGGAGCTACTCCATCGCGTTGAAGTCTATCACCGTCTCAATGAGATGGAGTAGAAGGAAGACCTCCTTCCATTGGTGACTAAGCTCGTAGATAGAGTGGACATTCTGCAATCTAATTTGCGGAGGTGCTACAGCCGCATCACTGCCCTGGAGGATACCAACAAGAAGCTACGCACCACGGTGTTACATGCCATGGCGCCACAGTGATCTACAACAATCACGGTACCAAATAATCCCTTGTGATTATTTGATCCCGCCTAGCTTGATTCCAAGCTTGGGGAGATCTTTAAGACCTTGTAATCTATCTTATAAGTTTTACGTTACTATTTTAGTTTTGCATTAGTTCAAATTAGCAATAAAGTTTGCATCATTATAATTCTCTTCAAGAATAGTCGATCCCTTTAATGAAATTCCAAGTTTATTATTATATATGGAGCAATATTGAGTTTGTGGTTGTTTTTATTGGATATATGAATGGCTTGAGTATAATTTTACTTACACTTGATGATATCAATAGGAGTCTTCCACACCATTGGTATTAATGGAACACATAAAGATAATTTGGTCAATATGTTGTAAGTCTATGGTTTGATTTACAATGAAAAATTATCTATGCAGTTAAGTTGAAATAGAAACCTTGAACAAAGGTAAACAAAAGTGCTACCAGAATAGAGTGAGAACAACTCGAGGTAGAATCTTCAAGTAATAAGAATGCTTCATATGCAATTGGAATTTGATAGATCGTTAAAACTTTGGATTCCTACATGAAGTGGAATATATGGCTAGCTCCTTTGCACAACACTTAAACAAAAGTGTGAGCATATACACAAAAGAAAAGAAAAGAAAGAAGAAAAGGAGCGAGTGAGCAAAGAGCAAATAGGCATATACCACTATTTTGTAGTATGACAAAGAGACACTTTTGAGATTTTGAATTCCAAGTGAATATGTTGACCCTAAAACACTTGGGACTACCTCACTCACTCATTCGGTTGAACCGGATACTTTTACATTATGTTGAGATTCATCTTTTATGAACGGTTGATTACTAAGGTGTGGAATCCTATGTATATTATTCAGATGGTTCGAGTAAGGTAGTATTCATGAACTCATTCCTATGTATCGTATATGATAAACACATGCTGCAACTGCCTCATTTATTATTTTGTCAACCCAGCTTCATGAATTTGAGGATCACATCCATTAAGCTAAACTTGCTCAGGACGAGCAAGAGTCTAAGTTTGGGGAAGTTGATGAGTGCATATTTGCATCATGTTTTACATTATTATTTTGCATTGTAGATGTAGGATCTTGGTATTTTACGGTGCTCGTGTGCATATTTTATGTCTATTTTCACTAGGACCAGGACAGATGATGGATCCAATGGATACAATTCTTGGAGTAGTTGTACTGAGGATAAAAGGAGTAAAAAACAACGTAAATCACTTATTTGGGAAATATTAATAATACCAGAAGAAAACAAGAAGCGAACAAAGGAGATAGAGGGTTCAACGACCAACTATAGTTCCGGCCGTATAGTTGGCGCCGCCTCCGCCTCCTCAAATAGTTTCACCCCGTGCAACTGGATCAGAGAAACGACATACAGAACACCCAGAAATCGCCGAAACCTCACCTCTGGAAGGAATATGGAGGGGGAACTCATCCACAAGGGATCCATCTTCGCCCTGCGCAGATCCGGGAGGCTAAGGCATCGATCTTCACCATCCACCGCTGCATCACCACCATCTCCATCCACCCCATCTACATCTTGTCTAGATCTTGTTGTAATTTTCATACTCGTTGTGGATTTGTACAAGTACTATTCATCTATGATAGATTTCATTGTTATTGCCATGATGTTGATTGCCTCCATGTCTGAGTAGATCATTAGTTCTTAGGGAGATAGAGAAACCCTAGTATGAGATTGAAATAAGATAAAGTCTATTATGATATTCATCGCTGTGACCATGTGTTAGATTTTCTTCATATGATGTTGAGAGAAGTTGACCTCTCAATATTTGCCTCTCATGGGGACTTGATGGAGGGAACTACTTGTTGGTGGACGGAGGTGTGTTAGCACTTATAGTGACTATAAAGCTGTTGGCACTCCTTACGTATGAACTTGGGAAACCGAGGAAACTCACGGAACACTATACATGCCATGAGATAAGTCCTACGGGATTACGTCCCTTAATAGCATAGTAACTCGGTTGATGTCGATTGCTGACTGCTGTGGTTATGAGGATGATGTGAGCAGTGGTTGCTGCCTATTTTTCCAAATAGGGAGTTCCTCCCACACATACATAGTTGAGAATGTTCATGATAATAATCTTTCTGTTAGCTCCTTATAATGCTAGTGGTGTATCCGCTAATCCCTAAGAACGCTTTTCCCCTATTGTAGTTCCATTCTCACATACGCGATACTTACTTTGTGTATTTAGTTGTTTTACTTTACATTATTGCTGCTCTTATACCTAAAACCCAAAAACACCCTTTTACACAATACTCGCATTTTATCTTATCACTTAGAACTTTATTTAGCATTACTATCATAATATTTATTTCAAGAATTATTAGACTTCAAACTCCTGCTCCCTGTGGGATTGATATCTTTATTTCAAAACTAGCTACAAACGATCTGTGCACTTGCAGTCATTAGTACTCTCTATGGATATACAGTCTGATACACCCCATAGAAGCGACTCGCTCCCTACCTACCGAACTCGCCACGCTTGTAAACACATCAAGCTTAATACATCTAGCAGGAAGTAGGATCATTACCGTACGGGGGGCTGAACCTGGGTAAAACCCTATGTGCTTTCAATCTCGATCCGTAGATGGCTAACTCTCCCTTGACCCTATCGACTCAATCGCTACCCCTGTTAGCGACTGTCGTGGCCATTCCCACGACAACTTGGATGGTAAAAAACCCACGTGAGAAGATGCGGGAGTGCTTCCCAAAAACCTTATTTTTCCCTCTTAGGTAAAGGATTAAAAGGTGAGTTGTTCTAGAGAAATTCTCCCCATTCGCTAGTGCACACCAGCATTCAGAATGGAGTAGGCTACGAGAGCGGCGCAAGTAGTAGAGAGGTGGAAAATCCTAGATTGGTTTCGGTGTGTGTGCAATGGAAAGAATTTATATAGAGCAGCTTAGGATTGGTGGTAGTGCAAGCAGCCGAGTCCATGTCGCGCATGTTCAGGTCGGTTATAGATAACCTAGAAATAAGTTCGTATTGAGGCTCTTTCCACCTTATAAAGTGGTACATCTCTCCTCCAACTTTACATGTGGGACTAACTTAGCTCCCACTCCTCTTGCCACTCATATGTGAGCTGCCACATATATGGGCTTCCACACACATAGGCTTTGAGATTTAGAAAAATCTAAAATTTTACATGGGCTAAAGGATTTAGCCCATTATTTCTAACAATGACCCACCACATTTCAAATGCCCATTTAGATATTTGTAAAAATCCTTGTTAATTTTCTATATACCAGTGTTTTAGTAGAGACTGTTAAGCCAAACTTCCTCCTAGAGCCTTAAGCTACATCCATCCACACTTGAACAATGGACTACGCCTTGAATTGCAAGTTTTGTATGAACAAGTTTCATTCAAAGTCATAACCAGTAGTCTACCCCGCGGGTGGAGCATATGTGTTATACTCCACATAACCAGTAGTCTACCCCTGGGCTCTTCATGATTTTCCAAGAGAACATCAAGTCTCTTAAATTGCGTCATTTAACAACCGGGCTCATATAGATGTGTTTTTTGAAGAATGCCCTATAGGACAACATATTTGATAGTTATACCCAATAGAAACACATTAAGGCATGTTGCCAACCTACTTTATAGATTTTGAGAGTTATGCATCTTCACGTAGAGAGGGTTACACAATACTCCCCTTAGTCAAACCACTAGTTTGTTCTTCTAGGTCCTAATTCATGGGGTCTCCGATCACAATGGTTAGGTTACCAATATGGTGTAACAACTATGAGTCTCAGCCTCATCTCTCTCGATGCACTTTCTATCACATTTCATGATAGTCCCTTTGTTAAGGGATCTGCCAGGTTTTGTCTATTTGAATATACGTAACCATTATTACTCTAGAGTTTCTCAATTTCTTGATAGATTTCAAATGTCTCTTCGTGTGTCTTAATAAATTCGCATTATCCATAGAATTGTTCACTTTGATAATAATAGTTTGGTTTTCATGATTCAAAAGGATTGCTGGTATAGGTTTTTCAACCACATGCAAGTCCATCAAGAGCTCACGCAGCCATTTTGACTCAATAGTGGTTCTATCTAAAGCAATAAGTTCAGCTTCCATGGTTGACCTCATCAATATGGTATGTCTAGGAGACCTCTAGACAAGGCGCCACCTCCAAGGGTAAACACTTACACACTTGTAGAGCAGAGTTTAGCAACATCAGATATCTAGTTTGAATCACTACATCCTTCAATCCTTTAAGCACAGTTGGGTGCCCAGAATAATGAATCACACAGCTCATTGTACAACATAGATAATGCATGGCCCTTTCAAGTGCATGCCAATGATCAATACCCTAGTTAGACATGAACCTACTAAACTGCTCACAACAAAAGAGATATCGGGTCTGGTAGCACTTGCTAAGTACATAAGGTGACCAATAGTTTTAGAGTATTTTAACTGATCTATTGGTTCTTTCTTATTCTTTATAATGTCACACTGGGATCATAAGGTGTTGGAGAAAAGTCTTGCTATCAATGAAGCCAAAAATTTTCAAGATATTCTCAACATAATGAGATTGCGTTAAAGTAATCCCACTCTTGCTCTTAATCAGCTTGATGTTTAGGATCACATCGTATTCTCCCAAATATTTCATATCAAAGTTGTTTGAGAAGAAAGACTTGACTTTTTATTTTATCATTTTCTCGTTTGTACCAAAGATCAAAATGTCACCCACATACAAACATAATATAACACCTTCACTCCCACCATGGTGATAACAAACACACATATCATCCTCATTAATGACAAAGCCAACAAAAATTAGAGTTCTTGTAAACTTCTCATGCCATTGCTTTTACGTGCTTGTTTCACACCGTACAAATATTTTAAAAACTTCCCCACCTTTGTCTCTTCACCATTTACCACAAATCCATCCAGTTGATACAAATAAATTTCCTCTTCCAACTCTCCATTAAGGAAAGTTGTTTTCACGCCCATTCGATGAACAAGAAGACTATAGGAGGTAGCCTGGGAAAGTAGTACTCAAATGATGGTCAGTCTAGCGACATGTGAATATGTGCTAAACTAATCTTCGCCTTCTTGCTAGGTGCACCCCTTTGCTAAAAGTCGTGCCTCATACTTCTCAATAGTACCATCAGGCCTTACCTTCTTATTGAACACCCCCTTATAGTCCAGAGGTTTACAACCATAGGATCATTTTGATAATTCCCAAGTTTCATTAGAAGGAATCGAGTGCATCAAATTTTGACAACTTCTTTACAATCATCTATATCAGGAGATACATATGCCTCAATAATGGATCTAGGAGTATCATCCACAAGGTACATGATGAAATCATTACCAAAGTATTTTGCAATCCCATGCCTCTTACTTCTCATGGGAGGTTCATCGTAATCCTTCTCAAGGATTTTCTGATGTGGTTGTTCGAAATTCTCAGTAGATGCACTAGATTTAGGAAGTATTTCAGAAGAAATTCTAGCAATGATATGCATATCTTTAATAGGAAACATATTATAATTTTTTTGCATCATGAGATTCAATTATAGTATCAATATGCATATCAGGTACATTAGATTTAATCACTAAAAAACTATAGTCAACACTCCATAGAGCATATTCTAGAAATATACACTACATTGTCTTTGGTCTGAGCTTGTGTTTCTTGGGAATGGATATGTTGACCTTCGCCAACACCCCCACGTGCGCAATTAAGAAAGTGATGGATTTATCCTACTCCAGTACTCATAATGGGTCTTATCTTTATTCTTGTTACAAGCTCTATTCAGGATATGACATGAAGTCAACAAAGTCTCCCCACCTTACCTTAGATAAACCAGTAGTGGCTAACATGGAGTTCACCAAGTCAATCAACGTGCGATTTTTCTCTCTCGGCATCTGTTTGATTAGGGTGAGTAGGTAGGCATCCTCTAATGAATAATACCATGTTTCTCATAGTATTCGTCAAATATTTTTGAAAAATACTCATCACCACGATCCGACCTAAGAAGCTTGATCTTTCCCTCAAGTTGATTTTTAACTTTGGCCTTGGAAATTTTTAAGCAGTCTAATGCCTCATATTTAGTTTGTGACAAGTAAACATAGTAGAATTTAGTAGCATCATCAATCAACATCATGAAATATCTCTTTCTGCCTTTTGTCAACACACCATTCATCTCGCATAGATCAGAATGTATGATTTCTAGAGGTGTAAAGTTTCTCTGCTCGATCAGAATGTATGATTTCTAGAGGTGTAAAGTTCCTCTGCTCATCTTCCTTATAACGATCTCAAGTTGCTTTGTTTGCACACAACTATGACACATTGTAACCTTTGAAAATAGTGAAATTCGGAATTAAACTCATACTAGACAGATGAGACATTAAACCAAAATTAATGTGACATAAATGAGAGTGTCAAACACTAGTATCATCATTAACACTATAACAAATATGGTTCATGGATTTGTTACAAAACTCTAAAAGATAAAATCAGAGAAAGACTCCGAAC
Source organism: Avena eriantha (assembly GCA_910589775.1). Taxonomy (NCBI): domain Eukaryota; kingdom Viridiplantae; phylum Streptophyta; class Magnoliopsida; order Poales; family Poaceae; genus Avena; species Avena eriantha. The sequence goes on along the minus strand of OU342743.1, from coordinate 532,462,172 downwards.
TCATAGCCGTTACCAATAAATTGTCGATGTTTCAAAATATTGACTTTATTATACTCTTAAACAACCTTAAACCCATCTTTACATACAAGGGAGCTGCTAACGAAATTCTTGTTCATATTACGAACATGATGCATGTTCCTCAACTACATGACCTTTCCCAAAGTGAACTTCAGATCCACTATAAGCATGTGACACATTCTCCATTAGGATGGAATAATCCCGTGCGACTTGATGATGGCTGTGAAAATAACCATCTTTCTCCATGTTTAAATCACAATGTAAGTCAAGTTATTGACCAAGAATCTCTCTAGCCTGGATACTAATGACTAATTATTGTAAATATGTGCAATCCTTATTTTTAATTTGTGTTGTGCAGTAAATCACACTTTTAAGGCGAAATGAGGAGCATTCATTGAACATTATCACATTGTATACTCAACCAAGTTAATTAGGGATGAAATGGAGTCGTCTGCAAGCTTAACAACCCGTAGTATGGGAAAGCCCCATGTCACATCCCAACTTTAGAATGGGAAAGGTTTCATAGGATTCATGTGCATTGCATCATGGCATCATGCAAATTTTCAAAATTCAAAACCTTGCTTCAAAATTCTATTTCAAATTGCCAAAAGGTTCCTATAAGGATTATACAAGGACTTATAGATCCACGATTTACAAATACTAAAAAGGCTACAAATATGATACTATGTTGATCCTCTGAATTTTAGAAAAAATTGAAGACAAAAATCAATTCAATTGGATTTTGTAATAAAACAATACGAAGGAAATAAGAAATAGAAAAAAGAATAAAAAGAAAAGAATGAAAAAAGAAAACTAATCCTAACGGCAAGACGCAGCGGCCCAACCACCTAGCCTACCTAATCTACCACTCACGTAGTATGCAACGCCCGCCTCCACTGGGCCGACCCGTGCCTAGCTAAGGCGCAATGTAGCGCACAACAGCTGCACAACCTAGCTACAACCCAGCACCACAGCCCGCTCCACCTCTATGTTGCTGACGAGTGGGACCCGCGTGTCATCCCTCACCTCGCGCCGGACACCAAGACCCCCACGAGATCAAAACCGATCTGATTTCCCCTGCGAAATATGCTCGATTCGTTCACAAATCTGACTTCCCTCGCACCATAGAACCCCTCTCCTCCCATGTTATTTCTTTTTTCCGAAAAAACAGAAAACCCTAGTAGACACCAGAGGTTTTCGAATCTGCCGACGTTGGAGACTGCAGACAAGCTCGAGCCCGAGGGCCTCGCCACCATGCACCCCTCTTCTCCCCTCCATCATCTTCCCCTTGCTGCACCGCTTCTCCCTAATGCCTTTACCCCTTGTGTAGTACATCAGAGCACCTTCAAATGCTAGCCAGAGGACCACCAGAGTATCGCAGCTCCAGCCGTCCGCCTCCACTGCACGAGGCCACCGAACCACCCGCCGTAGGATCCTGCATCACGTGGACCTTCTCACTCGTCTAGGAGACCACCGGAGCACCACCCGTCACTGTCGATGAGCCGCCATAGCCGCTGGACGTCGTCTAGCAAGGTGAGCTCAGAAGCTCCACGCCCCCGCCATTGGATTGCAGATGGACAACCCCGATTAGATTGTAGCCGAATGGGTATTGATACGTCGTAAATGTATCTACAATTTTTGATGCTCCATGCTTGATTTGTATCACCTATCTTAGGTTTTGTCTACACTTTGAGGCATTTTTATAAATTTTCTGGAACTAACTGATTGACAAGATGCCATAGTGCCAGTTCCCCGTTTTCTGCTGTTTTTGGTTTCAAAAAAGCTAGTAAAGAAATATTCTTGGAATTGGACGAAACAAAAGCCGAAGTTCCTATTTTTTCTGACACGACACAGAAGTCTAAAGAAGAGACGGAGGAGAGCCACAAGGCGGCCCCACCATAGGGTGGTGCGACCCCCTGGGCGCGCCAGGCCCTGGTGTGGGCCCCTTGGGAGGCCACCGACCTCGCCTCTTCGCCTATATAAACCCCCCGAGACGAAAACCCTAGGAGGAGGATTAGAATTCCATGAAAAGTTCTGCAGAGCCGCTGCCACCGAAGAGGAGATCCGGGAGACAGAAGTCTCTGTTCCGGCACCCTGCTGGGACTGGGAAGTGCCCCCGGAGCCATCTCCATCGACTCCACCACCATCTCCATCACCGTTGCTAACTCCCATGATGAGGAGGGAGTAGTTCTCTCTCGAGGCTAAGGGCTCTACCGGTAGCTATGTATTCATCTCTATCTATGCGTCACCTTATTGAGATCATGAGCTTTGTAATCTAGTTGAATAAGTAGATCTATTCTGCTACTCAAGTGCTTTAATTAATCTCTGCTGATCCCCACGTGTGTGAAGTTGATAGTGTGCACACCATGTGGCACTTAGGCTAAGGTTAAATAAATACTTATCATGAGCATAATTTGAGTTGGATGTCTCTATGAGATTGTGGTGTTTGTTGGAACCATCTAGCGATCAAGGTGATAGTTAGGGGTTATCTAGATGGGGAATGCGAACTTTAAGGTGTGTTGTTATAGCCTTACACCGTCCAACCGGAGAGTAGTTCAGGGTAGCACAATGAAGAGAAGATATTTACATGAGAGTGTCCACTAGTGAAAGTATGATCCCTAGGCCTTGTTTCTAAGCATTGAAACACCGTTTACAATCAGTCCTATTACATGTTTGCTTGCTGCCACTCTTATTTCAGATTGCAATTACCACTGTATTTCACTATCTCTTCGCCGAACTAGTGCACCTATACACCTGACAAGTGTATTGGGTGTGTTGGGGTCACAAGAGACTTCTTGTATCTTGATTGCAGGGTTGCTTGAGAGGGATACCTTTGACCACTTCCTCCCTGAGTTTGATAAACCTTGGCTGATCCACTTAAGGGAAACTTGCTGCTATTCTACAAACCTCTGCACTTGGAGGCCCAACAGTGTCTACAAGAACAGAAGCGTGCATAGACATCAAGCTATTTTCTGGCACCGTTGCCGGGGAGGTAAGGTAAAAGGTACTCACATCCTCTGGCTACTAAGCTATCTTCTAGTACTGTTGCTGGTGTGTGAGTGCTCGAAGTTATTTCCTTTAGATTCTGCAATTATATCTTTTTGTTTCTTGTTTTTATTTTCACTAGTTAGGCTTAATGGAAAACAACAAAAAATTTAGAGAGCTTTATAGTATTTATCTTGAGTTAGGACATGAAGTGTTTGAAGAGAAAATTAAAAAACCTATGGAACTTTATTTGCGTGCTAATAATAATGTTATTAGTATGAATTCTTTGAACACCATTATTGCTAATGCTATGGAAAAGTATAAGCTTGGGGAAGCTAGTTTTTATGAAAATGATCTTTTTAGTCCCCCAAGCACGGAGGAGAAAATTTACTTTGATGATACTATGCCTCCAATATATGATGATTACAATGATGAATATGATATTTTTAGTCCACCTACTAGTGAGGAGAATATTAATTATGATTACAATATGCCTCCTATATTTGATGATTATGGTGATGAGAATAATAATGATAGCTATTTTGTTGAATTTGCTCCCACTACGATTAATAAGAATGACTATGCTTATAGGGAGAGTAATAATTATTTTATGCATGTGGCTCATGATAAGAATGTTTTATGTGAGATTTATATTGTTAATTTTATTCATGATGCTACTGAAAGTTATTATGATAGAGGGAAACATGGTTTTATGCATCTCAACAATACTAAGTTTCCCCTCTTTATGTTGAAAATTTTGAAGTTGCATTTGTTTTGCTTTCCTATGCTTGTTGCTTTGTGCTTTCATGACTTGTTTATTTACAAGATGATTTTTCATAGGAAGTGGGTTATACTTAAATTTGTTCCATATTTGCTTCTTGATGCTCTCTTTTACTTCAATTCATATTTCTTATGTGAGCATCATCGAAATTATCATGCCTATCTTAATGGCTATAAAGAAAGATCTTTTGGGAGACAACCCATTATATATTTACTTTTAGTTTATTTTTGTTTTGTTGAGTCTTGGAAGTTATTGCCTCTGTAATAACCTCTCCTTATCCTTTTTGTTTGGTTCTTGTGCCAAGAATAACCCCTAATGAGAGGGAAGTAAGATATGGGGAAGTTGCTGTCCTGAAACAGATTTTTGTGCATCACTGTAAATAATCGTGAAAAATCTCAGTACGTCAGATTGAGCTGTAATGTTTTGTGCTTATGACCCAGGTTATTACCCAACTTTCGTTAGTTTTGCACTTTTATATTTGACCAACAGAAGATTTTTGAAAAAAATCAGTCTTTACCTGCTGGTCTGTTTTGACAGATTTCTGCCATTATTTGCATTTGCCTCTTAATCGGTTTCTTTTTGAGTTCTCTTGGATCACTTCAGCTTTTAAAAGGAATTACTACAATAGCTTGTGTTTTAATGGAAGTTTTACTTGTGTTGAAACTAAACCCAAAGACTTATTATCTTGAATACACTAATGTTGCTAATGAACATTGTATGAAGTTTTGTATGAAGGAAATTTTCGAGTGTAGGGAAGAATAATGTGATGAGATGAAGTATGGACAAAATCTCAAGCTTGGGGATGCCACCCGTGTCACCCCAAGAAATATTCAAGAGGTACAAGCGTCAAAGCTTGCGGATGCCCAAGGCATCCCCTTCTTCATCAATAAAATTCTCAGGTTTTCTTCCAAAACACTTCATTTTTATTGTTTCATGCACGATTGTGTTGTTCTTGGAGCATCTTTGTTTTTGTTTTTAGTTTTATTTTATTTGGTTTTCTTAAATAAATTGGTTGGACCCCCGGATTGATATGTTGTTTCGAATAAGTCGATTGGTGTTGGAAAATAGTAGGAAGTTTCATGCTTATAGTGGTACAAAAGGAAGCTTGTTTTGACTGTGACTTAGACTTTATCATGTCATGCTAGATGTTGCTTTGACCATATGCTTTTTGATTATTGTTGTAGGATGACTTGTTTCAAACAATTGAGATTGCTTAATGTGCCTTGAAAGAATCATGCATTGTTTTAGCATACAAAAGCATAATATTGTGGTATTCTCCTTTGATGCTTTATTTGGGTTGACTTGGCACATGATTACACCATGTTAAGACTATGAACCAGTCACCATAGCCTCTATGATCATTTAGTTTTTGACTTGCAATATCACTTTATGCTTTAATTAATAATGTTTTGTCGCTTTGCATGATTATGGCCATTATTGCTCTCTTAGTTGGTCGCTCCTAGTCTTTTGCTAGCCTCCACCTATACTGAGTATGAGTTCTACTCATGCATCCAGCTCCCAAGAAACCAAGTTATTCCAAAGAGTCCACTATAGATTCCTATGCATGGTGTGTTACACCATTCCAAGTATATTCATGTTTTTATCTACCTTCCAAATTAAACTTTTATTATGTGAAAATTAGTGATTAAAGCTCTCACAAACTTGATGGCACACTTTATTTTCTTTCACTTAATAAACTTGAACCATTGTGTCCATCTATGTTGCTTATATGCTTGCACTTTATAAGTTGTGAATTAGCAGAACCATGATACCATGGGGAACACTTTCAACATTGCATCTATTATTGAGTTGATATCATGTTCTTTTGTTTATGGATCCCGACGGTGTGAAATAAAAGGGGAGCTTGTAAGCTCATGGAGTTTGTATGTGTGTTAGATAAATGCATGGGCGGCTAGCCTAAGCCATGCTTAATCATGGTGGAAACTTGCAGCATAACCATAGTGAGCATTCTATGAAGCATCCTCAATAAAAACCTATGCAAATAGCAAATAAAAAGATCGCTGAGATGCTCATTGTCTGTTGCCTTGTCATTTTGATATGGGAAAGCTCCCGTGTCATGGGGCAAGGGGTACCCCGTTGGCGGTTCTCCATGATACACATGTACTTACAATTACAAGAACTTACTTGTGACTAAAGTTGAGTAGCATGAGGTTCGGTACTCGTAAGAAAGGGGAATGAGATTTTCAACTTATAACTTGTCAAGCATATCCTCATATTTGTGTCACTTTAACCTTAATCACCTCAAGATGCTTATGATAGGGGAAATGAGAGCTAAAAGCTAATAAGTACCATAATTTTTGGAAGATTATTATGAATCTTGAAATCCCTGCTTCCCTCTTTGAAGGGCGTTTCTTTTTTACTTTTATGTTGAGTCTCCATCTTCTATCTTTATGCACCAATTGAGAGAGCATAGTTGTAGTTCTTAGTTCAATGTGCATTGTCCCAAAATTTATTGATTGATTCATAATTTTTGTATTGCTTGCTCTTAAATTATTTGTATCTAGTCACCCTTAAGAACTTTGAAGGTGTCCTATGCATTTATGTTCTGCTAATCCATGAAGGACAAGCTGATTAGCACTCTTATTATGTTTTCTATATGTGAAACAAACAAATGTCTTTCAATGCATTATTATTCATGATCTTTTGTTTGTACCTTTTTATGTTGCAACTTAGTTGCTTTGTCTTATTGTTAGAACTATATCTTTCATGTTTATGTTAGAGGACTTTGATCCCAGCTATCAATGCTTTAAAAATACCTTGATCAAGATTGTGATGGTGCATGTCACCTTAAAAATTATTCTTTTTACCACTTACCTACTCGAGGACAAGCAGGAGTTAAGCTTGGGGATGCTTGATACATCGTAAACGTATCTATAAATTTTGATGCTCCATGCTTGTTTTGTATCAACTATCTTATGTTTTGTCTACACTTTGAGGCTTTTTATACATTTTCGAGAACTAACCTATTGACAAGATGGCGAAGTGGCAGTTGCCTGTTTTCTGTTGTTTTTGGTTTCAGAAAAGCTAGTAAAGGAATATTCTCGGAATTAGACGAAACAAAAGCCGAAGTTCCTATTTTTCCTGACACGACACAGAAGTCCAAAGCAGAGACGGAGGAGAGCCACGAGGCAGCCACACCATAGGGTGGTGTGTCCCCTAGGCGCGGCAGGCCCTGGTGTGGGCCCCTCAGGAGGCCACTAACCTTGCCTCTTCGCCTATATAAACCCCCTAAGACGGAAACCCTAGGAGGAGGATCAGAATTCCATGAAAAGTTCTGTAGCACCGCCGCCACCGAAGAGGAGATTCGGGGGACAAAAGTCAATGTTCCAGCACCCTGCCGGGACGGGGAAGTGCCCCTGGAGCCATCTCCATCGACTCCATCGCCATCTCCATCACTGTTGCTGACTCCCATGATGAGGAGGGAGTAGTTCTCTCTCGAAAGGGCTCTACCGGTAGCTATGTGTTCATCTCTCTCTCTATGCGTGATCTTATTGAGATCATGAGCTTTGTAATCTAGTTGAATAATTAGATCTATTCTGCTACTCAAGTGCTTTAATTAATCTCTGCTTATCCCCACGTGTGTGAAGTTGACAGTGTGCACACCGTGTGGCACCTAGGCTAAGGTTACAAAAATACTTATCATGAGTATAATTTGAGTTGGATGTCTCTATGAGATTGTGGTGTTTGTTGGAACCATCTAGATGGGAAATACAAACTTTAAGGTGTGCTGTTATAGCCCTACATCGTCCAACCGGAGAGTAGTTTAGGGTAGCATAATGAAGAGAAGATATTTATATGAGAGTGTCCACTAGTGAAAGTATGATCCCTAGGCCTTGTTTCTAATCATTGAAACACCATTTACAATCAGTCCTGTTACATGTTTGCTTGATGCCACTCTTATTTCAGATTGCAATTGCCACTTATAATCATCCATATAACTTGTATTTCACTATCTCTTCGCCGAACTAGTGCACCTATATACCTGACAAGTGTATTGGGTGTGTTGGGGACACAAGAGACTTCTTGTATCTTGATTGTAGGGTTGCTTGAGAGGGATACCTTTGACCACTTCCTCCCTGTGTTCGATAAACCTTGGGTGATCCACTTAAGGGAAACTTTCTACTGTTCTACAAACCTCTGCACTTAGAGGCCCAACACTGTCTACAAGAATAGAAGCGTGCGTAGACATTAGGTATCGGCCACTCTCTGCACACCGTGTGTCACCCGCATGGCTAATGCGTCAGTGTTGTGTCAGCGCTGACTCGGCGCGAGTCAGCGTAGATTTTTCTGGAAATAAAAAAATTATTAAAAATTTACAAAAAATGCTGTTAACTTGTAAAAATCATATAAAAATATCTCCCTGTCCAAAAATAGCAAATAATATACTATTGGATTCACAATTGTGTATTTATTATTAATATACAATTGGATCTAACATTTACTGTAAGTATTTGTCATGATTATTTAATTGGTTTAATACCCTTTTGAAGCAATTAATTCATAGAAAATAAACTATAGATCAAAAAAATACAAATGACATACCCATGGACTCACAAAACTGTATATAACATGATTCTGGAATAAAATTACAGTACAGATAATTTTTGACATATTAAAAGGCATATTGTAGTATTTTAATTCCACAAAATGTTTTGTAAACTAATTTGACATGAATCTTTTTCCTTCTGGCTCTAAATTGAAGTATCTACCCAGTAGTATTTTTTGTCAAGATTTAATATTTTTGTTTACAACATATTCTTATTATTTGGAGTGAACTCCTATTAACTATATCAATAATTTCCGTAAATTGGTTTTGATGCATTAAAAGCTTTTCATGCATGTCATCAGTAGGTACAATGATCAGAGAACCTAAGTATGCTACTAAAGCTTTTATTAACTGTCATGCATGCATTTGTGCATTTGCTTATATTGTGTATGATTGTTTATGTGTATGGAATTGTATCGTGTAGATTGCAAAGAGTGCAATGCTTGCTCTCGTGAGGACTGTACCTTCATGAATTTGTCCTACTATTCTCTATGCATGTAAAGAGTATTTTGTAGATGCATGTATAGGAACTACTACCGCTATGCTATGTCCTAATCTATGTGGTAGGGATCTCTTATAGTTGAGCCACCGTATGTTAGATGTGCTTATCCATGCTATGTTAGATAAGGGCTAGGTTACATCACATGAAAGTTGTTCAAAGTATAGATTTATGAAAACTAAAAACAACTTAATCAATGAATCCCCTAGGTGTGATGGGATTGCCATTTTTGTGGTATCAATGCGGAAAGGCACCCAGGTATCTAGATAAAATGATTGACTTCTTTATTTGGTACCTTACGTGTACAACCATGTGCCAGTAAGAAATGAGTGGCTGGTTGGACTTAGTAGGTTGTGGTGACTCGAACCCACGTAGCCAGAGATGTAGAATTTTGATAGGTTGGAACAGCGCGTGTCGGGTTTGGGGACCTACTTCCCGAGTGGTCTCTTCTTGAACTTCTCCTTATCATAACACAATATGAGTGTGATGGTACGAGCGGGTTGGCTGAGTCACATGGGTAAAGTGTACAAACCCATGCAGGGTGTCTAATCTAAGTGCTTAGTCATGTCCCCAGTTATGGACAAATTAAGTTGCTTGACATTGAGGTTATGACATGTTTCTCGCTCATCCCAATTTAATAATTACCTTAATATTGATGGGTTAACTTAATTGGGATCTTTTCAAAGACAATCTAAAATTGTTTATGAAAGTAGGACAAAGGTATTTGAAAATGCAAGCTATCCAAATTTCCACTTATCCAAATAAGCATGTAAATGCCAAGTATAATGTCTCCTTACTTAGCCCTACTTGCCATACATTCAAAGTATTGACCCTTCATGGCTTTCATGTTGTAGGATATTACAAGTCTGAGTGATCTTATAGGTTGTGATCCTCCACTCGACATTTGTTCGCCTGTGGCACAATTGAAGATGGATCCTATTATCTATTTATGCTTCCGTATGCTACTTGAATATTTGAGCTAGCTTTGAGCTATACACTATGTAATAATTGCAAATTCTGGATCATTCGATGTAATAATGATACACTATTATAGTATTTGATATTCATCTATACTATGTGTGCCAGTGAACCGATCTAGGGATTGGCACTATACACATGAACTCAACTTCATCAGGCGTGGGTGTTATAGGATGGTATCAGAGCAGTGTGTTGACTGTAGGATCGTGACCTAGGAATGGAATAGGAAAGCCATAGGAATATAAGCCCTATTTCATTCTATCTATTCTCTTCTTACAATTCTTTCTAGTATCTTCTTATCACTTCAATTCTAAAACTCTTCTCTTTTAAAATATAGAAGGAAGAGTCTCACTAGCTGACGAGGGGTAACCTCGGCAATATCCGTAATGATGGACTTAGGGTTTCGTGGAAAAGAGAACGCTGGGGATTTCGTGGGATGATCAGACAAACAAGGGAGTTGAAGTCATCTTATTTCTTAGGAAAAAATCGATCACAAATTTCTCAAGGCTTTTTTGGTACCTCTCCGTTGGCTCCTCCTAGATTATATATAATAGGCTGGTCCTTGAGGTCGTATACGGATAGGTTATAAGTTATAATTACAAGACTAATACAATGTAGGTTCCTATTGTTTCCTTGTCTCGCAAGATATGTCTTCCATCGGATGCTTCTTGGGCCTTCCTTGGTTGCTTCTCGGGCCTTGCAGGCTGCAAGCCTAGGGTAACTAATCATAATAACACAGGTAATCATACCCATGTCAGTAGCCCCCGAGACTCCATCCGAATCATAGATTCGGGTTGAGTCTCAAAGGAAATGTGAGCCAAGGTTTTATTTATAATGTCTTTTATTTAACTGTCTAGAGATATGGTACAATGGGTGTGATGCATCCGACGGATCGGGAATCAGTTAATTGCTGCTGGACAAGAACACCATGAACCTACATCAAATTTAACTCCCCAAGCTTGAACTCGGTATTTGCTGGCGTAATATAGTTCGAACCATTGAGGTCTTATCAAATACTGAATTCTAGTATATTATTTCGGGTACCCAACGCGTTCGTCAGGATTTTTCATTGTATCGTTGATAAGAATAATTTACTGGTAGAGTGCATTCATCTGCGTGTACCAGGCCACACAGGAGAAATCCTTGGCTCTTACCTTCATGTCATGGACATGACATTCAAACTTTTATTGCGTCAGGCATTGTCCGAGGATTTTCTGAATTTTGTTGCCTTGTTTCGTTGTTGGAATAACTGAAGTTGTTAGTTTCCTTGGATATTGTATGGGCGCTCCCGATGGGAGTAACCATCTGAGGATACAAAGATGTAATACTCATAAGATCATATGTTTTTCAACCTTGTTTGGAGTTTTTCGTTTTATCAGGTGCACTTTCTATGCACGGGGATAATATTACTTCGGGTCCTGCTGGACTATACTGTTTCTATCGGGTGCGCGACAGCGCTCCCAATGGGATTAGCCCCTAAGGCTATGTTTGGATGCTTGCATCGGGACATAGGCTCAAAATTTAAGTCTAACTTCTTCCTTCATATCTAACACCTTAACACTTTTAAAAAACTAAAGTACACATTGTGGGCGTAGTCGCCTGGCTGTTGGCCTTATTCAATTTAAATTGCGAATAATAAAAGTCTAAGCATAGAAGCATTGCAGCTGCGCAATGTTCCATAGGTTGGAGTATTTACCTCCTGTTTTCTTATCTTGAAGACGATATGCTCCACCATGGATTACTTCTGTGATGATATAAGGCCCTTCCCATGGTGATTCTAGCTTGCGGTGCCCATCTTGCTTGAGTCAAAGGACCAAATCCCATACGATAAAGGACCTAGGATGCAGTCAACAACAGTGATAATTGCACAGATTCTGCTGATATATGGTTGCCCTTTGTAAAGCAACATCTTGTTCTTCATCGAGTGCATCAACATCATCTTAAAGTGCCTCTCTGGATACGTCTTCATCATATTTTGTGACCTTGGGAGACTCATGATCTACTTCGACTGGAAGAACAGCCTCTACACCGTGGACTAGAAAGAAAGGTGTTTCCTATGTTGCATTATTTGGGGTGGTACGTAGCCTCCATAGGATGGAGGGGAATTCATCTACTCAAGCTCCTTTAGCTCAATCGAGTGGCGCCCGCAATATTTTCTTGATGCTATTTGTTACAAGACCATTGCCTTTTCCACCAGACCATTGGTTTGCGGATGAGCAACTGAAGCATAGCTTACTTTTATACCCATCCCCTTGCACTATTATTTGAACTCATTGGAAGTAAAATTAGTTTCGTTGTCGGTAATAATGCTATTTGGCACTCCAAATCTAAATACTATTGACTTGATGAAATTCATGTCCGAAGTTCCATCTTGACTTGTGATGGGCATTGTTTCGATCCACTTTGTAAATTTGTTAGATGCTACTAGTAGAAAGACGTGTCCTCCTGGCGAAGATTTGTCGAATTTACCCACCATATCAAGTCCCCATTGAGCAAATGGCCATGTGAGATGTATGGAGTTTAGTTCTGCGGCAGGTGCGTTGGGTTTCATGGAAAATCATTGACATGCTTTGCATGTTTGTACGATGTCCTTCGCATCTTGTACTGCTGTAAGCCAATAAAATCATGCTCGAAAAGCTTTAGCCACAATTTCTCGACTGCTAGCACGGTGGTCACAAACCCCTTCATGTATGTCTTTGAGGATAAGATTTCCTTCATCGGGTGTGACACACTTATGTAACACGCCCGCGATGCTCCTTTTATATAATTCTCCTTTAATGATCCTGAAAGCTTTAGATTGATGTGGGACCTGTCATGCCTCAATTACATATTCGAGTAGTTCTCCTTGCATCATGTATGCTACATATGGCTGCATCCATGTAGGTTCTATTATCAATACCTCACCGGGTTCCAGCTCTTCTTCAAGGGCGTCTACTTCTCTTTCAGGTGTGGGCGCATTCCTGTGTTGCTTTTTGATTTGACCTTCTTGCTTGTTTTTGGTGCTATGAACTCAGAGACCCTTTTGGCTTTGATGGAACGTTCCATTATTTCTTTCCAAAAAACTTCGGGTGGTACCTAATGGCTCCAAAATTAGCCATCTTCTACCATGTTTAAACATTGTTTTTGGTCAAGCAATTGACAAGAAACTCTCAATCCTTATCACCAATGACTAATAATTACAAAGATATGAAAAACCTTGCTTTGAATTGTGTTGTGCAGGAAATCACGGTTTTAATGCGAAATCAGGAGTCATAATGAAGGTTTTTGAGGAAGTCCACACGACCAAGTAATTGGGGAGTCATACCCAAGCATCAACAGGCTTAATGACCATTGGTACGGGCAGATCCTGCCCGTACCATCCACTTGTACCAGGTGGCGTTGGCCTCGTCTCATCAAACCCTATGAATTTCGTGAAGACGCCTTTATATTTTGAGGCTCCAACCACCGGCTAGAGATCCGCCATTCTCAAATTACATCACAACAACACCAAAGGAGATCCACACCATTGTTCATCCATTGTTCATCACTTGCATCATCCATCCCCTCCATTAGCCATAGCCATTGCTTTGTACTTTATATATCCTTGTGATTTGGCGATCATTGTAAGAATATTTGATTTCAATATAAGTATTTGTACGATGTTTTCTATCTCCAATCTATTTGTTATGAGTGAGTAGTCCTCACGGGCTACGGGTTGGGGAGAAACCTCGAAGAAATTATGTGCATCTAATCTATGGGAGTATTGTATTTTTGTTTGCAATTGAGATTTATATCTTTTGTTTCTTTGTCTCTTGTATCAATCTGTGGACTTGTAGGTACCCAAGATCTCATAGATTGATAAAGGCTTGAGGCGATATACTTGGCTAGCGGCGATCTCATAGGAACCCCAGTGACAGAAAGGGTAGTACGGTCTTCGCTTAGCGACCCATTCGGGATCACGACATCACCACTTAAAGCTTTGATCTATGTTTTACACTTAATAATCGTTTGTAGCCCATTTCTTTGGTGTGCACTCGATTGGAATAAAAGACTATTGCTATGCCCCTTGCATCACGAGGGCTCTAGTATATTAGGATATGTTGCCCACAAGAGATTATCTCCGTTCAAACATTACACATGACTATGCTTATCATTATGTTTTATCCCATATGATGTGTAGTTGCAGGTGGATCTTCAACCCTGGCCTATCTCCATCAATTGATTCAACCCATTACAAAGTAACTAAATTGGTCCAGTAAACTAAGGTAAAACAAATAAAGTCTTGTAGACATGTCCTTTTATTTCCTTTTAGCATTGCTTTCCAAAGTTCAATTAAACCTAGGTCTTCTAGGGAAAAAGCTATTATAGTACATCCATGAATCCGGATCGAAGGTATTAGTACCGTTAAATAGGGGGATCCGATCTTTGCCAAATTGTCGGCTTCCTTGTTGCTTGCCCTGCCTATGTGTGATACTTCGCATCCGTCAAATTGGGCTTCCATGATACTGTGCATACCTCGATAAGCGATCATTTATCACTAACAGTGTCACATCTGTTCATAGCTTGTTGTGCGACAAGGTTGGATTCACCAAATATTTTTAGGTGAGTTTCACCATAGGCCTTGGCCATACGCATGTCATGCAACATGGCCTCATATTTGGCTTCGTTGTTTGAAGCATTTGCAAAGCTCATCTGAGGTACGTAGCGCATTTTATCGCCTTGTGGTGACACCAATATAACTATTGCTCCTGCTCCCTTTGTTATCTTGGAGCCATTGAAGTACATTGTCCAAGTGTTGGAGAGGTCTAGCAAGCCCGCACATTGTAATTTTATCCACTTAGTGATAAAGTCAGGAAAAACCTGAGACTTAATTTTTTTCCGCTTCTGATACGTGATGTCTCGAGGGGATGACTCAATTCCCCATAGAGATACATGTCCCGTTGCTTCTAGATTGTTGAGTATGTTGGAAATACGTGCTTCATTGACTACTATGATCGGATGCTCCAAAAAATAGTGGCGTAGTTTGCATGCTGTCATGAAGACCCCGTATGCTAACTTCTGGTAATGCGGATACCTTTACTTGGATGGGGAGAGGACCTTGCTTAGGAAATAAACTAGCCTATGGAATCCATGCCTTTTTCCTTCTTGGTGATGACCAGAACTATGCTTACCACCTAATTAGTAACTATGATGTAGATTATTAGTGGTTCTTTTTCTCTTGGTGACACGATGATAGGGGATGTCGAGAGTGCTTTCTTGAGGCTTTCAAAAGCTCATTGGGATTTGTCTGTCCACTCGAATTTCTCTGACTTTTTTCATGAGTGCGTAGAATGGCAGTGCTTTTTCGCCCAAGCGGGCGATAAATCGACTGAGCGTCGCGACTCGTCCGTCCAATTTTTGTACGCCACGAAGATAGGATGGCTTCTTCACTGTGAGGATTGCTTGTATTTTCTCTAGATTTGCTTCTATTCCCCTTGCTGATACAAGGTACGAAGGAGTTGTCCCGCAGGGACTCCAAAGGACCACTTTGTCGGGTTGAGATTAATGCAATATTTGTCAAGGTTATCTAATGTTTCACGAAGATCATTGATAAGAGTCGACCCTTGCTTTGTCGTGACGATACCATCATCGATATATACCTATACATTTGTTCTAATTTGGCCTCCCAGGCAACTATGCATCATTCGTTGATACGTAGCACCCACATTTTTTAGTCCGGAGGACATTGTGGTGTAGCAGAATACACCATAAGGTGTTATAATTGTTGTCTTGTCCTGATCTTCCTCCTTCATCTGAATTTGGTCATACCCTGAGTATGCGTCTGAGAAGCAAAGACGTTCGCACCCCGCGGCTGCATTGATTATTTGATCGATTCGTGCTAATGGGAATTGATCCTTTGGACAATGTTTGTTCAGAGCAGTGAAGTCAATGCACATGTGTAATTGTCTTGTATTTTTATTTAGGACGCATACTGGATTGGCGGCCCACTCTGCTTTCTTGATAAAATTTGATAAATTTACCATCCATTAGGCGATGGAGTTCTTTTCCAATGGCCTTGCATTTGGGCTCTACAAGATGGCGAAGAAACTGTTTTACCGGCTTGGCCTCGGGGTTTAGGTTGAGTGCGTGCTCAGCAAGTTCCCTGGGAATTCTTAACATGTCAGCTAGTAACCATGCAAAAATATCCAAACGGAGGAACTTGATGAGCACGCTTTCCTATGCGGGACGAAGGTTGGAAGCCACATAGGTCATTTTCTTTGGGTCCGTAGGGTGGACTTGGACTTCCTTTTTATTTTGTAGTGTCGAAAGCTTGATCAGGATTGACCTGTGCCTTTTCTAGAGGCTCTGTATTCACTGAGATTTTTAGTTGCTCGAATTCTACTTCCATCCCGAAAGATTCGGAGCTTTTGTTGAATTTCAGATCATAGTTGTCAGATCGGGTGAAGCTTCCTCTCACAGTTATGATTCCGCTGGGTAATGGCATTTTCATTACCATATAAGCATAGTGTGGTACTGCCATGAACCGTGCAAAAGCTGGATGCCCCAGGATCACGTGGTATTGTGATGGCCAGTCCATGATGTCAAAATCGAGCTTCTCACGCCTGAAATTTTCTCTTGATCCGAAGACAATGTCAAGATAAATTTTGCCTAATGGAATTTCAGCTTTACCTGGGACTATGCCATGGAAGGATGTGTCCGTTGGGGGCAAATTTGTCAGAGAGTAATTCATTGCTCATAGGGTCTTGGCGTATATTAAGTCGATACTGCTTCCAACGTCCATGAAGACCTTGCTCATGTCAAACCCGCCAATTTGGGCTTCCACTATCAAGGACAAATGACCTAGTTGTGGAACTCGTAGTGGATGATCTACCCTACTGAATGTAATTTCATGTTCTGACCAGTGGAGGTATTCGGGTGTAGCTAGTGGCATCATTACTGCCATGTTAACTTGTCGAGTGATCAGCTTCTGAATTGTGTTAGACGGGCGCCCTTTTTTGGATCATTGACATTGCGCCTTTGGACCTTGGGTACTCATTCTCCTGATTTATATTTATTGCGGGTGGTGGCTGCCCTGCTAGAGGCTCTACCGGTTGTGGTGGTGCGTCGATAGCTAGGTTTCCGGGTGCGGTGGCATATCCCCGGTTTGCTGCTTCTGCTGCTTTTGCAGTACATACATCCTACATTTTTAAGAAAGTGCGACAGTCTTTCATGAGATGGTTTGATCTCCTTCTTACTGCAGAGTCGACGTAGAAGTGCATATTACAGGGTCCTTCCAACATCTTTAGTGGGTACATGGGGGGATCTCGAGCCCTTGACTGGTACCACTGTGCAGATTGGCTTCCACCAGCGTCTTCTCTATTGCTGTGGTATCCGGCGCTACGGACGTCGTTTCTTCGGCTGTCCTCTTCTAAAAAGCCAGCCGCAACATGGCTTGGCCTGCCGTATCAGTCATTGCTGCATCTTCTCCTGTCATTATTGCGCTTGTCCCGATCTTCTTTGGGTGAGAACCCTCGCTTGTTGTTTACTACATCTTCGACATTTGCCCAGCGATTTGCCATGTCCATTAATTGCAAGATTATTTTGGGCTTGACTCGCCCTAGTTCCTCAATGAATTCTCTTTGGAGGAGGCCACCGTTGAAAGTGTCAATTGCCGTTTCATCAGATATAGCTTCAGCTGAATTCTTGATGATGTTCCACCACTGGATAAATGCTCGTATCAGTTCTCCAGATTTTTGTTTGCACGCCCGTAACTGCTCCAAGGATGTGGGTCGCTTGAACGTGGATGCGATGTTTTGGATGAACTTATCTTCGAGGTCATTCTAGCTACTGATGGATTCTCGGGTAGCTTCCTGAGCCATGAGCAGGCAGCGCCGCTTAAGTGTAACTACAAGCTTTGATTTGTAGTAGCCTTGGAGCCACCCTGAAGTTTAACGGTTTCCAAGTAATCTGCTAGCCAAGCCTCGGGTTCCTGGAGACCGTCGTACTTTTGGCGACCGTGAGGAAGTTTGAAGTCCTTGGGTACTAAGGTCTTGCGAACCTGCTAGGTAAAGCAGCTAGCCCCGCATAGTTCATACTCATCCTCGCTTTCGCCATCGTAGTATCTTCGGCTGCTACGCTCTTCCCTTGACCTATCGACTATGCGTTGTGTAATGTCGTTTCATGCATCATCTCGTGGTTTAGAGTTTGGAAAGTGCACCTGATGTGGCGACCATGAGTGTCGGGTGTTTCCCACGTGCCGAGGGCTATTGCAACGGCGTGTAGATTTATTGAGTTGCATTGAAGTTCCTTGTTGTCCTTATCCGAGAGATGCACCCACCATACCGAGGTTCATGAGAGCGGATCAATGGAGAGCCGCCCGGGGATCGTCGGGTGCGGTTTGAGTGGTGAGTATGTAAGTCTAGGTGGCGACAATTGCGGCTTGCGCTATTTTTGCTTTGATATGCCCTGCCAGGTCTACTAACATGAAGGACAAATCCAAATTTCAGGTTAGATCGTTTCTCTTGGCTTTTGGAATATTTGCAACCGTGAGGTTCCTCTTAGTGGCGCGCCTCTAGCTATGCTGCCAAATCCGCGGGGGGGGGGGGGGGGGGGAGCTTAATTGTGCCTGCCGCATGATAGATTCATCGGCTAACATTTTCCATTTGTGGAGTTGCCTCTGCATCCTGAGCAGGTCCCTTTTCTTGTGGTGAAGAAAGTACTAGTACACCATTAAGTCCTCGTGTGTGGCTTCAGTTGTCATGGGGATTGCACCCGAGATTGCATCCCTTACTCTTTGTCATGCGTTTGCTAGCAGTCAAAGGGTTAGCTGTTCGCCATTGCGTGTTCCTTCTCTTCCTTGTACGATGCAATTTTTGGGTGGATCTCCTTCATTCCCGTTGTTTCCTGCATTGTCATACGATAAAATATCATTGGGATCAAGGATTGGCTTATTGTTGGTGTCGCGTCATGTGGATGTTCCTTCGCTGATAATCATGCACACCTGACGGTGCGTCATGTATGAGTTGCTTCTGTTGTCGTCGGATCCACGGGAGATATTGTCTGGAAAGCCAGTAAAATCTCGTGGGTTCTATTATGGGTAGATCTCAGCCATCATGGTTCCGAAGTCGATGTTTTTTTTGCTTTCCTCGGGTTCGGTGTTCGCTGGACTTGAGCCACATGGTGGAATTATCTAGGAGTATGACCCAAAAGAGAGACCATCATATAGATCAACCAGGTCCCCTAGATCTGTTGAGTTTATGGAATTTTCTTAGTCGTTTTCCGGCTGGGGTGCGGCTTCTTCTGATGAGCCTATGGAGGATGCAGGTATCGCCATAGGCGCTGCTGTTATGACTGACTGACCTGGTAATATCGGGGATGGTACACAGAAATTCTTGGGTTCCTCCACCTAGAAGTGGAAGCTTCCGATGATGAGATCAGATCCGCCGTTGAAGCTGACAGGGACCAAAACAAGGGTGGGTGGGCGTGGATCTGTTGTTATCGAGCTTTTTCTTGGGGAAGAGGGGGCCGCCGAATCCATGACTCCAGTGTCCAGATTTCCCATAGACGGTGCCAATTGACAAGGGGTAACCTTGCAATGTCCATAATGATGGACTTAGGGTTTCATAGGAAAGAGAAGGCTAGGGATTTCGTCGGCTGATTAGAAAAACAAGGGAGTTGAAGTCGTCTGATTGCTTAGGAAGAAAAATCGATCACAAATTGCTCAAGGCTTTTTTGGTACCTCTTCGTTGGCTCCCCCAACCTATATATAATAGGTCAGGTCTCGAGGCCATATACGGATAGGTTACAAGTTATAATTACAACACTAATACAATGTTGGCTCCTACTCTTTCCTTGTCTAGCAAGATATGCCTTCCGTCGGATGCTTCTTGGGCCTTCCTTCGTTCCTTCTCGGTCCTTGCAAGTTGTAAGCCTAGGGTAACTAATCATAATAACCCGGGTAATCATACCCATGTCACTAGCAATGAACACATAATTTGTAATTATTATATTCTCAATCCTTGATATTTGTTTTATAATCTCATCTTGTTCAAAACTTGAGGATGAACACTAGTTTGAGAAAGCGCGAGATTAAAGAATAGTTAGATGATATCCACCATATAGTTTTTGATATGATTTCATTTAGATCTAGCAATCGATCATTGCAAGGAATTATGTGATAGTTGTATTATTATGTTTAGGTTGTGCTATTTGATACCCCAAAGTTCCAGAATATTTTCGAGAGATTTTATAACATATTATTGAAGGTTTTGATTAAATATTTGTGGTATTACTGCTGCAGTTTTCTGCCTGACCTGTTGTACTGCATGATTTTTCATATTTTACTGGTAACTCGTTTTGAGCTCATATTTTATGATCTGGTTTGTAATTTTCTGAACTATAACTAAAAAAATCAGCAAAAATCCTGGTGAGTTTAAGGTGCCTAGAAAAAATCGTGAACATTGTTGTAGTTTCAGGACAGATTTTGTCCATTGCTTTCAGGACTATAGGTTCACCCTAAACGAATTTTAATCAAAAGAAAACTATGTTGTGGATGGTATGCCACTAAAACAAAACTTCTGGAACTTATAAAAACAAAACTATTTTGGCTTGAGTGTTGTTTGTTTGTGTGTGTGAATTGATTGTTTCATATAGTTATGGGTAGATACTTCTCTATTTTTTCTATCTATAACTCGTATGTGCTTTCCCAATAGATTCCACCCTGTCTCCAATCCACTGAGATGGAGAAGCTCATGGCATCACAAGCACAGCTAGCACAAGTGATGACGCGGTTCATGGCCACCCGGAATAATAACAACAACCCACTGCCTCAACAAGACCTACTTAGCAATTTTTGGAGGCTCAGACCACCAGCATACTCAAGATTCTCCAAGCCTAATGTGACAGATAATTGGTTGTAAAGAGTGAACAAGACCCTAGTGATTGTTGGCTGCACAGATGTAGAGATGGTGAGGTTTTACACTCACTTATTGGATGGACCAGTAGCAGAATGATGGTACAGCTATCAAGTCACTCACCCCGTAGTACAAGTAACATGGAACATGTTCCAGAAAGCATTTCGTCATGCACATATTTCATCTGACGTCATGAATTCATGCTAGAGAGGATTCTACAATCAACGCCAAGGAAAACATACTACCGCGGAGTACATTGAAGCTTTTAGCAAGGAATCCCATCATGCGATAGATGATGTGAATTTGGATCATATAACTTGGTGGAGGATGCATGGATCCTATTATCTATTTATTCTTTCGTATGCTACTTGAATATTTGAGCTAGCTTTGAGATATGTACTATGTAATAATTGCAAATTCTAGATCATTCGATGTAATAATTTTGTACTGTTATATTCTTTGATATTCATCTGTATTGTGTGTGCTAGTGCACCGATCCATGGATTGGCACTATACACAGGAACCCAACCTTATCAGGCGAGGGTGTTACAAGATGGTATCAGAGCGGAAAGGCACCCAGGTATCTAGATAAAATGATTGACTTCTTTATTTGGTACCTTACGTGTACAACCATGTGCCAGTAAGAAATGAGTGGCTGGTTGGACTTAGTAGGTTGTGGTGACTCGAACCCACGTAGCCAGAGATGTAGAATTTTGGTAGGTTGGAGCAGCGCGTGTCGGGTTTGGGGACCTACTTCCCGAGTGGTCTCTTCTTGGACTTCTCCCTATCATAACACAATATGAGTGTGATGGTACGAGCGGGTTGGCCGGGTCATATGGTTAAAGTGTAAAAACCCCTGCAGGGTGTCTAATCTAAGTGCTTAGCCATGTCCCCGGTTATGGACAAATTGAGGTTCTTGATATTGAAGTTATGACATGTTTCTCGCTCATCCAATTTCCTAATTACCTTAATATTGATGGGTTAACTTAATTGGGATCTTTTCAAAGTCAATCTAAAATTGTTTATGAAAGTAGGACAAAGGTATTTGAAAATGCAAGCTAGAAAAAGTTCCACTTAGCCAAATAAGCATGTAGATGCTAGGTATAGTGTCTCCTTACTTATCCCTACTTGTCATACATTCAAAGTATTGACCCTTCCTGGCTGCATCATTTCATATTGTAGGATATTCCCATTATGAGTGATCTTATAGGTTGCGACCCTCCACTCGACATTTGTTCGCCCGTGGCAAAATTCTGGATCATTTGATGTAATAATGATGCATTGTTATATTCTTTGATATTCATTTGTACTATGTTTGCCAATGACCCGATCTAGGGATTGGCACTATACACATGAACTCAGCCTTATCAGGCGAGGGTGTTATATCCCACTTGTACAGACCACCCGTACTATGCGGCGACGGCTTCGTTAGGTCAAACATTGTAACTTTCATGAAGATTTCTATATATTTTGAGACTCCAGCCGCTATGCAGAGAGCCGCCATTCCGATATTGCATCACAACACCACCAAAGGAGATCCACCACCATAGTGCATCCTCTCCATCCTCCATCCACTCCATATCCATAGCCATTATCTTGTACCTGAGATCTCCTTGTGATTCGGCAACCATTGTAAAAATATTTGATTTTAGTCTATGTATTTGTACACTTTTTTCTATCATTGATCTTATTGTTTTGAGTGAGTAGTCCTCACGGTTGCGGGTTGGGGCGAAACCTCGCAGCGATTATTTGCATTTAATACATGGGAATATTGTGTGGTGATTGAATAGGAGGTTTGTACCTTTGTATCTTTGTCTCTTGTTTTGATCCATGGACTTGTAGGTACCCAAGATCCCAAGGATTGGTAAAGGCTCAAGGTAAGATGAGTCGTGAACGCCAAATTCACGCAAAACTCATTGACAGCAAGGGGAGTATGGTCTTTGTTTAGGGATCCACTTGGGAGTAACAACAACATCACTATCTTAATTCTTTGATCTATATTTTACCTAATAATTGTTACAGCTCGGTGCTTCATGGTATAACAGTTGGTTCAAAATACTATTGCTATGCCTATGGCTCGCAAGGGCTTTAGCGTTTATGGACGTGCTGTCGACAACCCTATCTATATTATATCATTTCACACATGAATGTGCTTATTATTATCTTTATCCCATATGTATGTGCAGCTGCAGGTGAATCTTTATCCCTGGCCTATTTCCATCCACTGCAACAACCAAAGATTCAAAGTAAACTAGAAAGGTCTATTAAACATAAAATAAAACAAGTAAACAAAGTTTTGTAGATGTACCTTATTATTTCCATACATCATTCGTTCCCCAAGGTTGGATAAACCTAGGTATACTAAGGAAAAGCTACTATACTACATCCGTAATCTGGATCGAAGGTATCAACCCTTTTTCTAGCGTTGTTGTCGGGGAAGCAATTCCCTATCCTGGTGAGGTCACTAGAGACCTGGTTTTTCGATTTATTTTTGTTTTTAGCTTATTTCTTATTATTAGTTTACTTTTTGTTATCTATTGAAAATCCAAAAAATAGTTACTTACTTATTTGTTTGTCTTATCCCAAAAATACCATAAATATAAGAGCCATGGATCAAAAGAAACTTGGGAAGTATGCTACTCCCAATGCTGATTTTATTCGTGCACCTATTACTTATCCCGCTATTGATGCAGAAACTTATGAAATTAAGCCTGAATTGTTGAGTTTACATAATCAATTCGGAGGCTCAACTGCTGAGGATTCAGGTTTGCACCTGAACACATTCACTGAGATATGCGACATGATGTGCATAAAAGATGTTGACCCCAATGCGGTGAAATTACGCTTATTCCCTTTCTATTTAAGAGGAAAGGCTAAGGATTGGTTGCTAGCTTTTCCTAAAGGCACTATTAAATATTGGGAGGAATCTACTAATCTTTTTATGACTAAATTGTTCCCTCTAGCTAAGACTATGCAGCTAAGATCCAACATAACAAGCTTTAGACAAGAAGATCGCGAGCAACTAGCGCTTGCTTGGGAAAGAGTAAAGGAAGCGGGCATGAACTGTCCTAGTCATGGGATGGAAGAATGGCTTATTTTACATTTATTTTATAATGATCTTAACCCAATATCTAAGTTTATGCTAGATACCACAGAAGGAGGAACCTTCGTGGAGAAGCAAGTGAGTGTTGTAAAGCAACTTCTAGATGATATGAAAAGCAACCATGCTCAATGGCATGTAGAGAGAACCCCCTCAAAAAAGGTGAATTCAATCACTGAGGAGCATAATCAAGAGCTTACTTCAAAGGTAAATGAGCTTTTAAATATTGTAAAGGGTAAGGAAGATACCCAAGTTAATGTTATCACTACCGATACTAAGTTAGGTTTATAGCTCGTAATATTTATAACCGTGCATGTAAGAGTCAAAATTATGGCTCGAACTTTCAAAAACAACATTCAAATCTCGTAGGTGCTCCAAATAATAATAACTATAATAATAATGGAGAAAATCATGGTACTCTCCCTTTGGAAAATTCTTTTAAAACCTTGATGCGATCACAAACTGATCAAAATAATGTGCTCATTAAGATAACAGAAAACCATGACAATATTATTAGTAAATTATCTAACAAGGCTGTTGGTATTAGAAGTGATATGCTTTCTCTACAGAAAAGAACCAAGATCGTGGAGGAATAATTGGGCAAGATAGTCAAAATTCAAACTCTCATACTTGCAAGATTTGCGAGAAATACTGAGCCAAACTTAGTGGAAGACCTCAAAGTGATGAGGGTAGAAGAAAAAGATGATAAGCCTTAAGAGCTAGATTATGTCAATGCACCATCAGCAGACTATACTGTGGAAGATATTCTCAAGATGATCACCATGAAGAATCCCAGTATTAAACAAGGTAATGATGTCATGTACTAGCAGTTTATAAAATAAGTAGCATCAAAGGTATGTGGATTAGAGATGGAATATAAAAGTCTAGCAGATAAACTTCATTCTAAGCTTGATGATATCTTTGAGCCCACCATTAAAATAAAAATAGGAGTTAATGAATGAGTTGCACTTTGTGATCTTGGTGCAAGTCTTTCAACAATTTATATAAGTTTATTTGATAAACAAAATTTAGGGCCATTTGCAACTACTGAATGAAGACTCCATTTTGTTGATTCAACTTATGCACAAGTTGTTAGGATCAAAGAAAATATAGTAGTTGAAATTAAAGGATGTCCTACTCTTATTGATCTTGTTATACTGGACATGCCCAAAGATCCCATAACACCTATAATTCTAGGTAGGCCATTCATAAGAACTATTAAAGCTCTAATTAATTAACATGAAGGGAATGTGAAAATAGGATTACCATCTAGATAACCTTTTTTAGTCCACTTACCTAGGAATAAAAAGGCCAAGCCTAATGATGATGGTGTCATTACTTTGAAAGCCAACTATTTTGGAGTGGGTGTTCCACTTTCAAAACCCAAATGATCATCGTCTAGGTCAAGATAATTGACCTTAACTAGAAGCGCTTCATGGGAGGCAGCCCATGTGAAATAAAGTTTTTACTTGTGTTAGTTTTTTATTTGTTTTGTTTTGTTTTTAATAAAGAAGTGTTCAAGAAGATCCTTTGAAGAGAACAGAAGGTAACCCTCACTCTTTAATTTTTTGCAAACACTTGGCCAAAGACGGTACTAAATTTTAGTGAAGTATTTTTGCTGTCATTATTTTGGTTAAATAGATGTGCAAAGGCGTATGAAGTCTATACTGAAAATCTTTTAGTTTTGATGATTTTAGAGTTTTTAACGACCAACAGTATGCCTGGATCTGGTCGTACCACAACTGGAGACCAAAGTATGAATTCTTAGATTTTTGTTTCCAGGATGCAGACATTTTAACAACCTACCATACGACTAGAGCCACCTGTACCACCCACCCATACCGTACTCCGGAACAAAACATCACGAATTAAGAAAAGGTATTGCACACTTAATGACCAATAGTACGGGGGCGTGCGACCGTACCACGCACCCGTATCGAGTGCACCGCCTAGAGTCTACTCCGACCCCAAGGTAACTACACCTAGTACGGGCGGGTTCCGCCTGTACCATCCGCCTATACCACCTATTCGATCATGATTTTAACCCTAGGGAGGAGGTCAACCTAAACCTAAATCACTTATTCTGTTTCTTATTCCTCCAAACTCCAAATCGCCTCCATTAGATCTTCAATTATATTCGTTCTTTCTTGGATTCCTCGCACACAAATGATCAAAGTTATGTTTATCCTCAGATCCCCTACTTATTTGTATAAAACCCTTGCTTAATCCTTTGCCATTATCAATCTAAACTTAGGTATTGTTCTTGAACTAATCTTGATTATGAGCATGCTTAGTTTTTAGAGGAGATTCTTTTGTAGAAGTGTAGCGTATTACTTTTTCTATGTTTCTATTGGATCAAATTTCTAATTAGCTTTAGTTTTATTTCTAGATGAAACAAGCCGCACCACCCGTTGATAAGCTAACCCCGGAGTTTCTAGGCATTGAGTTCACTAAGGAATATTGATGTCTACGCACTTCTATTCTTGTAGACAGTTGTTGGGCCTCCAAGTGCAGATGTTTGTAGAACAGCAGCAAGTTTTCCCTTAAGTGGATCACCAAGGTTTATCGAACTCAGGGAGGAAGTGGTCAAAGGTATCCCCTCTCAAGCAACCCTAAAATCAAGATACAAGAAGTCTCTTGTGTCCCCAACACACCCAACACACTTGTCAGGTGCATAGGTGCACTAGTTCGGCGAAGAGATAGTGAAATACAAGTGGTATGGATATAAGATAACGGTGCTAGAAAATACTTTGATGGCGTGGAAAAGACTAAAGGCAAACTGAAATAAAGATGGAAGCAAGCAAACATGTAACAGATCTAATTGCAAACGTTGTTTATGTGCTTAGAAACAAGGCCTAGGGATCATACTTTCACTAGTGAACACTCTCATATAAATATATTATCTTCATGATACTACGCTGAACTACTCTCTGGTTGGACACTCTAATCGATGGTAGGGCTATAATAGCACTCCTCAAAGTAAGCCTTTCCCATCTAGAAAACCCCACACTGTCACCTTAAGTACTAGATGAGTCCAACAAACACCACAATTTCGTAAAGACATCCAACTCCAAATATAACTCATAACAAGTATTTGTAATATCTAGCCTAAGTGCCACCATGGTGTGCACGCTGTCACTTTCACGCACATGGGGAGAGCAGAGATCTATTAAAGCACTTGAGTAGCAAGGTAGATCTACTTGATTACAAAGCTCATGATCACAATATGATCATGCATAGAGAGATGAACACATTGCTACCGGTAGAACCCTTAGCCTCGAGAGAGAACTACTCCCTCCTCATCATGGGAATCAGCAATGGTAATGGAGATGGTGGTGGAGATCGATGGAGATGGCTCCCGGGGCACTTCCCCGTCCCGGCGGGGTGCCATAACAGAGACTTTCTGTCCCCCGAATCTCCCCTTCGATGGCGGCGGCGTTGTGGAACTTTTCGTAGATTTCTGATTGACGACCTAGGGTTTATGCATTGGGAGGCTTCTTATAGGCGAAGACGCAAGGTCGGTGGAGGCCTGAGGGGCCCACACCACCTGGTGGCGCGGTCAGGGCTAGCCCGCGCCACCCTATGGTGTGGCTGGCCCTTGGCCCTCCTCCGTCTCGTATTCTGGCTCCTGATGACTTCCGGAAAAATAGGCACTTTGGCTTTTGTCCCGTCCAATTCCGAGAATATTCATTTTCTAACTTTCCTGGAACCAAAAATAGCAGAAAATAGGCAGCTGGCACTGTGGCTCTTGTTAATAGGTTAGTCCAAGAAATCATATGAAAAGTACTCCAAAGTGTGGACAAAACATAAGAAAGTAGATAAAACCAAGCATGGAACATCAAAAATTATAGATACATTTGCAATGTATCAATATCCCCAAGCTTAACTCCTGCTTGTCCTCGAGTAGGTAAGTGATAAAGAAAGAATAATTTTTGAGGTGACATGCACCATCATAAACTTGATCAAAGTATTTGTAAAACATTGATAGCTAGAATCATAGTACTTCAACATAGCATGAAAGATAAAGTTCTAACAATAAGACAAAGCAACTATGTTGCAACATGAAAAGGCACAAACAAAAGATTCATGAATAACAATGCTTTGCAAGACGTTTGTTTGTTTCACATAAAGAAAACATAGCATAATAGCATTCAGCTTGTCCCTCATAGAGTAGCAAATATAAATGCATAGGAAACCTTCAAAGTTCATAAGAGTGACTAGATACAAATAGTTTAAAACAAGCAATATCAAGTTATGCATCAATCAACTAGTCTTGGGATAATGCACATAGAACTAAGAATGGCCACTATGCTCTCAAAGTAGGTGCATAAAGGTAGAAGGTGGAGACTCAATATAATGGTGGAAGAAAGGCCTTCATAGAAGGAAGCAGAGATTCAAGTTTCATAACGAGCTTCCAACAATTATGGTACTTTTTAGCTTTCAGCTCTCATTGCCCCTATCATAAGCATCTTGAAGTGATTAAGGTTAAAGTGAACAAACTATGGTGTACATGCTTGACGAAGTATAAGTTAGGAATCTCATGTCCCTTGTATACGAGGGTCGCTCCTCATGCTACTCAAGTTTAGTCACCGGTAAGTTCTTGTCATCGTAAGTATATGTGTATCATAGAGAACCGCCAACGGGGTACCCCTTGCCCGATGATACGGAAGAATCCCCATATCAAAATGACAAGGCAAGCAGACATCGAGCATCTCAGCATTCTTCTTATTTACCATGGGAATATGGTGCTTTTTTCTCTCTTTCCTCTTTTCATAGTATCTCTTTTTTTCTCTTTTCTCTTTTTTTCTCAATATAGGACTCTTTTTTATAAGAAGAATGCTTCATAGACAGCTCATTATGGTTACGCTGCAGGTTTCCACCATGTCAGCATGGATTAGACCATCGGCCCAGGAGTTTCTCTAACACATATACATAACTCCATGGACTTACAAGCTCCCCTTTCATTTCACACTGACGACATCCATATACAAAAGAGCATGATATCAACTAGGTACAAGTACCAAGTGCAATGTTGAAAGCGTTCCCCATGAAAGCATGGTTCTGCTAATTCACAACAAATAAGTGCAAGCATATACAACATAGAAGACACAATGGTTCAAGTTTATTAAGGGCAAGAAAAGTAAAGTGTGCCATCAAGTTCGTGAGAGCTTTAATCACTAGTTTTCTCGTAACAAGTTTAATTTGGAAGGTAGATAAAAACATGAATATACTTGGAATAGAAAATGCTAATAGGTAGGTATGGTGGACTCTTTGGAATAACTTGGTTTATGGAGTTGGATGCATGAGTGGAACTCATACTTGGTTGTGGAGGCTAGCAAAAGACTGGGAGCGACAAACTAAGAGAGCAATAATGGCCATAATCATGCAGAGCGATAAAACATCATTGATCAAAGTATAAAGTGATACTACAAGTTGAAAACTAAAGGATCATGAAGGCTATGGTGACTTTGGATAGTCATAACATGGTGTGAGCATGCGCCAAGTCAACCCAAAAAAGCATCAAAGGAGAATACCACTATACTATGCTTTAATATGCTAAGACAACGCATGATTCATCCAAGGCACATTAAGCAATCTCAATTGTTTATAACAAGTCATGCTGCAGCAAAGAATACTAAGCATAATGCCAAAACAATATCAAGCATGGCATGACAGAGCATAGGCCATAGTCAAAAACAAGCTCTTTTTACCACATAAGCATGAACTTTCCTACTCTTTTCCAAACTAAACCAAACTATTTACAAACCAATGTATGAAAGAGGGGGTCCAACCAATTTATTCAGAAAACTAAGCAAACCAAGCAAACTAAAAACCAAAAACAAAAACGAAAAAGAAGACGCTCCAAGAACAACACAACTGTGCATGAAATAATAAAAATGAAGCGTTTAGAAGAAACCTGGGATTTTTATTGATGAAGAAGGGGATGCCTTGGGCATCCCCAAGCTTTGACGCTTGTACTTCTTGGATATTTCTTGGGGTGACACGCGTGGAATCCCCAAGCTTGAGCTTTAGTCCATCCTTCGTCTCATTACTCATTCCTTCCATACACCTGAATATTTTCCTTCATACAAAACTTCACACAATCTTTATTAGCAACATTAGTGCACTCAAGATAAATAAGTCTTAAGGTTAAGTTCTAACACAAAATAAACTTCCATTAGAACACTAGCTACTGTAGTACTTCCCTTAAAAAGCTCAATTCCTCAAAAGAACTCAAAAAGGAACCGACAAGAAGCAAATGCAGGAAATGGCAGAAATCTGTCAAAACAGACCAGCAAGTAAAGACGAATTTTTTCGAAGACCTTCTGTTGCTCAAATAAAAAAGTGCTGAATTAACGAAAGTTAGATAACAACCTGGGGCAGAAGAACAAAAAATCACGCCTCAAAAAGACGTACAGAGATTTTACACGAATTTTTACGGTGAAGCACAGAAATCTGTTTCGGGGCAGCAACTTTCCCAAGCATTACTTCTCTCTCATTAGAGGTTACTCTTGGCACAAAAAGCAAATAAAAAGGATAAGGAGCGGTTATTACAGAGGTAATAACTTCCAAGACTCATCTAAAACTTTTGGGTTATCTCCCAATAAGTACTTTTCTTTAACGCCTTTAAGTTAGGCATGATAGTTTGAGAAGATGCTCACATAAGAAATATGAATTGAAGTAAAAGAGAGCATCAATAAGCAAATTCCAAACACATTTAAGTCTAACCCACTTCCTATGCATAGGAATATTGTAAATAAACAAGTCATGAAAGCACAGAGCAACAAGCATAGTAAAGCAAAACAAGTGCAACTTCAAGACTTTCAACATAAAGAGAGGACACTTAATATTGTTGAGATACATAAAACCATGTTTCCCTCTCTCATAATAACTTTCAGTAGCATCATGAATAAATTTAACAATATAACTATCACATAAAACATTCTACGTGCTTAAAAGAATTAATACTCTCCACATAAACATAGTCATTCTTATTAATTATAGTGGGAGCAAATTCAACAAAATAGCTATCATTATTATTCTCATCACCATAATCATCAAATATAGGAGGCATATTGTAAACATAAGTAATTTCCTCCTCAATAGTAGGTGGAATGAAAATATCATACTCATCATTGTAATCATCATATATTGGAGGTTTGGTATCATCATACGCAATAGAATAGCTATCTTCCAAAGCTGGGGAACTAAAAAGATTATTTTCATCAAAACAAGCTTCCCCAAGCTTAGACTTTTCCATAGCATTAGCAATAATGGTGTCCCAAGAATTCATGCTAACAACATTTCTATTAGCATGCAAATAAAGTTCCATAGGTTTTTTAATTTTCTCTTCAAACACTTCATGTCCAAACTCAAGATAAATACTATAAAGCTCTGTAATTTTGTTGTTGTTTTCCATTAAGCCTAACTAGTGAAAACAAGAAACAAAAAGACAAAATTGCAGAATCTAAAGGAAATAACTTCGAGCACTCACACCGGAGGATGTGAGTACCTTTTACCATACCTCCCCGGCAATGGCGCCAGAAAATAGGCGTTTGCCGTGGGAGGTTCTTCTTCTTCAATCCTCTGGTGTGAATACCTTTTACCTTACCTCCCCAGCAACGGCGCCAGAAAATATCTTGATGTCTACGCACTTCTATTCTTGTAGACAGTTGTTGGGCCTCCAAGTGCAGAGGTTTGTAGAACAGCAGCAAGTTTTCTCTTAAGTGGATCACCCAAGGTTTATCGAACTCAGGGAGGAAGTGGTCAAAGGTATCCCCTCTCAAGCAACCCTACAATCAAGATACAAGAAGTCTCTTGTGTCCCCAACACACCCAACACACTTGTCAGGTGCATAGGTGCACTATTTCGGCGAAGAGATAGTGAAATACAAGTGGTATGGATATAAGATAACGGTGCTAGAAAATACTTTGATGGCGTGGAAAAGACTAAAGGAAAACTGAAATAAAGATGGAAGCAAGCAAACATGTAACATATCTAATTGCAAACGGTGTTTCAGTGCTTAGAAACAAGGCCTAGGGATCATACTCTCACTAGTGAACACTCTCATATAAATATATTATATTCATGATACTACGCTGAACTACTCTCCGGTTGGACACTCTAATCGATGGTAGGGCTATAACAGCACTCCTCAAAGTAAGCCTTTCCCATCTAGAAAACCCCACACTGTCACCTTGAGTACTAGATGAGTCCAACAAACACCACAATTTCATAAAGACATCCAACTCCAAATATAACTCATAACAAGTATTTGTAATCTCTAGCCTAAGTGCCACCATGGTGTGCACGCTGTCACTTCCACACACATGGGGAGAGCAGAGATCTATTAAAGCACTTGAGTAGCAAGGTAGATCTACTTGATTACAAAGCTCATGATCACAATATGATCATGCATAGAGAGAGAGATGAACACATAGCTACTGGTAGAACCCTTAGCCTCGAGAGAGAAGTACTCCCTCCTCATCATGGGAATCAGCAATGGTGATGGAGATGGTGGTGGAGATCGATGGAGATGGCTCCAGAGGCACTTCCCCATCCCGACAGGGCGCCGGGACAGAGACTTTCTGTCCCCCAAACTCCCCTTCGGTGGTGGCGGTGCTGTGGAACTTTTCGTGGATTTCTGATTGACGACCTAGGGTTTATGCATCGGGAGGCTTCTTATAGGCGAAGAGGCAAGGTCGGTGGAGGCCTGAGGGGCCCACACCACCTGGTGGTGCAGCTAGGGCTAGCCTGCGCCACCCTATGGTGTGGCTGGCCCCTGGCCCTCCTCCGTCTCGTATTCTGGCTCCTGATGACTTCCGAAAAAATAGGCACTTTGGCTTTTGTCCCGTCCAATTCTGAGAATATTCATTTTCTAACTTTCCTGGAACCAAAAACAACAGAAAACAGGCAGCTGGGACTGTGGCTCTTGTTAATAGGTTAGTCCAAGAAATCATATGAAAAGTACACCAAAGTGTGGACAAAACATAAGAAAGTAGATAAAACAAGGCATGGAACATCAAAAATTATAGATACATTTGCAATGTATGAAATACCACCTCATTCATTTCAACTATCTCAAGAGACAAGAAATCAAGTTCACAAATGGGCATGTCCTTATATTCTTAATCAACTAGGCCTTGGCCATGATTTTAATTTATTACGCAATAATGTTGGTTTGTTTCCCTTTGTTTTTCAGGACGTTTCCACTTACCAACGCTTGACAATTGAGTTCCTCAGTACCTTGTCGCATACGGTGTGTTCGATCTATTGCTCCAAGGAAGATAGCCCAGGAGTTGATCACATGACCTTCCGCCTAATGAATCGTGAGTATGACTCGATCAATGGGCTTAGTGTTTGCTAACAGGACCATCGACATCCGCTCCACTAGTTTCATTCTGAGTCCTACGCCCTTCGAGTATTTTAACTGTATGAGAGTCGTTTCAACTACACCCAAGGGTAGTCAAATTGAGTGACCTGGTGTTCGTTATTTGTTATATGTTATTGCTAACATTTTGCAGGATGTGGTGAGTTTACTAGAGTCAATAAAGAGGAAATGATGATCCTCACAAGATCTGCTATCCCCAACTATAACTTAACGCCAAATTTGGGCACTCTTCTCATGTTTTATCTTAAGCATCAAGCTCTTCAAGTCCATGGTCCCATATGCAAAGGAGTTGTCACCGCTCTCACTCGAGAATCCACATCAACCTAGGTAACATCCAACCGTTGGTAGGTGTTCACCATCTCGGTTTCTCTACTCTCTAAGCTTGTGGTATGATTTCTAAATAACATGGTAGATTCATATTTGATATACCTAGAGCCGATCACTTGATCCTAGCTCCTTTTTATAATGGTTTGTTCTCTATCAAGAATGGACGTCAGGTTGAAGCAGGACTACCCCAACAAGAAGAACCCGTGGATGAAGAAGGAGAAGGTGAAGAAGTAGAACAAGAAGGCCCTGTATAGGAGATGCAACCACCAAAATACTACACCACCTATGAAGATATCTACGCATTCAAAGGAAACATCTAGAACATGAGAAACCTCTCCATCAACCTTCGGGACACCATCGCAAACCTCTCAACCCAGTTCACCAGTTGGAGCAACCAATGGAACTTGGGAGATTATCCACCGCCACCACAATGAGCAACAAAAGGGCTTGCAAAAGCCCGAGCTTGGGGATGTGTTCCCTAAGGAACTTTATTTGTGTAATAATGAGGTTGTACTCTAGCTCCCTGAGAGCATTAAAACACTCGTGTTGGGTTGTCCCAACACTTTGCTTTTTTGTTTGCTTTTAGCTTTCGTTTTTCTTTTTGTTTGTTTATTTTATTTTCTTTAGTATCTTTCTTGGTCGCAAGTATTTTCTATTATTTAATCCCTATCCTCAAATATACAAAAAGGTATTTCCTTTTATCCTTTTTTTGTGAAAGTGGCTTTGCCTATTGCCTCTTTGCTTCAATGTTATTATGAGAGTGATTTGACTTGAGTTTTGAAGGAACACATCCCCATAAGGAAGAGAACCGGTGAAGTCACTCATGAGAGGTATGTCCTATGTCTCCCACTTTAGAAATTTGAAATTTTTATCCTAGTTAGTTGATTTGTTAAGATGCTATGCTCTGTCTAAGCCTCGCTCATTACGTGGAGGAGGGCACGCTTGGCCTGTGTCTCGGTGCGAGCCGGCATGTCGGCGAGGTTGGCGAAGGTCTTGGAAACGCGCATCCGCCCCCTACTTGGTGTGCCAGATGTCGGAGAAGTGTCTCGTGGAGGAACAAGGGGTCAAACAAGCCGTAGGTTCACTAGGGGGCTGAACACATGCTGTAAGATTCCCAACGACGGCAGTGACGGTGGAGTACTAACATGATAGAGAGTAACGCGGGTTTTTTACACAGGTTCGGGACCCTCATGAGGAGGTAAAGCCCCTACTCTTGTTTTGTTGTATTACTCACTATGTCTCGCAAGGGTACAATGGTGGATGGTTATCTAGGGTTTCAGATCGCCGGGATCGACCCTTCATAAGGTAGGAGATGGCCTCCTTATATAGCGGTGCTGAGCCTATTCCCCCTGTTCATGGGCTGGAAGGTTCACCACATAGCTTCCCCTCGAAGTCCTAGTCTACAAGACTACTTTGCATGGACTTGGTCCTCCTTCTCGGGAGCCCTCTACCTCCTCATAAAGATGACACCTTCCACATCGCTAGTCGTCATTTGATGTTGCCGGTCTCGTCCCTTGTACCAAAATGGCAAAAGGGGAGAGCTGCCACCACTGAGGTCGTCCATTCTGCTTTGACACCAAAGGGGCCAAACCGGCTCCTATTTACCAAGGCAGTCTCGGGGGTCCACAATCCACCTGAGGTCGAGCGTGCTTGTCGGGTTGCATTGTCCTTTCCACCTTTACTATGCGATTACGAATGTACCCCTGAAGCACATACTAAGGCATCTGAGGCCCGAGGAGAGCTGAAGAGCCTCGCGAGGCTTCCCTTCACGGAGCAGCCTCCTAAAGCCAAGTCGGGTGTAGTTGAGGTTTGAGGCTCCTGAGGGGCTATCCCCGGGCATTCCCTCCTGAGGCACCACTCCTCGAGCATTGCCTCTAGTGGATGTCGCTGCCCAGGTGGTGGGCCCGTCAGCCAATGGGGCGTGGCACCCTGGTTAACAGGACCTCGACATTAGCTCCCGGGCACTTGCCGCATGCTTCCCTTGGTGGACGCAGAGGGGTAAGGGCCCAACATTGCCGTCGGGCCCCAGTGCCCTCCCAGTCAACATGGGTCTGTCCCTGCACCCATCCCGACCATGCACACGTAACGGCCATTAATCCTCCGTCGTCGGTTGCGGTAGTGGTCGCCCCCCTTGATAGTTGTTCCCACGATGTGACGACATGTGGGGGAAGCCTGTGGTTAATGCCGCGTGTCCTGTGCAGTGACACGAGCCCTCGTCTTGTCAAATTAGGGCTCTGGTGTGCTGTCTTCCCCTTGACGCTACTTCCTCTACCCCTCGACCTTTCTTGTTGTTCCCTAGAGCCTAAGCCCAATTCCTCCCCATGGCGCGTAAGCGCTTCTCAGCCGATGAGAAAGGGAAGTCTGCGATGGTGGATGCGGAGGAGACCCCACCGGTGAAGCGCGGTCGTGGTGACCGTGCGGGAGTGGCTGTGGTTGGCGTGGTGGCCGTGGCGTCACCTCGAGCACCGCCTCCTCTTCCGGAGTCATCATGGCGGCTGAAGGAGAGGTGCCTGCCAAGCGCGGCCGAGGTCACCCTCGTGGCAGCTACCCGGGCCGACGTGGGGCCTCGGCGGAGGGCTCAGCGGTGTCCTTGAGCCTGTGTTGCTTCCTTATATACCTCCTCCCTCGGTCGTGATTAAACTAGAGGACGAACCCAATCCCGTCTGGGTCATCAACTTTGTCGTCCTTCTCGGGGGCCTAGATTGGTTCGCGAGGGTGAGGCTTCCCCACGCTTTGATCTCGGGATCGCAGATAACCTTGCCCAGGAGGTGCTACTGTGTCACTCCAGTAGTCATGAGAGGTGGGGGGTGAGCGTTGAGATCCTCTCGTCTAGCGAGATGTACCTTACCGACAGTTGGAATCGCTTCCTCACCAAGCACCGCATCTAGCGGGGTTCCATGTTGCGGTTAAGCTACTCCAGTAGGGGTTTCTCCGTGTACCGACCCCTTGATGTTCCGTGTTAATTACCTATGCCACCTCAGGTATGGTAGGTCGGAGCGGGGCATCTGCTAGGACCGTTGTTGTGCCGACATGGCTACATGTCCTTTACTGGTGTAGGTGTAATGTCGTGTTTGTTAGCCTTTGTGTTGCAAGCATGATTGTAAGGAACATCCTTTAGCAGATCCTTATGCCAACTGCTTTCCTTTCTATGTATCTCGTAGGGGCATCAACCTGGTATGAGGCTGATCCTGGAGATAGCTAGGGCGCATTGCCTATGCCACCCGCTTGAGTTGTGCCGCCAATGCGGCCCGTGAGGCCCTGCCCGTCTTCGTCGGGACATGCCCGTATGGCCTACTCGTACTGTCTGGCAGATAGATTCGTTAGGTTAAATGTTGCAACTTTCATGAAGATGCTATATATTTTGAGACTCTGGCCGCCATGTAGAGAGCCACCATTCTAAGATTTCATCATGTCAACACCCGGATTTTTAATCCCAGATGCCTGTTATGCCATACATCACAATCCCAGGATTACCATTTTTGCGAGACATAACAGATTGGATATCACAATACCTCATCCATTACAAACCATAATAAGGTCTTACATAAATAAAGGATCTCATGATCCAGTCTTAATACAAACAAGCAGCGAAATAATAAGCGTAGTAGCGGGCACCATCTTCAGTGTCACAGGAAATGCTGACAATGGGAGATGATCCTAGTTGTCATAGCCGTCCTACTATCCTTCCTCCTAGAAGTCCTCCTCATAGTCTGGCCATGGGAATAGCCAGGGACAAAGCCATGAGTACTCTTTAAGTACTCGCAAACTATTGCTAACGAGTAAGGTAGTTCTGGTAGGAATCCTAAGATCTAAGTTTATTTGCAAAAAGCCAGATTTATCTAAACTGAGTTCAGAAGTAAACAAAACTAAGTAAAAGTTCTAAATCACTTTAAGTTGGGAACCTAGTTTTCATATTCACAATCCTGTTGCGGTCAAGTCAAAAATCATATATCACTTCACAAGTCATTTTGCAAATATCCGACGACGAAACAGTATGGCTACTCCAACTGTCCATGACCGCGGACATGGATATTCGAATAGTTTGACACTCTGCAGAGGTGGTACACTTTCACCACAAAATTCGATACATCCATCAGGGATAACCCTGAATCATCATACTTAGTATGCGGATAATCAATCATAACCTTCCCTTTACACACTCTAGTATAAGCACCTCCCCTATGAGCTTGGCCTCCCAGCCATGGCCATCTGCCATCCTGGGCACTGCATAGGTGGACATCATCAAGAGGTAGCCCCAGCTCAAACCTCTTCCGCGAGGGAACCTATACTAATGCATATAAACTTCTGGCTAAGCCTTACCCAATTCAGGTAAAATTGGAATGGTATCGCATCTGAACCCAACCATCAGTTTTTTATAAAAGGCTAAGGCTCATGCCTCAACATTTTCATCATCAAATCCATTTGTGTTTCTCAACACATGTCAAAACATCTCAATATAATGACTCATCATTCAAGGGTTTTCATAATCATTTTCACCAAGTGTTCCCATATAAAGTGATCAAGTTTTATGCTTAGCACTAGCCACTAAGTTAAGAGTGTTCACTAATGAGGGATGCTAATCTCAATCTCATGCCATAGAATGACATCTAGTATAGGCCTAGTTTTATACTCTTTATGCTATCTATACTATCTTCCAAAACTCATAAAGCATTAACTAAAAGTAAAGAACTTTGGTAAAGCAAAAGAGTAAAGCTTGCAAGTAAAACTTGGGATGGGTATAAATCAAAAGGTATAACCAAGCATGCCTAATGCATCTTGCTTAGGTCATCTTGTATAATTCTAGCTTGCCAATAATAGCTTGCCTTGATTGGTGCAGTGATTGAAGTTTTCTTCGTCTTCTTCAGGGTAGAACTCTTCCTCCTCGTATCCTTGGTCGGTACTATCGTCTATAAATGAATATGAGGTACACAATCACCAAACAATACTTAACTAAGTCTATTTAGCACACTAAGGCTCACACTTGATGATCTAGCATCATCACAAACATCACATGAAATAAAGAACTAGTTTTATTTAGTTTATTTGAGAAAAGTAATTTCTACTCATTGAAATTAATTAAGATTTAATATTCTCCAATTAAAATATGGGATCATGTGGACACATGTCATCACCACATATTCTAATACATGGGAATGTGATTTAAAGGGTTGGTCACATTTTATAAAGTTTAAGAATATTATTTAATAGATTTAAAGTGACTAGAAATGCCCTAATAGCATTCTTTTGGTACAAGTCCAATGTCACTGCATGCAAACCTAAATATTTTTACATATTCAGATAGGTATTGTCAAATGTGATTTTTTAGAGTTGGAATCAACTCAAAAGCTACTATGGTTGATTTTTATAAAATGTTTGAAGTTGCAAGAGTCTCTGTCTTATTATTTTTGCTATGGATTATCTCTAACTCCAATTGATTTAAATCCAACGGGCTTGATTTAAATCATGCAATTTGGTTAAGTGAATATCTCTGAATTGATTTTGAATAGGTGGATAGAATAGGATTTCAATTAAATTGGAAAATCCATATTTGAATTTCTAGGCCTGGGCGGGAACGTTAAACGGGCCGGCCCAACTACACAGTGTAGCACAACACGCGACTGACAGAGGGGGCCCACTAGTCAGTGACTCATCTAACATGGATCGGTATCTTTCAATCTAGGCGCTACGATCTTATTCTAATCCAACAACTGAGGGTCATCGTCGACGACGAATAACTCCGGTGACGAGCTAAACCTAACGCGGCAGTGGGCTTCTCTCGGGGATCACCTGGGCTCCAGCTAGGCTCGGCGACGGGAGAAAACTATGAGGTAGATGATGGCGAGGCGAGGCACGGTCACGGCAGGGCTCGGGGTGGTCGGAATCGACGGAGCCCTTCTCCTCTAGCAGCGGCGTACTCCGGTGAAATTCTGGCGCGGTGGTGCTTGCCTTGCTCCGGGGAGAGGTGGGGAAGGTCAGTGAGGAGTGGGGAGTCGAGTGGTGTGTAGAATGGAGGCGGGGGTGGCCTCCTTTTATAGCTCGACGAGGGGACCGAGCGGTGCGGCGGTGAGCTCGACGGTGACGTTGCTACATGCAGCTATTGGCATGGGCGAGGGTGTAGGACGGTGCGGTGCTCCCTGGCGGTTCTCACGGACTTAATGGCGCGGTGTGGGGCGGCTTGGTTTGGTCTGGCGCATGCGGCACTTTGAGCAGAGGTAGAGGTGCTTGCGGTGGCGTGCGGCTGCTGCGGGTCACGCGGCGGCAAACGGGGGTGTCTTCCGGGGTGGGGTGATCATGGCGAGGCTACGCGTGCGCGGCGAGGGCAAGGCGCGAGCTAGCGGGGCTGGTAGGGCACGGCGCACTGGCGCGCTCTGCACATGGTGCAGAGAGGCAGTGCGCGCGCGACTAGGGTGGTCCACGGCTCGGCTGGGGCTGTGGCCTAGACATGGAGTGGAGGTAGGCTGCGATGGTGCTAGCGGACATGCTGGATGGGCGCGGGGTGGTCTGGTGCGAGCTGGCCGTGGTCGGCCGGCGATGACCACAAAACGACGGCGCTCCACTATTCTCCACGGCAAAGGAAGGGCTTGTCTGTTGCTGCTAGACACTCAGGGGGACAAGTGGGTTAAGAGGGAGATCAATTGGTCGATGATCACTATACAAAACAGTGAAAGTTAGGCTAGAGATTATTCTGTGCATGCCAAGTGTTTGTGTTAATGGCCACATGAAATTTATGTTTGAATTTTTGATTCAAACTTTTTGAGTGAACTTATAATAAGCTTGAGAGACTAGGTTTGCTTGGAGAGGTCAAGGGGAATTGATTCGTTAGGTTTCTGAAAAAAATGTGATCTTCCCATATGAATTGGACTCGATTTTCAAATGTCCTTGAAATGGATTTGCTAGATGTTTTTGTAAGTTTGTAAAGTGGGCCTTGATACATATTTACTTGGTCTAGCAAGGGGTGAAAAGAAATAGAATTGCTTCTATTAGAAATTCTCCTCTAGGAACACCTAAAGTGGCCTAGTGGTTTAAAATGGTCAAAATGACCATTTGCTTTATTTAATCTTATTTGATTTCTTTCTCTTTGGATTTTGTTTGTAAATGGTCTAGATGATGTGGCATTCACCTTTAAACCATTTCATAACATTTATAACAATCAAGCATGGCATATACACTTAATGCTACAATAA
Organism: Avena eriantha; assembly: GCA_910589775.1. Classification (NCBI taxonomy): domain Eukaryota; kingdom Viridiplantae; phylum Streptophyta; class Magnoliopsida; order Poales; family Poaceae; genus Avena; species Avena eriantha. The sequence continues at coordinate 532,421,471 of OU342743.1, read as the reverse complement.
TGCAAACACACATGCATTCATATCCATTTATCTTAATAACAGTTTTTGTTAACCCTAAATTGGGTGATTAGAACTTGATCACCTTGATTAAAGTTTTGGGGTGTTACAAACCTTCCCTCCTTAAACAAAATCTCGTCCCGAGATTAAATAAAAACTAAGAACTAAAGAGATCTGGAAACTCAGTCCTAATATAATCTTCTCGCTCCCTGGTAGCTTCTTGTTCGGTATGGTTGCTCCACTGGATGAGAAATTTGATACTCCGGGTTCTGGTGGTTCTAAAAGTTTCTTCCAAGATACGAATGGGTACTTCACGATATGTCAGATCCTTGTTGATATCAATGGCTCGGTGATCAATGTTCTTGAACACTTCAGTCTTCTCCGGAACTTCTAAGCACTTGCGAAGTAATGAGATATGAACACATTATGGATGGCTGACATCTGCTCTAGCAGTTCTAGTTGATAAGATACTTCTCCTCGGCGATTCAGAATCTTGAAGGGTCCAATATATCTAGGGGCTAACTTTCCTTTCAGCTGAAAAAGCTGCATTCCTTTCAACGGCGAAACTTTGAGATACACAAAATCTTCGACATTGAAAGTCAAGTCTCTACGTCTCTTGTCGGCATAACTCTTCTGTCTGGATTGGGTGGTCTTGAGGTGCTCACAGACTTTGTGAACCTTCTCTTCGGCTTCTCGTAGGATGTCGGGTCAAAAAATCTAACTCTCTCCTACTTGACACTTCCTTCCATATAAGAACTCAAATGGGGCCATTTGCAAACTGGCTTGATAAATGTTGTTGTATGAGAATTCTGCGAAAGGCAGACAATCTTCCCATTTTGATCCATACTATAGAACACAAGCTCTCAACATATCTTCTAGGATTTGGTTGACTCTTTCACTCTGTCCATCGGTCTGCGGGTGATAAGATGTGATGAAATTCAACTTGGTTCCTAATCCTTCTTGGACTTTCTGCCAAAATCTTGAGGTAAATTGGGTTCCTCGATCTGACACTATGGTCTTGGGGGTTCCATGCAAACTGACGATTCTAGCAATGTAAAACTCTGCTAGCTTAGAACTCTGGTAGGTAGTCTTGACAGGTATAAAATGGGCTACCTTGGACAGTTTATCAACTATGACCCAAATAGAGTCATTTCCCCTACTAGAACTAGGCAAACCGGTGATAAAGTCCATTCCAACGGAATCCCATTTCCATTCCGGAATCTGCAATGGTTGCAACATTCCTGCGGGTCTCTGATATTCTACTTTGACTCTCTGACAGATATCACACTTGGCGATGTAGCTTCCGATTTCTCTCTTCATCTTGTGCCACCAAAATTGCTCCTTCAAATCTTGATACATCTTTGTTCCTCCGGGGTGGATAGAATAAAGAGTATCATGAGCTTCCTGCATGATAACTTGCTTCAGCTCTGAATCTGCTGGCACACAGATATGTCCTTTGTACCATAAAACTCCTTATTCATCTTCGGTGAATCCAGGTACCTTTCATGTACCAATACGACTTTTGATTCCGTCGATACTTGCATTTCCCTTCTGGGCTTCCTTGATCTGACTGATCAACGTGGGTTGAAGTTCAATGCTAGCTAAAAATCCTTTGCTAACTAGCTCTATTCTGAACTGCTCCAACTCTTCATGCAAACTTGGCTGGGCTTCTTTAATCATGGTGTTTAATCTACACGGCAATCTACTAAGAGCATCCGCTACCACATTGGCTTTGCCAAGGTGATAGTGAATGTCAAGGTCATAATCCTTGATTAACTCTATCCATCTCCTTCGCGTCATATTCAGCTCCTTCTGGGTGAAAATATACTTCAGGCTCTTGTGATCTGAATAAATCTCACAACGGTTACCCATAAGGTAATGATGCCATGTCTTCAAGGCTAAAACAACAGCTGCTAGTTCAAGATCATGGGTAGGGTAGTTTTGCTCATGTTGCTTCAGTTGTCGGGACATATATGCTATGACTTTGCCTTCTTGCATCAACACACATCCGAGACCAATCTTGGATGCATCACAATACACATCAAACGGCTTCTTAATATCTGGCATAATCAATATTGGGGCTGAAATCAATCTCTTCTTGAGCTCTTAAAAACTTGCTTCACATTTGTCGGTCCATTCAAACTTCTTATCTTTCTTCAACAATTGGGTCATCGGTCTTGCGATGCTCGAAAATCCTTCAACAAACTTGCGATAATACCCCGCTTTTATCCGAGAAATGCACGAACTTGGGTTTGAATGGTTGGGGCTTCCCATTCTTCAACATATTTGATCTTGACAGGATCAATAGCGACTCCTCCTGCCAACACAATATGTCTGAGGAATCCTACTTCTTTCACCCAAAACTCACATTTGCTAAACTTGTCATATAATTGGTGTTCTCTCAGGAGTTCAAGGATGGTTCTCAGATGTTGCTCATGGTCATCTTCTGACTTGGAATAGATAAGAATATCGTCGATAAAAACAAAGACAAACTTATCCAGAAAGTTCATAAAAATCTTATTCATGAGATTCATGAAATAAGCGGGGGCATTGGTTAATCCAAAAGACATGACCGTATAGTCATACAAACCATATCTGGTGGTAAAGACAGTCTTTGAAATATCCGTTGCATGAATTTTGAGTTGATGATAACCAGTTGTAAGATCAATCTTAGAGAACACTCTGGCACCAGTCAATTGATCAACCAAATCCTCTATCTTGGGTAGTGGGTACTTTTTCTTGATGGTGACATCATTCAGCTTCAGGTAATCTGTGCACAAATGGTTACCTGCATCTTTCTTGTCGATGAACAGAACATGCGATCTCCACGGCGACGCGCTTGGTTGAATCAGACCTTTCTCTAGCATAGCATCAAGTTGCTTCTTCAGTTCCACTAGTTTAGATGGGTTCATACTATAGGGTCTCTGAGTTATGGGTCCAGTTCCAGGAATTAGTTCAATAATGAACTCGATATCCTGATCTGGGGGCATAGCGGTCAATTCATATGGGAATACGTCGGGGTATTCACAGACTACTTGTGGCACCCCGCTAAAACCACTACTAGAAAATCATTGTGTTTTTGTGCATTGCATCATCATGACCGCATGCTCATATCATCATGCCACATTGCATTTGAGCATCGTCATCATCATGCATATGTTTATCTAAAACTATTTTCTAAAAGCCTATATTTGTTTTCTAAATATCCATGTCTTTGTTTCAAATTAAAACCCGGTCCTTCCGGATATTTTGTTTTGTCTAAATGCTATTTACGAAAGGCTTTTAAAATCAAATAGTAGTCTAACAAAAATAAAAGATTTTGTCCGGGGAGGTAGTCCAGCCGGTCAGGCCAGAGGCTCAACTGGCCAAACCGCCTACCACCCGGCCCAAAAGAAACCCTAATCTCTACCTACCCCAATATCTAAACCCTAACCCAACGCCCACCTTACCCTAAACCTACCCTACTCCCATCTGCCACCGACCAAGCCCCACCTGGGCGCGCATCCCACCCCTAGCCCAATTCCCTCCATACCGCATGCACCCCACCTCCGTTCCACCAACTCCCACACCTCCCCTGCACGCGTCCCACGCCACCCTGGCTGACCGACACGCCCCCGCGAGCCGGCCCCAACCCGTAGCCTCTCTCTCCCACCATCTCCTCTCTGCCCCGCGCCCCTCGCTCGCCCACGATCCCTACCCCATGGCCGCCGCCGCCGGCGGCCTCTCCTTCGTCGAGCCCGCACCCCACCGCCAGGGAGCCGCCTCGCAGGTGCACCGACCCGTGCCGCGACCATCGCCTCCCCTTCTTTCTCCCGTCCGCCACCGTCTCTCCTCCCCCGTCCCCGCTCCCTGTCTCCCTGAGTCCCACCGACCCTCGCGCGACGCCCCTCCCTCGTCTGTAGCGCAGCGCCGCTGCGCTCTCCTCCGGCCGCCGTCGCCCAAGCTCCGCCACCGCGGCGCCCCCCTCTCCTTCCCAGGCCAGCGCCGCACCGTCGACCCGCCGCCAGCAACTCCTCGGGCCGGCCCGCCACCGGGGCCGCCCCTCTCTCCCTCATGCTCGCCTGCCGCGCCGGTCGCCCCGAGCTCACCTCCCTCGCAAGCTCCCCAGCGCTACCGTCTTCTTCCGCGCGACCCCGCCGCCAGCCTCGGCTGGCGACCTCACCGGCTTTCTCTTCCCCGCCATGCGCTCGGCCTCCGCAGCTCTTCTCCGTCCGGGACCGCCAACCGCCTCCTCGCTCGCGTATGTCCGCTGTCGCTGGCCCCTCTCTGCAGCATCCTATCCCGGCCGCTGTCCGCGCGTCCCCGACCCCAGGACCCTGCTGCACCGCGCGCTGCCGCTAGGGCCCGTCTCCCACCTCACCTCCTCCAGATGCTCATACTCCAGCACGACCGCACCTCCCTACATCGGACCGACGCCCGGTGGTGGTTGTTGTGTCCTTTCTCCCCTCGTCGCACTGCTCTGTGCGTCTCACCGAGTCCTTCTCGATCGCCGTGCTTGCCTCCTTGCCATGTTGATCTCGATGCTGATGTTGTTAGTGTGGTACCAGGACCCTATGGCGATGTGGTGCTGACGTATGCGTTGGTGTGTTTCCCTCTGTGGCTCTGGTTGTCAACGGCGGTACAAGGGCCTCGGTGATGCATAAACACAATACTTCTAGGACAACATATGACAAGATCTCCGACTTGCACATCAAGATCTCCTTCGGAACACCAAGTGCGCCTTCACGAACGACAAGCCTGTCGACACGGAACCGAGGGCCTTTGTCGTGGAGCACCGAGAACTCCTTCCCGGACCCGAAGACCATCGGTCAAGTTCGCCACCGACAAAAGACGGACGACAAGACTCCAACCAGAGATCGGAGGTGATGGTGCCGGAACGACAAGATCTACTTCACGGGCACCGAGCGTCAAGATCGCCTTCACGGAAAACTGCAAGACCTCCTTCCCAGGATTCGAAGACTGAACCCTCGGCTCGCCAAGATCTTCTCCTTGGAATGCCAAGCTCTCCTTCCGTTGTATGAGACCCTGAACCCCGGAGTCTGAACCTCGTTTCCCGTCGAACCGATCCCCATCGAACCCTGTCGAACCCTGAACCCCCCGGAACCAAGTTCTTTCGAACCCAGATGTGTGACCCTAAGCCTCTATTTTTATAATATGACATATACCTGTCGCATCCTTAAATCATCATGCTTGCATACATGTTATCTGGTGGGTTGGGTTAAATAGTCGATTCACCTAAATTAAATATGGAGTCTATATGCGGGCTATTCTAGTCTTATTCCGGACTCCATTTAATTTTGTGTAGCGAACCGATGCCATGTTTTGCCTTGTTAATACAACATTTAAATTGCGGGGTTTGAAATAACTTGAACCATCTAATTAAATGTCGGGACCGCGGTTCCGCTTAATACTGCCTAATTGCACCACACTTTTGCCATGCCATGCATCATACCATGAACATGTCAATTCTTCTGCCGTAGCATTAAATATTGCATCTGGTGTTTCTTTCAGTGCTTTGCTTCTTCACGGATTAGGCTGTTGAGTGGATGCGAGTGTCGACAAGTTCTTCGGATAATGAACCTTCGGCTATGTTTTCCCAGGCGAGCATCCCTTCCCCTTTTACCTATTTTGCATTTATAGTCTTTATTTCCTCCTATTGATCTATTGCTATCTGTGTCGCGATGCTTTAGTGTTCTGTACCAGGTATATCCCTTGCAGCCTTTATATTGCCTTGGACACATCCTATTGCCTGTTATTTGATAGATAGTCAGTCTTACGAGTCGTAGTCGCTTGCTCATGTGCTGGTTCGCGTCATTGTTGTTCCACCGTTGACGGAAGGTTGGCTTATCCTTAATGGTGGAGATGCTTTATGGTGGAATTGATCATGACTTTAAATACAACTATTAAATTGTTGGGATAACTAATCAAAGAGGCACCGGTGGACAATATATGCTATTTGGTTTTTATGTCCACTTGTGTCCTGTAGGCCCCGAGTACTTGATACCTGTTCCTTGACTATTCGCACTATCCACATCCGGGAGAGTCTATGAATCCCCCTTAACCAGAGCTTGATTCATTTCTATTTCTTGGGGCCACAAACTAGTTTGGGGTTTTATTTACTATCCTGTAATTATAACATGTCACTGTTTATTAAGATTGTGCGTGGAGCACCTGTACTGTTTTGGATCGTGGAATGTTTTCGTGGTATCGACAAGCCCAGTCACACTTTCGGGTTCACAATTGTTTACAGCCATTGACGCAAACCCTGGGTCCGTCTCGGAGCCGGCCAACTTCGTTGCGGGTAGCTTAGTGGGGTGGCCTCCTGAAATATTTTATGAATCCTATGATTGCTTTGTCGTGAAAGCATCGTTGGGTTTTGATTTGGTTTTTCCAAGGTTGATCGTGTGTGTGTTGCTATTTGTGCACCCCTGCAGGGTAAATCTTTCTGAAAGCCGTGTCCGTGGTTATGGACGACTTGGAGCACACTATCTCGATCATAGACAACAATAACTAAAGTAGTGCTGTGAATTTGACTTAATATATGTGACTAGTAAGTAGCTTCACTACAATGGAATGGTTAATAAAAGTGCCAACAACTAGTGGAACTGGGGTGTATCGTGTCCTGTTATACCTGCCTAGTAAGTATCGCAACTCGAATGGAATGAAATAAAAGTGCCAACAACTGCTGGTTTTGGAATGTCACATGCTAATTGTATATGACTAGTAAGTACTGCAATTACAACTGAATGGTTAACTAAAACTGCCCACTACTTATGCTATCAGGATGACTCATGCTGTCTATATCTGACTAGTAAGTGCTGCAACTATAATGGAATGAATAAAACTTCCAACTATGTGAGTTCCTCGGTTTGTCTTCCTCGTTTGGTCTCGAGGGGGAATACCAGGATGGGTATGATTGGTGTTAGTATCAGGTTGGTCCCGAATAGGTCTTTCTTATCCCTCTCTAATAGCCGACAGTTGAATCGAGTCTCTATAGGTTGTTTAGTGCATGCTGCGTTGCCGCTTCAGTCCACCATACCTATGTAGGCGAGAGCCGCCGAATTCTAGCCTCGCCGTGTATTGGCCTCGGTACTGACGCTCCTCTTTTTCCTTTGCCCTTTGTCGGCACCCCTTTTGTTTTAGCTGGTTGAGATCGACGTCATTAGCAGGGTTACCCTTCCGGCTTGGCCTGGGCAGGGTTATGGACGCCATTGGTTATTCTTCAGGGCTCTTAGCCCCATTTGCCTCTTGTCTGTAGTCGGACGCTCTATCGTTTTCAAGGTGATTTGAATCTTTGTATAGTATATTTGTATTCTCGACTCATGGAGTCGTTGTTGTATATTTATGTTCTTTTGGTTCCATCATGGACTAATGTGTAATGGTATTACTTCGTTTTCCACCCGCACGAACGTGCCTGGTGGGCGTCCTTGAATCGTTTCTATGTGGGTTTGGCGAGAAGTGCTGAAACTTGCATAGGGCCGATTGGAGGGTGTTACAGAGTGGTATTAGAGCTCAGCAGTTACGATACCCCACTGGTCCAGCCTGTAGGATAACCTAGCTAATGGATGATGTAGAGTGTCAAAATTATTTTTGCAAAATCGGTTGGATAGATCTGATTGGATCTGATTTTACTCTTTACCCTCTGCTATTCTCCTCTTACCTCTGCGTGTTTTGGATTCTCGTGGTTGGGTTTCCGTCGTACCTTCAGGGTTTCACTTCCTTCTTTGGTAACGGTGCTTCTACATCCGGTCTTCGTGCTATCTGAGGAATCCTTCATCTGTTGGACTTCTATTTGTTCCTTGTTTGTGCCTTCCGGTGTTTTCCGACGCGACGACATCATCTACGCCAGATCCGATGCAGTGCCTGCATCACTCCTTTGTTCCGAACCTCGCTTGTCGAGATCTTGAGTCTGATTCCGAGAGTTGGTTGCATAATTCTGTTATTCATGTACAGAGTAATGATATGAGTGCGGGATGGAGTCGCGACCATACCACTACCCTTATCATTCGCTTTTGTATATTGAATCGGTGGATCTGCAATTACTCCTTCCACTGAAGTTAGAGGTGGCCTTACCTTTTGATGCCTCTACCTTCATCCTTGTTTCTCCAGAGTGTTCCCTCGACGAACGTGAGCAACGACCCCTTGTTGGTGGTGTCGCCGATTTCAAGATGGAGCAGAATTATTGTTAGTGGTGTCGCGAGGATCTAGAGGAAGCAAAAAGATTCAGACCGTCGGCCTTCTTCCCCGGACCATGAGGCGGATCTCGAGGGCGAGATCCATTGTTAGTGGTGTTGAATTGTGGCGCCCTGCTAAAACCACTACTAGAAAATCGCTGTGTTTTTGTGCATTGCATCATCATGACGGCATGCTCATATCATCATGCCACATTGCATTTGAGCATCGTCATCATCATGCATATGTTTGTCTAAAACTATTTTCTGAAAGCCTATATTTGTTTTCTAAATATCCATGTCTTTGTTTCAAATTAAAACCCGGTCCTTCCGGATATTTTGTTTTGTCTAAATGCTATTTACGAAAGGCTTTTAAAATCAAATAGTAGTCTAACAAAAATAAAAGATTTTGTCCGGGGAGGCAGTCCAGCCGGTCAGGCCAGAGGCCCAACTGGCCAAACCGCCTACCACCCGGCCCAAAAGAAACCCTAATCTCTACCTACCCCAATATCTAAACCCTAACCCAACGCCCACCTTACCCTAAACCTACCCTACTCCCATCTGCCGCCGACCAAGCCCCACCTGGGCGCGCATCCCACCCCTAGCCCAATTCCCTCCATACCGCATGCACCCCACCTCCGTTCCACCAACTCCCACACCTGCCCTACACGCGTCCCACGCCACCCTAGCTGACCGACACGCCCCCGCGAGCCGGCCCCAACCCGTAGCCTCTCTCTCCCACCATCTCCTCTCTGCCCCGCGCCCCTCGCTCGCCCATGATCCCTACCCCATGGCCGCCGCCGGCGGCCTCTCCTTCGTCGAGCACGCACCCCACCGCCAGGGAGCCGCCTCGTAGGCGCACCGACCCGTGCCACGACCGCCGCCTCCCCTTCTTTCTCCCGGCTGCCGCCATCTCTCCTCCCCCTCCCTGCTCCCTCTCTCCCCCAGTCCCAGCGACCCTCGCGTGGCGCCCCTCCCTCGTCTGTAGCGCAGCGCCACCGTGCTCTCCTCCGGCAGCCGCCGCCCAAGCTCTGCCACCGCGGCGCCACCCTCCCCTTCCCAGGACAGCGCCGCACCGTCGACCCGCCGCCAGCAACTCCTCGGGCCGGCCCGCCACCGGGGCCGCCCCTCTCTCCCTCCTGCTCGCCTGCCGTGCCGGTCGCCCCGAGCTCGCCTCCCTCGCAAGATCCCTAGCGCAACCGTCTTCTTCCGTGCGACCCTGCCACCAGCCTCGGTCGGCCACCTCGCCGGCTTTCTCTTTCCCGCCAGGCGCTCGGCCACCGCGGCTCTTCTCCGTCCGGGACCGCCAACCGCCGCCACCTGCACCTCCTCGCTCACGTATGTCCGCTGCTGCTGGCCCCTCTCTGCAGCATCCTATCCCGGCCGTTATCCACGCGTCCCCGACCCTAGGACCCTACTGCACCGCGCGCTGCCGCTAGGGTCCGTCTCCCACCTCGCCTCCTCCAGATGCTCATACTCCAGCACGGCCGCACCTCCCTACATCGGACTGACGCCCAGTGGCGGTTGTTGCATCCTTTCTCCCCTCGTCGCACTGCTCTATGCGTCTCACCGAGTCCTTCTCGGTCGCCGTGCGTGCCTCCTTGCCATGTTGATCTCGATGCTGCTACTATTAGTGTGGTACCAAGACCCTATGGCGATGTGGTGCTGACGTATGCATTGGTGTGTTTCCCTCTGTGGCTCTGGTTGTCAACGGCGGTACAAGGGCCTCGGTGATGCATGAACACAATACTTCTAGGACAACATATGAAAAGATCTCCGACTTGCACATCAAGACCTCCTTCAGAACACCGAGTTCGCCTTCACAGACGACAAGCTCGTCGACATGGAACCGAGGGCCTTTGTCGCGGAGCACCGAGAACTCCTTCCCGGACCCGAAGACCATCGGTCAAGTTCACCACCGACAAAACACGGATGACAAGACTCCAACCGGAGATCGGAGGTGATGGTGCCGAAACGACAAGATCTACTTCACGGGCACCGAGCGTCAAGATCGCCTTCACGGAAAACCGCAAGACCTCCTTCCCGAGATTCGAAGACTGAACCCTCGGCTCGCCAAGATCTTCTCCTCGGAACGCCAAGCTCTCCTTCCGTTGTACGAGATCCTGAACCGCGGAGTCCGAACCTCGTTTCCCGTCGAACCGATCCCCGTCGAACCCTGTCGAACCCCCAGAACCAAGATCTTCCGAACCCAGATGTGTGACCCTAAGCCTCTATTTTTATAATATGACATATACATGTCGCATCCTTAAATCATCATGCTTGCATACATGTCATCTGGTGGATTGGGTTAAATAGTCGATTCACCTAAATTAAATATGGAGTCTATATGCGGGCTATTCTAGTCTTATTCCGGACTCCATTTAATTTTGTGTAGCGAACCGATGCCATGTTTTGCCTTGTTAATGCAACATTTAAATTGCGGGGTTTTAAATAACTTGAACCGTCTAATTAAATGTCGGGACCCCGGTTCCGCTTAATACTACCTAATTGCACTGCACTTTTTCCATGCTATGCATCATACCATGAACATGCCGATTCTTCTGCCGTAGCATTAAATATTGCATCTGGTGTTTCTTTTAGTGCTTTTTTTCTTCATGGATTAGGCCGTTGAGTGGATGCGAGTGTCGACAAGTTCTTCGGATAATGAACCTTCGGCTATGTTTTCCCAGGCGAGCATCCCTTCCCATTCTACCTATTTTGCATTTTAGTCTTTATTTCCTCCTGTTGATCTATTGCTATCTGTGTCATGATGCTTTAGTGTTCCGTACTAGGTATATCCCTTGCAGCCTTTATATTGCCTTGCACACATCCTATTGCCTGTTATTTGATAGATAGTCAGTCTTGCGAGTCGTAGTCGCTTGCTCATGTGCTGGTTCGCGTCGTTGTTGTTCCACCGTTGACGGAAGGTTGGCTTATCCTTAATGGTGGAGATGCTTTATGGTGTAATTGATCATGACTTTAAATACAACTATTAAATTGTTGAGATAACTAATGAAAGAGGCACCGGTGGACAATATATGCTATTTGGTTTTTATGTCCACTTGTGTCCTGTAGGCCCCGAGTACTTGATACATGTTCCTTGACTATTCGCACTATCCACATCTGGGAGAGTCTATGAATCACCCTTAGCCAGAGCTTGATTCATTTCTATTTCTTGGGGCCACAAACTAGTTTGGGGTTTTATTTACTATCCTGTACTTATAACATGTCACTGTTTTATTAAGATTGTGCGTGGAGCACCTGTACTGTTTTGGATCGTGGAATGTTTTCGCCATATCGACAAGCCTAGTCACACTTTCGGGTTCCCAGTCGTTTATAGCCATTGACACAAACCCTAGGTCCATCTCGGAGTCGGCCAACGTTGAGGGTAGCTTAGTGGGGTGGCCCCCTGAAATATTTTATGAATCCTGTGATTGCTTTGTCGTGAAAGCCTCGTTGTGTTTTGATTTGGTTTTTCCGAGGTTGATCGTGTGTGTGTTGCTATTTGTGCACCCCTGCAGGGTAAATCTTTCTGAAAGCCATGTCCGCGGTTATGGATGACTTGGAGCACAATATCTCGATCATAGACAACAATAACTAAAGTAGTGCTGTGAATTTGACTTAATATATGTGACTAATAAGTAGCTTCACTACAATGGAATGGTTAATAAAAGTGCCAACAACTAGTGGAACTAGGGTGTATCGTGTCCTGTTATACCTGCCTAGTAAGTATCGCAACTCCAATGGAATGAAATAAAAGTGCCAACAACTGCTGGGTTTGGAATGTCACATGCTAATTGTATATGACTAGTAAGTAATGCAACTACAACTGAATGGTTAACTAAAAGTACCCACTACTTATGCTATCAGGATGACTCATGCTGTCTATATCTGACTAGTAAGTGCTACAACTATAATGGAATGAATAAAATTGCCAACTGTGTGAGTTCCTCAGTTTGACTTCCTCGTTTGGTCTCGAGGGGGAATACCAGGATGGGTATGATTGGTGTTAGTATCAGGTTGGTCCCGAATAGGTCTTTCTTATCCCTCTCTAATAGCCGACAGTTGAATCGAGTCTCTATAGGTTGTTTAGTGCATGCTGCGCTGCCTCTTCAGTCCACCATACCTATGTAGGCGAGAGCCGCCGAATTCTAGCCTCGCCGTGTACTGGCCTCGGTACTAACGCTCCTCTTTTTCCTTTGCCCTTTGTCAGCACCCCTTTTGTTTTAGCAGGTTGAGATCGATGTCGTTAGCAGGGTTACCCTTCCGGCTTGGCCTGGGCAGGGTTATGGACGCCATTGGTTATCTTCAGGGCTCTTAGCCCCATTAGCCTCTTGTCTGTAGTCGGACGCTCTATCGTTTTCAAGGTGATTTGAATCTTTGTATAGTATATCTGTATTCTTGACTCATGGAGTTGTTGTTGTATATATATGTTCTGTGGGTTCCATCGTGGACTAATGTGTAATGGTATTACTTCGTTTTCCACCCGCACGAACGTTCCTGGTGGGCGTCCTTGAATCGTTTCTATGCGGGTTTGGCGGGAAGCGTTGAAACTTGCATAGGGCCGATTCGAGTGTGTTACACTACTCTGACTTGGTCTATCGTTGGTTGGGCTAGACTCTTGTTGCATTTGAATTGACGGGGCAAGGTCTCAGATACATGCTCTACTGATACTCTAGAGCTACTGGTCATGGTTATGGCTTTCTTGGCACAGTCGATGAATCGTATATGTTTCGACATCCAATCCATTCCTAGTACTACTTCCAAACCTTTAGTTCCAAGTACTATTAGATTGGCATAAAAATCTATCCCATGGATTCTGATAGGCACAACCTTGTAAATTTTTCTAGCTTTGGTGGTTGAACCAGGTATTTGAACTATCATAACATGCTTCAATTTTGTTGGTTGAATCTTACTAGTGCATGCAAATTATTCGGTAACAAACGAGTGCGATGCTCCAAAATCAAACAACACTCTTGCAAGTACTGAGTTAACAGAATACATACCCAACACGACATCTAGCGCTTCCTGAGCTTCTTCAACATTCATGTGGAACAGACGGCCGTTGCGGTTGAGCGAATTCCCTAGGGCAAATCTTCTTCCAGGCTGAACACGGCGCAACTGCTGAGCTAGGGCATTCACATTGGTGGTGGTTGCGAGCTTCTTGGGACACTTGTTGGAGTAGTGTAACACCCCGTCCACTCCTGGGCCTAGGGGGTGTCACTCCTGGCAGCTTAATAGGATATCTAGACTGGCCCCATAGACCAACACTAGTCTTTTCTACGCACTTTGTCCTCACTCGTGTGCACCCGGTTACCCACTTCTCGGTCGGTCACCCATCCTAGAATTGCTCTAGGCCAAGCACGCTTAACCTTAGAGTTCTTTTCGAATGAGCTTCCGGAAAAGAAGTTGCAACTTGTTGATATGGGTATCCTATCAATCCTATTAAGCCATGTGCCTGGATCTCACATACACCCACCCTTTAGAAGATCGATGCCCTCATCGATCAAGCACACCCAGGAACATTCCCTCTTGGCACGCGTCTATGCGTCCAGTGTCGGCACATTGTGCCATGCTCCACATGTCCCGCCACTGACCCACACACACCCGTGTAATCGCAAGGGTCGGCTCTGATACCACTTGTAACACCCCGTCCACTCCTGGGCCCGGGGGGTGTCACTCCTGGCAGCTTAATAGGATATCTAGACTGGCCCCACAGACCAACACCAGTCTTTTCTATGCACTTTGTCCTCACTCGTGTGCACCCGGTTACCCACTTCCCGGTCGGTCACCCATCCTAGAATTGCTCTAGGCCAAGCACGCTTAACCTTAGAGTTCTTTTCAAATGAGCTTCCGGAAAAGAAGTTGCAACTTGTTGATATGGGTATCCTATCAATCCTATTAAGCCATGTGCCTGGATCTCACATACACCCACCCTTTAGAAGATCGATGCCCTCATCGATCAAGCACACCCCAGGAACGTTCCCTCTTGGCACGCGTCTATGCGTCCAGTGTCGGCACATTGTGCCATGCTCCACATGTCCCGCCACTGACCCACACACACCCGTGTAATCGCAAGGGTCGGCTCTGATACCACTTGTAACACCCCGTCCACTCCTGGGCCCGGGGGGTGTCACTCCTGGCAGCTTAATAGGATATCTAGACTAGCCCCACAGACCAACACTATTCTTTTCTACGCACTTTGTCCTCACTCGTGTGCACCCGGTTACCCACTTCCCGGTCGGTCACCCATCCTAGAATTGCTCTAGGCCAAGCACGCTTACCCTTAGAGTTCTTTTCAAATGAGCTTCCGGAAAAGAAGTTGCAACTTGTTGATATGGGTATCCTATCAATCCTATTAAGCCATGTGCCTGGATCTCACAAGTAGTGACCCTTGACTCCACATTCAAAACAAGTAATCTGGGACTTTTCTTTTGCTACAATAGGCACAACATTGCTCCAGTCCTTGGGGCAGTATTATTGTTATTGTTGTTGGACTTGGGCGGTGCACGGTTGAAGTTGTTGGAGTTGTCGGGGTTATTGTTGTGGTTTCCTCCGGACTTCACGTTTCCTCCGCTACGATTGGGGTAGCTTGGATGAGACATCGGGGGTCGGTTGTTTCTTGGGGCATATCCTGCAGATGGGTTGGGCGATACTTCTGGGTATTGTGGGACCCAGTCTGGTGCATCATTCTGCACTTGTGGTTGTCATTGGCTTGGTTGATCTTTCCCTCCATTTGGATGGTAGAGTCGACTAGCTCTTCTAGGTCTTCAAAACGGATGTTGACTAACACTGTCTGCATTTCATCATGCAATCCGTTCAGGAACCTTTCCTTCTTCTTGGCATCAGTGTTGATCTCATCGGGTGCATACCTAGCGAGGGACAAAAATTTGTCACGGTATTAAACTACCGTCATCCTTCCTTGCTTCAGTTCTCTAAACTCATCCCTCATTCTGGTGACTAAACCCTGCGGCACATGGGTGCGACTGAACTTGATCTTGAAAGCTTCCCAAGTCATGATCTGACCATGGTTCATAGTACGAGTGCTATTCCACCAGGCTCTTGCATCTCCTGCCAGATAATGGGTGGCAAACAGTACTTTCCCGTTGGCGTCAACTCCTGCGACTTCCAGATTATTCTCCATTGTTTGCAGCCGGTCATCAGCATCTAAGGGATCCTCAGATTTGTTAAAGATAGGGGGATTGGTATTCTGAAAGTTCTTAAGCTTGGGTCCATGATGATCCTGATTTCCTTGGCCTTGATTATTGTGGGACATCTGACCTATCTGTTGCATGGTGGCTAGGTTGGCTTGGCGCTCTGCTCTACTAGCTTCACAGTCAGAAACTAGCATCTGCAGAATCTGCAACATTGGGTCCTGCGATGAGTTGCTTCCTCCGGGATTGAGATAGATAATGAGGTAAGAGGGAAAGTTCTAAGGTTGATAGTTTTGTTTTCAAAAGCTTTAAACTTTGAGTTTGAACTCAGGTTTTGCAACTAACTTCTTCTCATTCATTCATTCATTCATTCAAGCACACAATACAAGCACACCACAACACAAAAGGGAAAACAGATGGTTTTAAGAACCATTCTGTGAACTAAGATATAGTGGGACCGGTACAACTCATTCCTACGATAGTGATCAAGTGCATCTAATCATCATCAATGAAGTCAGAATCATCATCATCGGTGTAGAAATCCATGGCATCATCCTCCAGGTAGTCATTGTCATCACTGAGGTACGAGTGAATATCTCCCTGGATGTCTTCACCTTCTTCCTTTTCCTTTGCTTCAAGTTGTACTTTTTGCTCATGGATGGTTTTCTCAAGGTCGGCCACCTTTTTGCGAAGACGAGCGATGTTGCGATCCTTCTTATCGCGTTGACGACGAAGTGATTGGCGATCCTTGATGAGCATGGCGACAGTCTGATCCTTCTTGGCGGCAATGGCAAGGTTGTGGTTGGCGTAGGCTCGAGCATTGTCCAATTCCTTCTGTCTATCATACAGCAGGAAGTCAAGATTCTCCACTTGGCGCTTCATCTCCGGGTGACTTGGCATCTCCAATGGCATTCCCATAGAATCACGCCTTGCGTAATGAGCAAAGCAAGTTCTCTGGATCAAGTTTATGTTTTGCCCACACAGACGGGCAAGAGCTTCATGCATGGCCCTGGCTAATCCAGCTAGCCAGTTGTTCTCTCGCACAGTGAATTGAATCTTCTCAGAAAGGGGTGCTTCCATCTTGCCTCTAAGATCTGCAACTATCAGGCATTGTACATCTTCTCCTGGGAAATCCTTGAGTAGGGCTCCGAAGAATTCCAGATGCGGATGCTCAAGATACTCAGACAGTGCATCAATATCCCTCTCAAATATCAGCTAGCCTCTGTTCCCTAATTGGTAGAACTTGCAATACTGAACTTCCATCTATAAGAATTTAGTATGAGTGAGTTAGTGAGGTGATCAAGTGTGTCAGATTTTTATGTAGTAATGTAAGAGTTTTGAGGAACATGAGTTTCTTTGAAAGAATCAAGGATAAGAGTGGGAATATGTTTTCATAAATACTCCCTTGTTTTGTTTCAAAACTAAGTTTTTGTTCGGATGTCCGTTCTAACTAGGGTCTCCTATGGTCAGGATGGCTCTGATACCAACTTGTCAACACCTGGATTTTTAATCCCAGATGCCTGTTATGCCATACATCGCAATCCCAGGATTACCATTTTTGCGAGACATAATAGATTGGATATCACAGAACCTCATCCATTACAAACCATAATAAGGTCTTACACAAATAAAGGATCTCATGATCCAGTCTTAATACAAACAAGCAGCAGGCTCCATCTTTAGTGTCACAGACAATGCTGACGATGGGAGATGATCCTAGTTGTCGTAGCCGTCCTGTTTTCCTTCCTCCTGGTAGTCCTCCTCATAGTTTGGCCATGGGAATAGCCAGGGACAAAGCCATGAGTACTCTTTAAGTACTCAAAAACTATTACTAACAAGTAAGGTAGTTCTAGTAGGAATCCTAAGCTCTAAGTTTATTTGCAAAAGGCCAGATTTATCTATACTAAGTTCAGAATTAAAGAAAACTAAGTAAAAGTTCTAAATCACTTTAAGTTGGGAACCTAGTTTTCATATTCACAATCCTATTGTGGTCAAGTCAAAAATCATAGATCACTTCACAAGTCATTTTGAAAATATCTAACAACGGAACAGTATGGCCACTCCAACTGTCCATGACCGCGGACGCGGCTATTCGAATAGTTTGACACTCCGCAGAGGTGGTACACTTTCACCACAAAATTTGATACATCTGTCAGGGATAACCCTGAATCACCATACTTAGTACGCGGATAATCAATCATAACCTTCCCTTTACACACTCTAGTATAAGCACCTCCCCTATGAGCTTGGCCTCCCAGCCATGGCCATCTGCCATCCTGGGCACTGCATAGGTGGACATCATCAAGAGGTAGCCTCAGCTCAAACCTCTTCCGCGAGGGAACCTATACTAATGCAGATAAACTTCCGGCAAAGCCTCACCCAATTCAGGTAAAATTGGAATGGTATCGCATCTGAACCCAACCATCAGTTTTTTTATAAAAGGCTAAGGCTCATGCCTCAACATTTTCATTATCAAATCCATTTTGTTTCTCAACACATGTCAAAACATCTCAATAGAATGACTCATCATTCCAAGGTTTTCATAATCATTTTCACCAAGGGTTCCCATCTAAAGTGATCAAGTTTTATGCTTAGCACTAGCCACTAAGTTATGAGTGTTCACTAATCATGGATGCTAATCTCAATCTCATGCCATAGAATGACATCTAGTATAGGCCTAGTTTTATACTCTTTATGCTATCTATACTATCTTCGAAAACTCACAAAGCATTAACTAAAAGTAAAGAACTTTGGTAAAGCAAAAGAGTAAAGCTTTCAAGTAAAACTTGGGATGGGTATAAATCAAAAGGTATAACCAAGCATGCCTAATGCATCTTTCTTAGGTCATCTTGTATAATTCTAGCTTGCCAATAATAGCTTACCTTGATTGGTGGAGTGATTGAAGTTTTCTTCGTCTTCTTCGAGGTAGAACTCCTCCTCATATCCTTGGTTAGTACTATCGTCTATAAACGAATACGAGGTACACAATCACCAAACAATACTTAACTAAGTCTATTTAGCACACTAAGGCTCACACTTGATGATCTAGCATCATCACAAACATCACATGAAATAAAGAACTAGTTTTATTTAGTTTATTTGAGAAAAGTAATTTCTACTCATTGAAATTAATTAAGATTTAATATTCTCCAATTAAAATATGGGATCATGTGGACACATGTCATCACCACATATTCTAATACATGCGAATGTGATTTAAAGGGTTGCTCACATTTTATAAAGTTTATGAATATTATTTAATAGATTTAAAGTGACTAGAAATGCCCTAATAGAATTCTTTTCGTATAAGTCCAATGTCACTGCATGCAAACCTAAATATTTTTACATATTCAAATAGGTATTGTCAAATGTGATTTTTGAGAGTTGGAATCAAATCAAAAGCTATTATGGTTGATTTTTGAAAAATGTTTGAAGTTGCAACAATCTTTATCTTATTTTTTTGCTATAAATTATCTCTAACTCCAATTGGTTTAAATCCAATGGGCTTGGATAGATATTTTAATTAACTTTCTAGAAAAATTTGAATCATGCAATTTGGTTAAGTGAATCTCTCTGAATTGATTTTTCAATAGGTGGGCAAAATAGGATTTCAATTAAATTGGAAAATCCATCTTTGAATTTCCAGGCCTGGGCGGGAACGTTAAACGGGCCAGCCCAACTGCACAGCGCAGCGCACGACTAACAGAGGGGGTCCACTGGTCAGTGACTCATCTAATATGAATCGGTATCTTTCAATCTAGGCGCTACGATCTAATTCTAATCCAACGGCTAAGGGTCGTCGTCGACGACGAATAGCTCTAGCGATGAGGTAAACCAAACGCGATGGTGGGGTCTCCCGGGGATCACCTGGGCTCCAGCTAGGCTCGGCGACAGGGCCAAACGACGAGGTAGATGACGGCGAGGCGAGGCGTGGTCACGGTAGGGCTCGGGGTGGTCGGAATCGACAACGCCCTTCTCCTCCAACGACGGTGGACTTGAAGGGAAGATGCCCGAGAGGCAATAAAAAAGTGGTTATTATCTTATTCCATGTTTATGATAAATGTTTATTTTGCATGCAATAATTGTATTGATCGGAAACGTCAATACATGTGTGTTTACTAAACAAAAAGGGTTCCTAGTTATGCCTCTCTTATAGACTAGCTTGTTGATTAACAAGATGATCAAGGTTTCCTGATCATGGACATTGGATGTTGTTAATAACAAGGTTGCAACATTTGTGAAATGATGTGATGAACATTCATCCTAAGTATAGCATTACGATCAAGTCATTATGTTTATATTTCTATAACATCATACGAAGTAATCTTTATCCTTAGACCATGAGATCATGTTAATTGCTAACACCGGAAGAGTATCTTGATAACATCAAACGTCACACCATAACATGGTGACTATAAAGATGGGTTCAGTGCTACAAAGGTGTTACGTTGAGGCTCATGGATCAAGAGTGGAATTTGTCAATCCTGATGACGGATAGATATACTCTGGGCCCTCTCGGTGATATCACATTAAGATAGCTTGCAAGCAAGTAATGTGATCACTAGAATGTTATATCACGGGAACGAGAAAAGAGTGCATGTCGGTAACGAGATCAAACTAGGTATTTGGATACCGATGATCGAATCTTGGACATGTGTTATATCATGAGACAAAGGGATTTAGTTACTAGTTTTAAAGGTTCTCACGATCACAGAAGTCATCGTTGAATGTGTAGGAGTCAGTATGGATCTCCAGGTCCTGCTTCTGATTATTGACCTGAGAGGGGTCTCGATCATGTCTGCATTATTCGTGAACCGTAGCGTGACACACTTAAGGGATACCGACACCATTTGGAGCAAATATGATTTAGATAAAGATTTAAGAAAGAGCTGTAATTATTTCAATAGACACCGAAACTATTTCGGGTGAAATTGCTAAAATTGGTTCTGTATGTAATATTGAAATGTTGCAGGGGGTTTTATGTGAATGTTTGTTAATTAAAGTAATTAAAAAATTCTGAATAAAAATAATAAAAGAGTTTTATAAAATGAGAGAGCATTAAATTTGGAGAAATTTAATGCATTTAAAGTGGAGACTTTAAAAGTGAATGTGAAGGGGCATTTTAATGTGGAGGGGTTACCACCACATGAATGGGGGAGGTGATGAGTCACCCCCCATGGGGCGCCGGCCATGGGGAGGGGTACCCCGCTCCTCCTATAAAAGCCCCCCTCTCACACCTTCATACACACACCTCCTCGGGAAGGATCTCTCTCCCCCTCTAGTATTATTCCCCCATGGTCTCGGATTAGCAAGATACATGTTCCTGATGGCTTTATTTGGAAAGGAGTTGCTGCTTCCGCTGCTTTGCTGGAGCGAGGGACGGAGGCTGTCGGGGTACCGGACGTGTGTGCATTCACTGATGCACCACTCCTTTGTGGTGCTAGACTTGGTGGTACTAGACTTGCTGGAGCTGGATCTGAAGGACGTGCTGGAGCCGGACCTGCTAGACTTCATCACGATCATGAGATCAGCAAGTGTACGACTACATCATCCACGAGTTCCAACTTGTTAACAAAGCTTTGTTGTCTTTGAGGGTAAGTTCTCTATGGATGTATATCCACCCGTTGCTCTGTACCTAGTAGATAGATCTTGGCGTATAGTTCTCATCGTAGGAAAAGTTTTGTTTTCTATGCTGCGGACCCAACAGTGGTATCAGAGCCAGATCTATGCGTAGGTGCTTTGCACGGGTAGTACACATATGTTTATATGTGGGCGATGATGATCATATTATTGCTTCTTTCATGTATTTTGGATATTGGTGGCATAGTGGGATGAAGCGGCCCGGACCAACCATACATGCCATTGCACATGAGACCGGTTCCATGACTAACATGCAACTAGTTTTGCATAAGTGGCTGTCGGGTGTGTGTCTCTCCTACTATAGTCAATATCTGATTTACTACGAGTTGCTAATAACTTGGTTATCCTTGTTGTGGTTCCATGTTCGTAGGTAAGAACGGTTCTATCTTCGAAAGCCCTAAGCCACGTAAAACTTGCAACTGATAAATTAGAGGCGTCTAGTTTAGATCGTTGCTGGGCTAGTGTCATGATATGGTAATGTTGTAAGTAGATGTATGATGGATACTCTTACAACACACTTAACATGTAAGTTCCATAGACCGTGGCCTTACACACAAAGGAATGATAGAGATCATACCACGATGCATATGATAGAGATCAAATGCATGGACCATATCATCCCACTTTACACATTAGATGTTTGCATCTTACATTGCTAGTTTGGCGTTTTAGTAGCATTATAAGATGATCCCTGATTTAAATATCAAGATAAAATGTGTTCTTCCTTAAGTATGCATCGTTTTATGGATCATGTTTCGAGACATCATGTGATGATTTGGTGTACTCTACTCTACGCTTTCATACAAACGGGTGTAAGACAGTTTTACACACGCGAGTACTAAGGTTCTTACTTGGCGAGCCTAGCATGTATAGACATGGCCTCGGAAACGGACCGAAAGGTTAATCATGAGTCATATAGTTGATATGATTCCCATATTGATGTGCGCCTTTGAAGCTACACCGACTCACGTGATGATCGGACTTGGTGTAGCGGATTTGGTTCATGTAATCACCAAAAAGGCACGAGGGATGTCGTTTTTGAGTGGGAGTTCATTTCTAATTTGGATTAGTCGAACTCAATTTGTCATAAACTAAATCGAAGTGAATTTCCATAATTTGTTGTAGTCATTTGTGTCTGTTCTCTACCTTATGCTTAGTTTTAACTGAGATAATAGAACTATAGAATTCTGGATATTTACTTTACGAACTGGTATCGTATTGTTTTGAATGTCCATTTAAAGTTTAGAAGTCCTATTGCAAACTTTCAGCAAACTCTATTTACTCCATGAACTTTAATAAGTAGTATTAAATCAAGAGTAAGAATTCCAATGTTAGTATCTAAAGTATCATGTTTGCCTCCATGATTATTGATATTCAAAAGTTGTTTTAATATCAAGATTATATAGGAGCTGAAAATTGTTTCAGAAACCATCATGTGTGAAAGATATTGTGATATATAAAACAATGTTTTTGGTTGCATTATGATAGAGTATAATTTAGCAAAATACATGTTCTCATATTGTATGAGAATTTGTGAAGGATGGAGATGGTAAGCATCCAGATCTCCCAAAAAGGTTTTGGGAACTAACATTATACTCGCGATTCTTTCTTATAGGCTATAGTAGCTTGATCATGAAAGTTGTCATGATAAGGATGAATAGAAGATGTAAGTAAAATGTTTACTACACTAATAGATTACTAAAGAATGGATTTTTTCAAAGAATGCCAAACATTTGATGATGGTGATCCACTTCAAAGTGCAAGTCCAAAGGTATTAGTGTTTGACTATATACGCTTTGCACTATGTGTCATGTTAATGACACCACTATTGATGTTGGTAGATTCTTTTAAAAGGAAAAAGGAATTGCTGAAAGAGAATCTATAAAATATTTGGTAGAAAAAAAAGTTGGAAATGTCCAGCTTAGGTATATAGAGGATATACATGTTATGGTTGTATTCCTTGCTTGTTAAACAATGTGGTTCTTCGGTATTGGATACCGGTATTGGATACTGAATTGGTTGGTATGAAGTGTCATACAGGACAACGCAATTCATGAACTGCAATGGCCTAAGTAACTAGCAAGAGAATAAGTGATGATGTTCATCGAAAACAAATAAAGTGTTATTGTGTTTTTCGTTGTCGTCAAACCTAGCCTTCAAGATTTGTTTTTGTTATTTTGTTCCAGTATTATGAGAACAATGGTTGTTCAAATAATTACCGTATTCCATAAAGGATGGATGAACTTTTAGAAGTCTATTGGGAGAAATCACATCCATAAACACTATTGCTAAAATGTCGCAAGACAAATGATTGAAAGATCACTTATGAAGTGACATCACTGTTTAAATTATATTTGAAAGAAAACATGAAGAAACTCCATGTTGATGGATTTTTGGAGTCTTTGATTTTGATCAATTGACGCTTGTAACACTTTCCTCGAGATAATTGAAACTTCGTTCATAGGCCAAAGAGGAACGAATGACTAGCTTATTGGAAATTGTGCATGCTAATGTGCATAGTCCATTATGTGTAGCCATATGCATTGGATCTTTTTGCTTCATATGCTTTCTCCAGAAATTTAAGTGAATATATCTATATATTTACTTAATAAGGAAGAAGTATGAAACATTTGAAAATTGTTCAAAGACTTTCAAGATGAAGTGGAAAATCATTGTAACAAGAAAATAAAGAGTTTATGATTCGATCATAAAGGAAGATATTTGAGTTAAATGTTTAGCAAAACACCTAAGATTTGAGGAATTGTTCCATGATCTATGTTTCCCGATAAACCATAGGAGTATGGCATATTCGAGAGATGAAATCAAACCATGTTTGACATGGTAAGATCAAAGGTGTCATTTATAAAACTGCCATTATGTTTTAAGGATTGAAGCTTTAGAGACTACCACTTTTACATTGAAAAGAGGACCATCGTGATCCGTTGAAATGACACCATATAAGTTATGGTTTGGGATAAAACCCGAATTGTATTTTTTTAAAATTTTGGTATGCTATGCATAAGTAAAATGTTTACAACCAAAGTCGGATAAGCACGTCTTTGTAGGTTATCCCAAAGAATTTGTTGGGAATTTCTCCATAACACCGAGAACAAAAGAGTTTGTTACTTGGAACGTCAAGTTTCTTGAGAAGGAATTTTTCACGAAAATTTAAGTGGGAGGACAATAGAACTTTGATAAGGTTGTTGAACCTTAGCTATATGTGCTAAGTAGCGCAGCGCCGGAAAGTGTCCCGGTGGCGACCACAATGCTCATGGCTCCCATGATTACAAAGGTTGTGATCTCGGAGATTAGAGTTCCTATTGAACCGTGTGGGTCGATAAGAATCAAATAGTGTGATTTGATAAGCAAGTCGTTATTGTTTTGACAATGATGAACGGACTACATGCAAAGAAGCGATGATGGGCCCTGACTCCATAAAATGACTAGAAGTCATAGAATCCGTGATAGTATCCATACACGAGAAATCAAGTTTCTGAACTTGGAAGACCCTCCGGAAAGACGTGAAGCCTATCGGTCGTGTTTGGATCTATAAAGAAATAGACATGGATGTTTAACATCTATGAAATAGTCAACATGTCGGAAAGAAGTTTACGAAAATGTTCAAGGAGTTGACTATGACAAGATTTGATCTTTCATAGCGATATTTAGTCTTGACGGATTAATGTAGCAACCACTACATATAATTTGGTATATGGTAGTTGAATAAACAAAAAGAGGTTCTTCTAATAGAATGGTTACCTAGGACGTGTACATGACACGGTCTGAAGGGTTTTGTTAATTCAAAGGGTGCTAAAAAAAGGGCATGCAAACTTCAATAGTTGAAGTAAGCATAGCAGAGTTGGAATCTTCACCATGATGAAACTGTTAAAATAGTTTAAATTCATCGGAGATGATGAAGATGCTTGCATCTGCAAGAAATTAAGTTGGAGCGCTGAGACATATTTCTAATACATTATGTAGAGAACATATTGTTGATTGGAAATGATGTATCTTGTATTGACACAAGTTAAGAATTTCATTAAAATAAGATTTCGATGAAAGACTTGGGCAAAACCGGCATATTTTGCATCAATACCTATATGGATAGATTGAGGCGCTAATATGGTTGTGCCAGACATACATATATGAGATATCGAAAGGGTTCAATATGGAAACAACAAGAAAGGTTCTTGCTGCATGGAAAGGATTGTATCAAAATTCAAGTGTTTCAACACTTGGTGAGTAAAATCACATGAAGATTTTGATCGATTATACCATGATATGTATATATCTAGAATGTCCTATGCTCTAAATGTTATGAACACATACCAGAATGATTCATAAGATGATCATTGGACAATAGTAAAGATATTCTTATGAGCTTTGGAATAACTAAGAATATATCATGTATAAGTGACAAATAGTTAAAGGTAGTTCATTGTAAAGTGTTACATTGATACTAGTTTTATCACAAGATACAAATTAAATTTATCTCAATTTAGACTATGGGTGGCACAATGTAACGGAAAGGATGTTCCATGATGGATTTGGACGAGTTCCAAAGTTGAGACATTCTGACGGATACTACAACAAAAGGCTAAGTATATAACTGCTATAGCAGCAGCAAAGGAGGGCATTTGTGTTAAGTAGTTTGTTATCAAACTAGGTGTGGTTCAAAGTGGGCTAATACTATGAAGATATATTGTATGACAATAATATCAAACATATTTTAACCCGGACGAACTAAAGGTCTCACCAAAGGACCACATTTATACAATGCCATCTCATTTGAGAGTGAGTGATGCGTAGAGACGCAAAGACATGCAAATACACATGAACATGAAACTGTCAGATCCGGAGATTATGTTAACCACTAGCAACCGCGTATATGCAACACCAGAAAGCCATAGGTGTTCAATACGCAAAGTTTTTCAAACTAGATTATTGACTCTAGTGCAAGTGCGAGACTGAAGGGAATATGCCCGAGAGGCAATAATAAAGTGGTTATTATCTTATTCCATGTTTATGATAAATGTTTATTTTGCATGCTATAATTGTATTGATCGGAAACATCAATACATGTGTGTTTAATAAACAAAAAGGGTTCCTAGTTATGCCTCTCTTATAGACTAGCTTGTTGACTAACAAGATGATCAAGGTTTCCTGATCATGGACATTGGATGTTGTTAATAACAAGGTCACAACATTTGTGAAATGATGTGATGAACATTCATCCGAAGTATAGCATTACGATCAAAGTCATTATGTTTATATTACTATAACATCATACGAAATAATCTTAGTCCTTAGACCATGAGATCATGTTAATTGCTAACACCGGAAGAGTATCTTGATAACATCAAACGTCACACCGTAATAGGGTGACTATAAAGATGGGTTCAGTGATATGAAGGTGTTATGTTGAGGCTCATGGATCAAGAGTGGAATTTGTCAATCCTGATGATGGATAGATATACTCTGGGCCCTCTTGGTGATATCACATTAAGATAGCTTGCAAGAAAGTGATGTGATCACTAGAATGTTATATCACGGGAACGAGAAAAGAGTGCATGTCAGTAACGAGATCAAACTAGGTATTTGGATATCGATGATCGAATCTCGGACATGTATTATATCATGAGACAAAGGGATTTAGTTACTAGCGTTAAAGGTTCTCACGATCACAGAAGTCATCGTTGAATGTGTAGTAGTCAGTATGGATATCCAGGTCCCGCTTCTGATTATTTATCTGAGAGGGGTCTCGATCATGTCTGCATTATTCGCGAACCATAGGGTGACACACTTAAGGGATACCGACACCATTTGGAGCAAATATGATTCAGATAAAGATTTAATAAAGCGCTCGAATTATTTCAATAGACACCGAAACTGTTTTGGGTGAAATTGCTGAAATTGGTTCTGCATGTAATATTGAAATGTTGCAGGGGGTTTTATGTGAATGTTTGTTAATTAAAGTAGTTAACAGAATTCTGAATAAAAATAATAAAAGAGTTTTATAAAATGAGAGAGCATTAAATTTGGAGAAATTTAATGCATTTAAAGTGGAGACTTTAAAAGAGAATGTGAAGGGGCATTTTAATGTGGAGGAGTTACCACCACATGAATGGGGGAGGTGATGAGTCAACCCCCATGGGGCGCCGGCCATGGGGAGGGGTACCCCCTCCTCCTATAAAAGGCCCCCCTCTCACACCTTCATACACACACCTCCCCGTGAAGGATCTCTCTCCCCCTCTTGTATTATTCCCCCATGGTCTCAGATTAGCGAGATACATGTTCCCGGTGGCTTTATCTAGAAAGGAGTTGCTGCTTCCGCTACTTTGCTGGAGCGAGGGACGGAGGCTGTCGGGGTACCGGACGTGTGTGCGATCATGGATACACTGCTGCTTTGTGGTGCTGAACTTGGTGGTGCTGGACTTGCTAGAGCTGGATCTGAAGGACGTGCTGGAGCCAGACCTGCTGGACTTCATCAGGATCTAGAGATCAGCAAGTGTACGACTACATCATCCACGAGTTCCAACTTGTTAACAAAGCTTTGTTGTCTTCGAGGGCAAGTTCTCTATGGATGTATATCCACCCGTTGCTCTGTACCTAGTAGATAGATCTTGGCATATAGTTCTCGTCGTAGGAAATTTCTTGTTTTCTATGCTGCGGACCCAACAGGACTCCGGTGAAATTCCGGTGCGGTGGTGCTTGCCTTGATTCGCGGAGAGGTGGGGAAGGTCAGGGAGGAGTGGGGAGTCGAGTGGTGTGCAGAATGGAGGCAGGGGTGGCCTCCTTTTATAGCTCGACGAGGGGACCGAGCGGTGCGGTGGTGAGCTAGACGGTGGCATCGCTACAGGCAGCTATTGGCATGGGTGAGGGTGTAGGACGGTGTGGTTCTCCCTGGCGGCTCTCACGGACTTAATGGCGTGGCGTGGGGAGGCTTGGTTTGGTCTGGCGCAAGCGGCGCTCTTAGCGGAGGCAGAGGTGCTTGCGGCGGCGTGCGGCTGCTGTGGGTGACGCGGCGTGGGGTGGCTTGGTTTGGTATGGTGCATGCGACGCTCTGAGCGAAGGCAGAGGTGCTTGCGGTGGCGTGCGGCTGCTGCGCGTCACGCGGCAGCAAACATGGGTGTCTGCCAGGGTGGGGTGATCATGGCGAGGCTGCGCGTGCGCGGCGCGGGCAAGGCACGAGCTGGCGGATCTGGTCGGGCACGGCGCACTGGCACGCTCTAGACACGGCACAGAGAGGCGGTGTGCGGCGCGACTAGGGTGGTCCATGGCTCTGCTAGGGCTGTGGCCTGGACAAGGAGTGGCGGTAGGTTGCACCGGTGCTAGTGGACATGCTGGATGGGCGCAGGGTGGTCTAGTGCGAGCTGGCCGTGGTCGGCCGGTGATGACCACAAAACGGAGGCGCTCCACTATTCTCCACGGCGAAGGGGGGCTTGTCTGCTGCTGCTAGACACTCAGGGGGACAAGGGGGTTAAGAGGGAGATCAATTGGTCGATGATCACTGTACAAAACAGTGAAGTTAGGCTAGAGATTATTATGTGCATGCCAAGTGTTTGTGTTAATGGCCGCATGAAATTTATTTTTGAATTTTTGATTCAAACTATTTGAGTGAACTTATATTAAGCTTGAGAGACTAGGTTTGCTTGGAGAGGTCAAGGGGAATTGATTTGGTAGGTTTTTGAAGAAGTGTGATCTTCCCATATGAATTGGATTCAATTTTCAAATGTCCTTGAAATGTATTTGCTAGATGTTTTTGTAAGTTTGTAAAGTGGGCCTTGATACATCTTTACTTGGTCTAGCAAGGGGTGAAAATAAATAGAATTGCTTATGTTAGAAATTCTCCTCTAGGAACACCTAAAGCGGCCTAGTGGTTTAAAATGGTCAAAATGACCATTTGCTTTATTTAATCTTATTTGATTTCTTTCTCTTTGGCTTTTGTTTGTAAAAGGTCTAGACGATGTGGAATTCAACTTTAAACCATTTCATAACATTTAAAACCATCAAGCATGGCATATACACTCAATGCTACACTAATGCAAACACACATGCATTCATATCCATTTTTCTTAATAAAAGTTTTTGTTAACCCTAAATTGGGTGATTAGAAGTTGATCACCTTGATTAAGATTTTGGGGTGTTACACATCGCCACACCACCGAAGGAGATCCACCACCATAGTTTATCCTCTCCATCGTCCATCCACTCCATAGCCATAGCCATTATCTTGTACTTGAGATCTCCTTGTGATTCGTTGACCGCTGTAAGAATATTTGTTTTCAATCTAAGTATTTGCACAATGTATTATATCATTGATCTTATTGTTATGACTGAGTAGTCCTCACGGGCTGCGAGTTTGGGTGAAACCTCGCAGTGATTATGTGTATCTAATACATGGGAATATTGTGTGGTGATTGAATAGGAGATATGTATATTTGTATATGTGTCTCTTGTCTCGATCCAAGATCCCATGGATTGATAAAGGCTCGAGGTAAGATGAGTGGTGAATGGCGACTTCACGCGAAACCCAGTGACATCAAGGGAAGTACGGTCTTTGTTTAGGGATCCACTTGGGGGTAACAACAACTTCACTATTCTTAATACTTTGATCTGTATTTTACTTAATAATTGTTATAGCCTGGTGCTTAATGGTATAACGGTTGGTTCATAAGACTATTGATATGCCTGTGGCTCATAGAAGTTTTGGTGTTTACGGATGTGTTACCCACAACCCTATATATATTAGATCATTTCACACATAAATGTGCTTATTATTATCTTTATCCCATATGTATGTGCAGCTGTAGGTGAATCTTCAACCCTAGCCTATTTTCATCCTTTGCAACAACCAACGATTCAAAGTAAACTAGAAAGGTCTGGTAAACATAAAATAAAACGAGTAAACATAGTCTTGTAGATGTGGCTTATTATTTCCATACATTAGTCGTTTCCCAAGGTTTGATAAACCTAGGTCTACTAGGGAAAAGGTACTATACTACATCCATAATCCAGATCGAAGGTATCACCTGATAAGAAGTGAACATAGATATGTTAGCACACACATGAATATTAGAACTTGTATTAATACACCAACATGGAGATTGAATTATGGAAATAAGCTTGGGAAATGGCGTCTCCCACCCCTATGGCAACTCGGGCGGTGACCCATGGCGATCTCCGCTAGAACCTTCCTCCATGGATCTCCAAGCCTTCTCCGCCTCCCTGGATCACTCCCACGGGGCGACCCTCTCCTCCAAGGTTCGTTCTTCATTCTCCACCAATGTGCATCATGCATCTAAGGCATCGGGT
Organism: Avena eriantha; assembly: GCA_910589775.1. NCBI lineage: Eukaryota > Viridiplantae > Streptophyta > Magnoliopsida > Poales > Poaceae > Avena > Avena eriantha. The sequence goes on along the minus strand of OU342743.1, from coordinate 532,391,194 downwards.
TTCCACTTGGTGGTCTCTTTCGACCGTGCCAACTTTAGACTTGATGTCGATCATGTTGGTGTGGCTCTCCGATCTTGCCTCGGATCTTATGGATATTCTCTTCATTTGTCATGGATCCATGATTGTGTTTTCAAAATCTCAGTCATTTCCAAGGCGGTGGGTTTTCTCATTTACAATTTGTGTTTTTACCATTTCCCATCTTTTGTTTGCCACTTCCATCTTTGGGGTGATAGTGGACCTAACTAGACGCGTGAACATGCATCCTGGCTCTATGAGCAAGATCAAGAATGGCAGATTGTATCTCGCCGGAGTTCTCCCCTCACCGGAGCTAATTCAATTCTGGTGGCCAGGCGGCAAACATTCATCGATGTTGCTCGTGATCTAATCTTTGCGGATCCCATGCTGGAATCCCGCCTAGCCCCTCTTTCAAACTCCACCTCTCCTCCACGCCATCCTCCTCCATCGGCCCAGCCCACCCACCATCCTCCAAGGCCCAATCCATGTCACCCACAACCTTCCACCCCTGCATGACCACCAGTTGGCCCACTTCTTTGCCAGCCCACTCCACTCTCCAGCATGATCTTCCCTCGATGCCTCGCTCCTGGTCACAACCGGTTCAGCTGCCACTCTGATATTCGTTGTCATAGTTGTTACAAATATGGGCATATCCAAAAATATTGTTCAAACGAAGGAACACACTACTTATCTATCGCATTAAAAGACATTCACCTGATACAATTATTCAGGATTTGCCCCATCCTTCAACAACTCGCGCTGCTACTTCGCCTTCCGCCCCTTCCTCGCCAGACTCTATACCACCCGTAGCAGAACTCTGCTGCAACGAACAACATGACTCCGCCGCCATGGCAACTTACCCTTGTGATCCTTTCCCCCATCTCACTCACGGTGCTGAGCCGGTTCCTCACTGCATCCATCATCATCGGTGTGCATACCATGTCTTCAACGACCCTCTGCTCGTTTGTGATGACTAGGCTTGTGATGACTAGGCTATCGTCGTTCTGGATCCTCCGACTGATCCTGAACAATTTGAAAGTGATGCTGCCCTGATTCGTGACTTCCTGAACTCTAGAGGTTCTCATGTACGTCAGCTTACTAGATATGCTATGGGAGCTGCCCTTGTTCAATTTTCTGAAGTGCATGCTAGAGACACTGCTATATACCGTAGTCCTTATTTTGTTGGAGACAGTGTTCTTAGAGCTATCAGACAGTATAGAGCTCTGAATCATCGCAACCGTACCTTTACACATGATGTGTGGATAATGCTGGTTAATTTTCCACATGAGGCTTGGCTGGTTGATAGAATTAAGGAAACAATCAGTGATTTTGGAAAGTTTATTGTCTAGAACAAAGATGGATCAAACAGAGCCAGAATTCTTGTCAAAATTAGAGTGCTTGATCTCCTTGACATCCCTATTAGCTTGATACTTATTGAAAACACTAATGATTAGGGGCATGGCAACTCCTGGACTGTTGTTAATTATGTGCTTCAAACCAGATTGATTGGTGGTCTTGGTGGGGATGAAGACCCTCCGCCACCTGATGGTGGCAACCCCCACCCTATGCCCAACCAGCCTTTTGGTGGTATTTGGGATGATAATGAGGATGCTCCTATGGATAATGCCAATGATAATAATGCTGCCATTTTTCCTAAAATTAATATCCAACCTACTGGGCATGTTGCCCCTACTGCAGCTGATGTTCCTATGGTAAATACCCTTCCACATGATCAGGATGTTAATGTCAATGAGATTGATAACCTGCAGCCAGCCATTTAAGCAATTGATGCACTCTCTGCCATGCAAAAGATGCTTTGCAATGTTCTCACTGATATTCCTGATGTTCTCAACAAAATTACATGGGATATGGTTAATGCTGCTAGAGTGCAGATGATGGATGTCTCTGATGGAGTTGACAGTGAGAGAAAATGTCTTCTAAGTATTTATTCAGTTGTTCCACCCGAGCCTAGAGAATGTACTATCACTATCGCTGAGATATCTGAATCTGACAATGAGGATGTGGATGAAAGTGAGAATTCTTTGGAGAGTGGGCCAGTGATGGATGTTCTTATTTCTTCTCAGATATTTGTCTCTCCTACTCCTAAGAGAAAGAAAGTTTGCCCCAGAGATGTCAAGAATGTCAGGCATAGCAGACGCATTGCAGAGCAGGCTGATGACTATAAGGACAAGGAGGCTGCAGAGGCAGCTGAAGCTGCAAAAGAACTGGAAAATCAGGAGCTACTGATAGTGGAGCCACCTACATTTGTCAAGAAAGTAAAGAAGGGACCAAGAAGAACCTGAGATCTTAGTTTAATGTTGATATTGTTGACAAAAATGATCCTCCACCTCCTGAACTCTCTATGTCATCCATTCAGTCCATTGGTGTTAATCAGTCCATTGGTATCTATTGAGAAGCTCCTCCAGAAATGTGACTAATAATTAGTCCCAATCATTTATCTATCATAGGTTATCATCCTGGTAGCCTATTTAGTTTTATTTCCCTTAATGGTCGTGTGTGCCCTGAACTTCATAGTGAAGCATTTGGTTATGTAATAACTAACTACATACTCTATCTGCAGTATTTGTGTGTGGACAGCTGTTATCCTGCTTATCTGGATTATTTTGGTTATTATCATGGATTTTCTCTATTGTTGGTTATATTTCATTTATTCTACTACCTGACAATTCCAAATGTGGTGCAGTCTAGAGGAATGCAATTATATGATTGTTGCAATGATGCACTAGTTGAGATGATCAGTCTTCCTAGTATATAAATAATGTTATAAATGGTGGTCTTCAATTCTATTAGATCAGTTCCTCCATATTGGTTTGCTACGCAGCCAATTATTTCATGTTGCAAGTATTATGTTTTAATGACGATCATAAATTGGAATGTGCTTGATTGGAACATTAGAGGCATCAACTCTCAGGATAGATGGGATGATATCCAACAAAGATGTGATGAAAGTAATTGCAACATATTATGCATGCAAGAAACAAAAAGAGAAAGTTGTGACCATGCTTACATCAAGAAATTACTCCAAGAAGATTTACTCACTATGCATTTTTCCCATCAATTGGAAGCTCTAGTGGCATTATTACAGTATGGAATGGAAATGCATTTGATGGTTTTTTTATCAATCAGAATAGATTTCAATTAACCATTCAATTAACTTGCAAATCTACTGGTGCAATTTGGTACCTAACTAATATTTATGGACCTGCTAGCAATGAACACAGAGCTGAGTTCATCACATGGTTAGCTGACCTGGACTCATCTATGATGCAATTATGGATGGTTCTTGGTGATTTTAATTTGATCAAGGAACCATAAAACAGGGCAGACCTAGTGAAGATGCTAAAAGTATGATGCTTTTCAACTCAGTAATACAAGTTCATGATCTGGAGGAAATTCCACTCAAAGGAAGAACATATACATGGAGTAATATGCAAGATTCCCCCCTTCCGGAGAGATTAGACCGGGTCTTCACATCTGCTGAATGGACTATCCAATATCCAAATACAATATATTATCCATTATCCAGGCTGGGGTCAGATCATGTCCCTATTCATATTCAGATTAGGACTGACGTACCTAAATCAAGTATTTTCAGATTTGGGAATTATTGGCTGGACTTTGATGGTTTTCAAGAGACAGTCACAGATTATTGGCTTAATTCCCCATTTTATGGTGATGCGGCAAAGAATATTAATTCAAAGTTCAAGATACTGAGAATTGGCCTGAAAATTGGAGCAAAAACCTTTCTAATCTGAACAAAATCATTGACAAATGCAGTTACACATTAGCCTTGTTGGATGGCTTAGAGGAACATAGAAATCTCTCAGATGCTGAAACAAACTTTACAAGAATTCTGGAAGCTCACAGTAGAAAACTCATGGAGGCAAGATGATTATATTGGAGGAACAGGGAAAAAATAAGATGGGCAAAATTGGGTGATTAAAATTCTTCCATGCCATAGCCACTCAAAGCTATACAAGAAATCTCATCACATATCTAAAATAAGAAGATGGATCTAGTGCTATGAATCATGATGATAAGGCATCAATTATCTCGAATTCATATAAAGAAAGATTTATGAATCCTCTAATATGCAGTATGACTTGGGTAGTATGATTCAACAACACAGTCTTATTCACCTGGATGATCCATTCACCATGGAATAAATTGACAATGTGGTTAAAGAAATCCCTATCGATAGAGCTCTAGGGCCAGATGGATTTAATTGTCTTTTTTAAAGAGATGTTGGCAGACTGTGAAGCATGAGTTCATCAAGTTGACAAAATGACTTCTATCATGATAAAATTAATTTGGAAGGTATTAACATAGCTTTCATTACACTTATCCCCAACATTGCAATTCCAGAGAATATGGATGACTTCAGGTCGATCTCACTGGTGAGTCTTCCCCTCAAATTCATCACAAAACTCATGGCTAATAGAGTGCAGAAAGAGATTATTCCAATTATCCACTAGAATCAATATGGATTTATTAAAAGAAGGAATATACATGATTGTTTGGGATGGACTTTTGAATACCTAAATATATGCCAGAAATAAAAAACATCATTATTTTGAATATTGATTTTGAAAAAGCATTTGATAAAGTGGAATATTCATCTATCATTGACATGCTTAAAGCTAAGGGTTTTGGCCCCAAGTGGATCTCTATGGTATCCAGAATTTTATACTCTGCATCCACCTCTATTCTATTGAATGGGGTTCCAGGAAAGAAAATTATATGTAGAAGAGGAGTCAGACAAGGAGACCCTCTATCTCCAATTTTATTTGTTAACACATCTGATTTACCGCAATCTGTCATAAATGGTGCATCACACAAAGGTGATATTGGACTGCCAATTAATGACGATTATGGGCAAAAATTCCCTATTGTACAGTATGCATATGACACTCTTATGATTATGAGAGCATACCAACATGACCTTGCTCAGTTAAAATCCATCTTGACTATTCTCAGTGCATCTACTGGTCTTAAAGTTAATTACAGTAAAACTAGTCTGGTTCCTGTTAATATTGAGCCCGAACATGCCAACATGCTAGTTGGATCATTTGGATGCAGAGTTGAAGCTCTACCATTTACATACCTTGGAATTCCACTTGGCACTACTAGGCCCAGTGTGGATGATCTTATGCCACTTGTTTCCAAGATGGACAGAAAACTATCTTGTATTTCTTCTTTAATGGCATACACTAGCAAGCTTACATTACTAAATACTGTCATCCAGTCATTGCCAATCTATTCCATGTGCTCTTTTCGAATACCTATCACTATATTTGTTCACTTTGAAAAAAAGTGGTAGACAATTTCTATGGGTTGACAAGGATAAAAATAAGCATGGTAATGTCTTGCCAAATGGGATATGATCTATCGGCGAAAGGAACAAGGTGGTCTAGGTGTTCTTAATCTCAGAGTTCAGAACCAAGCATTATTACTAAAAAAATATACATAAATTCTATAATCACCATGATATTCCTTGGGTGAACCTTCTATGGCAGGCATATTACAATAACAGAACACCTCCACATGCAATGACCCCTAAAGGATCTTTCTGGTGGAGGGATTGCCTTGCATTATCTGACATTTATAGAGGTCTCACTTCATGCACTATCAATAATGGCAAATCTGTATTATTATGGAAGGATATCTAGAACAATGACATCAGAGAAAGAAAGTATCCCCATCTACATTCCTTTGTTAAGAATAAGGACTTATCTATCGAAAAGGCAATTCATTACATCAACAATGATATTTATGATATCTTTTCACTACCACTGTCATCTATTGCCATTGAGGAACTACAGAACCTTTCATAGGAATTAAGTATTATCCCAGATACTAAGGCACCTGATTCATGGTTATTTTTGTGAGGAGGGTCTGCATATTCCACCAAGAAAGTCTACAGAGCTTTGATGGGACATCATGACACTCATAAATCCATCCTGGATATCTGGAAAACGTGTTGCTTGCCTAGACACAAATTCTTTGCATGGCTTCTACTATATAACCGACTGAACACGAAAGAGATGATGGTGAGGAAAAAAATTATGTGGAATTTTCTGATTGTGTACTATGTGACACCTACCCTGAGGAAACTGTGATGCACATTCAGTCAAGCTTTATGGTGGGCATTGGGTATTGACTGGGACTCATATTTCAATATTCACAATATGATTGTAAATGCAAATGAAATATACTCAATGGATTTCATTATGGAGATTATGATCACTGGTTGCTGGAGCTTATGGGACCAAATAAATGATTATATATTCAATGGAAATATGCCCAATGTTCAGATCTATATTAATAGGTTTAAGAACTTTTTCTCTCTTACAATGCATACGGCTAAACCATTCTTAGAGAGGGAATGCAATCATGGCTGGATACTCTATGAGTCTGTAATATGGAACCTTGTACTTTGTATATATCCCTTTTATAATTAATAAAAAAGTTCGACACTATAGGCATTTTCCCTATAGTTTTTGTCTAAAAAATATATGGAAAGAACAATAAATAGATTACCATGCCCATCACTATTTCTAGCGGTCATTGAAAGGAATATGTTCTAGAGGCAATAATAAATTTAGTATTACCTTATTCAATTTTTATGATAAATGTTTATTTCTCATGTTAGAATTGTATTAACTAGAAACATTAATACATGTGTGTCTAATAAACAAACAAGAGTTTCTGGTAAAGCCTCTCAATTAACTAGCTCATTGATTAACTGATGATCAAGGTTTCCTGATGATGAACATTGGATTTTGTTAATAATGGGGTAATGGCATTAGGCAAATGATTTGATCAACATGAACCCAAAGTAAGTATAGCAATACGATCAAGTCATTAAGTTTACATTACTGTATCAAACACATACGGAGTAAACCTTATCCTTAGACCATGAGATCATGTGAATCACTAACACCAAAAAAGAGTACTTTGATAACATCAAACATCACACCCTAACAGGGTGACTATAAAGGTGGGTTTGGGTACTCCGAAAGTATTAGTTGAGGCTCATGGATCAAGAGTGGGATGTGTCCATCTAGATGATTGTTATATATACTTTGGGCTCTCTCAGCGATATCACATCGACATATCTTGCAATCATGTGACTAGGTCAAATGGATGTCATATCACAGAACGAATAAATATTACTTGTCAGTAACAAGATCGAACTGGATAGGGTTGATACCGATGATCGGATCTCAGACAAGTAAAATATAATAAGACAAAAGGAATTGGTTATGATGTTTATGGTTCACACAATCACAAGATTCATCGTTGAATGTGTGGGAGTCATTACGGATATTTAAGTCTCGCTATTGACTATTGATCCGAGAGGTGTCTCGATCATGTCCACATTATTCATGAACCGTAGGGTGACACACTTAATGTTCGTAGATGCTTTTGAGTGGATACGAATGTCGGAGAAAAGTTTGGAAGCACCGGATTTTGAGGACTGTTTCGAGAAACACCGGATTTTTTGGTGATATCGAAATAGTGTAGGGAGGTAATTGTTAATGTTTGTTAATTAAAAGAATTGGAAAATATTAAAGTTCTCAAAAAACAGTTTTATTTATTTAATGGGATAAATCCCTTGGATTTTGAGTGGAGGGTATGAGTGGAGTTGAGTGGGAGCTCCACCAACATAATGAGGGGAAAGGTGGGGGCACCACATGGGTGTGGTGGCACAAACCTTGCGGGATACCCCCTCCCTTATATAAGGTGGTGTGGGATCTCTCCTCTCCCTCACACAAGTAGAAGCTCTCTCTCTCCCTCCTCTAATTGCTCCATCACTTGCTTTGTAGAATAGCGGAAGCCACTGACAAATTGTTTTCTTCAGTGGATTCACTACTTCGTTTGCCCCGCTGGATCGAGGGAATGGGGGCATTGTCAAGCCGTACATGTGACTAGGTACGGAGGCACTGCCAAATTGCAGCACTCATCAACACAATCCTTACATCGGAAAGTGTTCGTCTGCATCACCCACAAGATCTGATCTCGATAAAAACTTCTTCGAGGGTAAGTTTTTCTGGATGATGAACTACTCATTACATGAATCTTATAGATTAGATCTTGGAACCTTTGGTGTTCTTACCGTAGGAAACAAATTCTTTTCTATGATGCAAACCCTTTAGTGGTATCAGAGCCATATCTATGCATAGATGTTTTATACGAGTAGAACACATATGGATGTCGATACTAATGATCATGTTAGTGCTTACTTTTGTGTATTTTGGATCTAAGTGGCATAGTGGGATGAAGAGGATCGTACAAACCTTACATGTTCTTGCACATGATACTTGTTCCACGATTGACATGCAACTAGTTTTGCATAAGTGGCTTGCGGGTGTCTAACTCTCCCGCTATAGTTAAGATCTAATCTACAATAGGTTGCTAATAATTTTTTTATCATCGTTGTTGTTGAAGGAAATATGCCCTGAGAGGCAATAATAAAGTTGTTATTATGCATTCCTTATATATGATAGATGTTTATTTTGCATGCTAGAATTGTATTGATCGGAAACATCAATACACGTATGTTTAATAAACAAAAAGGGTTCCTAATTATGCCTCTCTTATAGACTAGCTTGTTGATTAACAAGATGATCAAGGTTTCCTGATCATGGACATTGGATGTTGTTAATAACAAGGTCACAACATTTATGAAATGATGTGATGAACATTCATCTGAAGTATAGCATTACGATCAAGTCATTATGTGTATATTGCTATAACATCATACGAAGTAACCTTTATCCTTAGACCATGAGATCATGTTAATTGCTAACACCTGAAGAGTATCTTGATAACATCAAACGTCACACCGTAACAGGGTGACTATAAAGATGGGTTCAGTGCTACGAAGGTGTTATGTTGAGGTTCATGGATCAAGAGTGGAATTTTTCAATCCCGATGACGGGTAGATATACTCTGGGCCCTCTCAGTGATATCACATTAAGATAGCTTGCAAGCAAGTGATGTGATCACTAGAATGTTATATCACGGGAACGAGAAAAGAGTGCATGTCAGTAACAAGATCAAACTAGGTATTTGGATACCGATGATCAAATCTCGGACATGTATTATATCATGCGACAAAGGGATTAAATTACTAGCGTTAAAGGTTCTCACGATCACAGAAGTCATCGTTGAATATGCAGGAGTCAGTATGGATCTCCAGGTCCCGCTTCTGATTATTGATCTGAGAGCAATATCAATCATGTCCGCATTATTCGCGAACCATAGGGTGACACACTTAAGAGTTACCGGACATCATTTTGGAGCACATATATTTCAGACGAAAGAATTGCAAAGCGCAGGAATTGTTTCGATAGAAACCTGAAATTGTTTCAGGTGAAATTGCAGAAAGTGGTTCTGCATGTGATATTGAAATATTGCAAGGGGTTATATGTGAATGTTTGTTAATTAAAGTAATTAACAAAATTCTGAATAAATTTAATAAAATAGTTTTATTAAATGAGAGAGCATTAAACTTGGAGAATTTTAATGCATTTAAAGTGGGGGCTTAAAAGGGAATGTGAAGAGGCATTTTAATGTGGAGGGGTTACCACCACATTAATGGAGGAGGTGAAGGGGCACTCCCCTTGAGGCGCCATCCATGGGGAGGGGCACCCCCTCCTCCTATAAAAGGCCACCCTCTCCCTCCTTCTTCCTCACACCTCCTTGTGAAGGATCTCTCTCCCCCTCTAGAATTATTTCCCCATGGTCTCGGATTAGCGAGATACATGTTCCCGGTGGCATTTCGTCTGGAAGGAGTTACTGCTTCCGCTGGATCGCTGGAGTGAGGAGGTGGAGGTTGTCCGTTGGCTTGAACGTGTGTGCGAGTACGGATACGCTGCTGAGTTGCGGCGCTCGGACTTCCTCACGATCTTGAGATCGGCAAGTGTACGACTACATCAACCACGAGTTCCTACTCGTTAACAAAACTCGTTGTCTTCGAGGGTAAGTTCTCGATGGATGTATGTCCACCCGTTGCTTTGTACCTAGTTGATAGATCTTGGCGTGTAGTTCTCATCATAGGAATTTTTTTGTTTTCTATGATGCGGACCCAACAGTTGTTTCATGTTCCTAGGTATGAACAGTTCTATCTTTGAAACCCCTAAACCATGTAAAACATGCAAAGGTAAATTAGAGGCGTCTAACTTGTTTTTTTAGGACATGTGATGTGATATGGTCAATGTTATAAATTTGATATATGTACTGATCTTCTTTGTAAATTATGACAAATTGGCAGGAGCCTGATGGTTGTCTTTTCCTTGTATGGCACTCCGTGCCGTATATCCATGTAATATATTATATTAGTGGAGGACATCCAAGATGGTGGCAGCATGGACATTGGCGCCATGCTGGTGGAATTATGGAGATCATACCATTATGCAACAAGATAGAGATCAAGTGCGAGAAGGACCATATCATATCACATTAACCACAATTGTGATGTTAATCCTTTTTATGCATCTTATTTTGCTTAGATCTTGCTTAGATCACAACACTAGAATTATAAGACGATTACTCACACTTAATATAAAGATAATAATGTGTCCTTCCTTAGTATGAACCCTTAAAAAAGCTCATAATTTTAAAGTACCACATGATGATCGGTTGTGATCGACTCAATGTTCGCATGCAATAGGTGTAAACCAGATTTATACACACAAATACTAGGGTTCTACTTGGCGAGCCTAGCATGTACATACATGGCCTCGGAACACATAACAAAAAGGTAAAGAATGAGTCATATGGATGATATGATGAACATCTCAATGTTCGCCTTTGCAGCTATACCATGTCACGTGATGATTGGTTTTGGTGTAGTGAATTTGGTTCGTGTAATCACCAAAACAACTAGAGGGATTTTTTTAGTGGGAGTTCATAACTAATATGATTAAATCTAAACTCAATTTATCATGAACAAAATAAAAGTGAATTTGCATAGTTTGTTATAGTCACTAGAATTCGTTTACTACCTTACGCTTAGTTTTAGTTGAGATAATAGAACTATAGAATTCTAGATATTTATTTTACGAACTGGTATTGTATTGTTTTGAGTGTCAATCAAAAGTTTAAAGTCCTATTGCAAACTTTTAGCAAAACCTCACTTACTCCATGAAATTCAATAAGTAGTATTGAATCAAGAGTAGAAATTTCGTCTTTAGTATCTAAGTGTCATGCTTGCCTCCATGATCCTTGATATTCAAAAGTTGTTCTAGTATCAAGGTTATCTAGGAGCTGAAAATTGTTTTAGAAACCATCATGCATGGAAGATATTGTGCTATCTGAAACAATCCTTGGTTTCAATGTGACAGAGTATAATATTAGTAAGATACATGTTTTCATATTGTATGAGAATTTTCGAAGGTTAGAAACACTAGGTGTCTTGATATCCCAAAAGGTTTTGGGAACTAACATTGTACTCATGATTCCCCCTTATAGGCTATAGTAGCTTGATCATGAAAGTTGGTGTCTCATCCCAGGATTAGCACCTAGAAATAGTGAGGTCACATGTGTGTTCATTGCATTCATGCATAAGAAAATTCAGGGAATTTTGACGCGAAACTAAAAGAGCTATAGAGGGATCAAGATCTCTCTTGTTCTAATGGAAACATCAGTGCAAGTGCTAAGTAATTCAACATGACCTCTACTGTACTTTTGTGTTTTGGGGAAACAATTCAATTCATATTTGAATTTCAAATTTGAATACCTTGGAATTTAGAATATTCCAATATCAAGAAAAGTATATTTTAAAAAGAAAGTAACACGAAGAAATGAAATAGGAATTTGTATTAAATAAATAAAGGAATTCATTATTACAAGATAAAATGAACAATTATTGTAATACAAGTATTACACTTCCTTACAAATAAGAAAATAAAAGAAGACCACAAATAATAAGATAAATTAATTCAATAAAAGATTATGAATAAGCAGTAGAGTTCTTAATTCTATAAATTGGGTATAGTAACTTACAAGTCTTAAAGAATAACTCTTTATTACACCATGTATTAAATAAAGAGGATATTACCATAAGGAAATATATATTACAAGTATGTGAATAAAGAAAATATTAAACTTTATTACTTAATACAATATTACATTCTCATTTTCATTAAAAAAGTAAAAATAATTACTAGAATAAGTAAATGGAATCAATTCCATAGAGAAATAAAGGAATGCTTTATTTGATAATACAATAATACATTTTTACTTTACAATTAAGAAGTAAAAATATAACTTGAAATTACAAATAGAAAAGTAAATGTTATTACGTTAATAAAAGGATATTATATTCTTTACAATTTTAAGAATAAAATAAAGTTACAAATGGGTAAAATGAAAATCTATAGTATTCATTGTCTATTTCTTGATTCTTCTTTTCTTCTTCACCTTGATTCCTGTAAAACAAAACAAAACAAAAACAAAACTGAAGAAAAGAAAATAAGAAGAGAAGGGGTTAATGTTAGTGGTTTAGCTCTCAGAGTGAACAATGAAGTGCACTGTTAATCATTTCATCACAAGGCATGTTTGAGAGGGGAAATTTTCACTAAAACAAATAATATCTGATCTTATCAACAATAGTCTCAACACAGCATCATGGACCAAAAGGGAAAGTTTCACCAGGCCAAGTAGATAGTAATATGTAAATCGTCATCAAAAGATCCAGGAGTTACTTGATCACATCCACAAGAGAAATATCTCTATGCAAGGAAACTTGAACCAACCCCGATCCCACATGCAAGCAACATACACAACACATGCACCAGGATGTGTTGTCAACATAGTAGAGAGAGAAACTGCCATTTGAGGCAACATAGTCGTGGCACGGCCATAGGGAAAACCAGAGCACATCTATCATCCCATTATTCTTATAAGAACACCGATCACTGTTCTTGTTAGAACATCACCAAGATTTTCATAGTTAATTTCAGCTCATCGGCCAAACTTCAACTACATAGTAAGGGACATCATTGTTTTGTCCCTGATCTATCCACACAAATTACCAACCAATATCACATGTATTTCTAGATCAAGATCTAGTACAAGAAGCACCAAGAAAGGCAGGACAGGATCACCAGCCAGCTCAAGAAGAGCAGCAGGTCAAAGGATTAAGCTTATCCAGAAGGAGATGTGACTAACAACATAAGAGAAAGCAATAGTAGGTCAAGATTTCCTGCAGTACAAAGATCACGCACAAACAACAGGTTGGTACCAGAGCTATGTAGTCCCAGTTCTTACCATTTCAAGCAAGCTAATCAGTTAGGAAGAGAAAGCTCTCAGTGTAGCATAGAACAACTATGCAAGGATCATCATAAATCATAGTTGGGCCTCATCTTATGCATCATTGACAGGGCATAGCAGCAGATCATGCTGATTAGATCCACTATTGTGCACACACCTCAAGGGGGCACCACATCAGTAGATCTAATGGCAACAGAAGCCACTAAGTTATTTAACACAACAAACAAAAGGTCATTCCTTAGTATCTGTTCTCATCAGATTAGCTTTGTTTTAGCTTGAGCATCTCTGACAATCACATCATATCCATTGAGACCTATTATTTTTTACACTCGAAAGAGGCATTATAGTAACATTGATCTCAACAACTGAAGCGTCCAAAATAAACTAGCAAAAGGAACTCAGGTCTTCAAGCTATTAGAACTTAAAAATGAATCAGTTTTGTAGTCATTTTTTTGCTAGAGATCATTTTAAGAAATCTAGATATATCTAATAGGAAACAAATATTGTCATTGAACCATAGGTTCAGTTCATCTTGTCAAACGTTGTCCTTGAACCAGATCATGTATGTACACGAGTGATCTATAGCAACAAACAAGAGCTAAAGAAACATTCAGGTGGTCAAACCAAAAATATTGTACACAACTGTTCATATCAAAGATATACATTGAATCACCTCATCAATTGATCAACCATAGAAATGGGTAGGATGTACAAGCTAAGAAAACAACACAATTTAACTGACATTATAATAAATTCTAGGAGGCTAGAAGGGGTCACTATTACTATATCAACCTCATATCTAGTTAAGCGATAAGTTATATGATCATGGAATCAGTTCCAACTTATAAACCTAACTGCTAGCAACTAAATATCACAAGCCCTCCAACATATTTCAGCAAAACAATTCTAGTAACCATACAAAGGAGAATATAATTTTGCGACCCGAAAGTTGAGGCGCCAAGGCAAAGCGGTACCCAAGTTGCTTGTAATTAGCCGTGTTTCCCACAGTTGGTGTGCCAAATACTCAGGGCGTCTTTTCGGCACGAATTCAACTTAACGTTTGAATACAAAATATCAGGCTAACGCCCATCAAGTTGGCCCCCTATCAGTTTTCGCCATTATGTCGCTGCTGTCGTGGCTACCATGTAGGCTTATAGTGTTGGTTCTTGCATCCATTACACATCTTCTTCTTCCTTGGAGCGGAAATCTATGGTCGTGGCCATGGCGCAGATCTGGGACGTGGACGAACCTGCTCGGCCCTGCTCTCCTCCCCATCCCGAATCAGAGCTTGCCCTCACCATGGCTACACCCATGGCACGGCGCAAGGACGGGAATTCATTCCCGGGTGAGATCTACCACCATGCCGACCATGCTTGGTCTTGTTGTCCTCCTCTAGAATCTGAGCTCGCCGTCGCCATGGTCGCACCCACGCCAGCCACGGTGCCTTCTTCTTCGAACCCCAAGGCCACATCTAGTCTGTTTGGCACAACGCCAACAAGGTGAAATTCCATCCAGTTTTCGTCTTGCGATTGTGGTAGAAGAACATGTACAAATATGTTGTTTACTAGCTTTTCATTTGAAATTAGTAGCTCCGTGATGAAGAAATAGATAAAACCTAAATGGAATGACGATGTATACCATGGTCTATATTTTTCATTGCATCAAAAGGGGCTCGTTGATGAAGCATGTTATCAAGAGAGTGGAGTTCATCAGCCATTGCCAAAAATATGGGAATAAATCCATGAGAGATTCAATGCAAATAAGTGCAAAGAAGCTAGATCCATGTCATCAATCATAAATATGTGGCACATTCTAGTGTTGCGTTCAAATGCATACACCATGTATCATTCATAACAATAACACTATCGACAGTGTTGCTAGCTATTTGTATGAGCTATTCATTTTATATGATCATGGAACCTTACTTTCCTGGTTAGTAATCTTGAAACTACAATTAACTTGAAGTGGTTGTTATCCCGAGAAAAATGTCTAGTATGCACATTACCTTTGTCTGTTCTATGCTACAATTCTGCTGTTATGGGCATGGAAAGAAAAGCTAGGCTTCGCTAAATATTAAGCAGTTAGGCCTAACTTAGTCTTACACAAATAATCAAAGCTTAGTCTTACACAAATAAGCATAACTGATTCTTGACCAAGAAGCATTTACTTTCTAGAACTAGGGAGGAAACTATAGATAAAGATAAAGATAAGTGGTTCATGGATCTGACAGTTGAGCACTAGGTTCCTGGAGCTAGTGGTATCGTCGGAATGAACCAGAATGCTGCGTTTAACCATCTCTCATTCTCTATCAAATTGTACAAGCCCACTAATGAGCCAATGGTAGGCCCCCTCCCCCTGACGTGTATTCAGCTCCAGGTCAGATCTGGAGTGTCAACATAATAGGAGCGTGAGTGTGTAGTAAACATAGTCTTCTATTAACACTAGAAGTGCTGGCACCTCAACAACAACACAAACATGTTCTTCCTAGACTCCGGTAGGAGCCTCATCAAGTATTTCGTCAGCTTCACCACCAGCAGGATTAGCAAGTATTTCGTAAGCTTCACTAGTAGCAGCATCACCAAGTATTTCGTCAGCTTCACTAGGAGCAGCAGCAACTAGTTCTTCGCCAGCTCCACCACCACCACCAACAGCATCAGGAGCCGGGGCTGCCTGAGCAATGACAGGTACAACAACACCAGGGGCTCTGACAAAGAAAGGGTAGTTGATCCCCAGAAACAAAGATTATCCCTCAGATTGTCGACTCTGCTCCAGACCTATTCTACTAGGTCTTTGGATGCACATGCGGACCTCGAGAAAACATGACACCACGGCGAGGGCTATGAAGAAAGTTGTGTCCCCATATATTTTATTGTATCACCAATGTTGTTTAGTGTTCCCCCTGATATGAATCCACATGAGTTCAACATCCCGTTCCGTGTCGCCTCCAAGAGGTGTCAGGAACCAGTGTTGTGATCCAAGATCATCATCTTCTACTGCATCTTCGATCACCAGAGCTAGAATGACACGCGGGGCTACGTGTGTACTTGTCGTGTTACTTAAAGTTAGTAAGCATAATTTTGAATGGAATTGTACATGCTATATGAAACCACGACTCACCACAAGTGAACATATCCCAAACACGCATGTCGCCGCTATGTTCAGTGACCACATAAATGCATTGTGGGTAGCTGGAGGTGAAGACAGCGTCAACATACTTCGGGATGGAGGAAGTTGTCGCGCAAGACTATCCATTCATTGTCATCTAGGCAGCTAATGAATGTGATAGCCTTGACAAACACCGCTAAGAGGTCGTACTCCCAATGCTGCCACACCTGCCGAGGTCTATGTGGGAGCTATACCTTCAGGACCTCAAGTTCTGCCATGTTGAACCTGTAAGCGAATTCAGAGTTGGGAGGCGGCAACCCGTTGTTGAATACAGTAATGCCGACACCCTTCAATGATGGCAGTGTAAATATCAACGATTTGTAGGCATTTTTGAGATACCAAGTAGTTCCGCCCTGGGTTAAAAGGACTAGCCACTCGCCATTGTCACCCACCCAGTTTAGTCATCTCCAAATTCCATCTCTTCTTCCTCCCTGATATTCACTACTACTGATTGCGACCACCTATCCAGCATCATCAGTTTTGCATGAATATTCTACAAAGTTTGTTGTCAGTTGGTAGACTCACCTAACATGGATTCCATTGCAAATACAATTTGACAACTAGACCTTCAGATGAAAGTAATATTTATGACTGTATCCTAAGCTCTCGCCTAAATTGTGCCCATGTCACTACGAAAATACCCATAATATTAAGTACGATTAGGGCTTCGTCTAATTTATTTATTTTTTAGAAAACAGAACATCACATAGCAGGCATTCCATTGCAAATCCAGAATTGGCAACTCATCTATCACCTAAATTAAGACTGTATCACTACGGAAATACGAGAATATCAAGTACGAGCAGAGCTTCCGTTGTACATAATAGTCTTAAATGGTTCAATCTGTTCAGACCGTGCGTGCACACAACACGTTTGACGGAAGGAACATAGGATTCTAATGAAAGTTTAGCACATATGAGTCAATGATATGACTAGATCAATAAGCAAGATACATGAACTTACGTGGTCGTAGCGGTCGTTTGGCCATTCACTCGTATCGGGCTAAGGAAGGCATGGCGTGCCGAACTAGAGTTCGTCCATTTCTCTAATCGGGACCTGGTAGCCACGGATGCAGCGAGCGACCCGACCGGCGGAGATGATGTCCAACCCCGGGGCGATCATGTGCACGTTCGCAGTGCTGATGTTCTGCCATCCCCAATCCTCGTGGTGGCGGTCGCCATGGCCAGCCCCGTCGTGATCGCCTACCTTACGCTTCAGCATGTTGCTACCCCAAGCTCTATCTATAGCGGAAAATGGAGTCTGTAATCCGGCAGATTAATGGAGGCGGTAGGATCAGGAGGTGGATGGATTCGGGAGGGGATGGAATCAGGGAGGGGTAGTTGTTCGAGTAGGGAGTGAGCTAGTGAGGAACCGTCACCGCTGGTTCTCATTCGCGTGGAAGATACGGAAGGGGGGCGTAATTACTAAGGGCGCACACGGGAACTGTCTAGAGGAAGTGAAAAAATTAATCATAGGAGAGAAAAATGTAGGGTCCAACCTATTAGTGAGTGAAGGTCGGCACGTGCAAACGTGACTACGTTTGACTTGGATTGTGCATGGCAAACTTCGATTCCACTACATGCAAGTGGCGCAGAACCAATTTTAGGCAGCGCTAGCGTCGACGTGTAAAACCATCGTTTTTCTCCACCTCCACCCTACTACGAACGGTCGTGCACCATTCCAGATATTAAGAAGGGAGGTTCCAATCTTGTAGTGAAGGGCGTATCTTTCCTCCTCCATGGCATCATCATCTTCCTCCTCCATGGCCTCATCCATTCCCTCCCCCCACGACATCACACCCTTCCTCCATGTCCTTTCCCTCTTACCTATAGTCATGGACTTGTCGGATGTCTGAAATGACAGCATGCAAGCGACTGCATACTTCGACATAGAAATACATGGTGGGAAGAAGATCAATGTCATCTACACCACCAACCCTCATACAGTGATGTGCACTCTGATTAATTATGAGAATTGGCTGTGGTTCGAAGTAAGCAGGTTCGTCAGTCTTGACCTTGAGTACAACCGTGATCAGCGCATGATCGATATGGTGCAACTCTCCATGAAGGGGCACGTCCTCGTATACCAGCCTTTTTGTGAGAAGGGGGTTGATGGGAAAAGGTAGGTGTTGTTGTCTTTTTGTTCCTGAACCCTCTGTTTGCAAACGTTCTTGCTATATTATTTGTCTAAATTCATTTCATGCAGGTGGAGCAAAAGGATTAGGTCGCTCTTTTATGACTCTCTCATGAACCACCAGATAACATTTACTAGTGTTGACATCAGGAATGTCACACGCCTGCTTGAAAGCCTGACTATCAACATTATCATCCCAAAGGAGTACAAACTGAACATCCATAAAATTTACTAGATCCTAGGGACGAGGGGCAGTAGGACTGGGATGGCCAATCTTGCCGCCGAACTCATCGACCCGTGGTACGCTGACATGAAGGAAAAATTACCAAAATGTTGGTGGAGGTGTTTAGGGAACGATTACTAGGAGTATAAGACGCTTTCTGAACCTAACCTGAAGTGCGCTACAATTGACAGGTATGTCAGCCACGAGTTGTACCGTCTGATTGTATTATTTCGTTCCAGACATCACACCATTGAACCACTACCAAGGCAAGTGGTTTGCCCCAGATGCGAGACTATAGAGGAATCTACAAGTTGGGAAAGCGACCGAAGACATCCTGGGATTAGTCGCCTTCTCTGCCAATCATTCCATCAGGCTGGGATGCCCCGTTTTAGTGCATGATTGTTGTGTTTGTATGGGGCTTGTTATGTTTATGAAAACATGTTATTTCACAAGTACTATGTGTGATATCTATGTGTATGGGGCTTGTTATGTTTTAGTACATGATTGTTGTGTTTTGAACTATAATCAGGGCTTGCTTATGACTGTATCCTTCTCTATAACAGAAATTATGTTTGTACCACTATAGCCAAGCACGATGTGTCGAGTTTGCTAGCATATTATATTATGAATGTGTCCTTAGATTGTGCCCTTTTGTGGACAACAACATCTGATCTTGTGGATCCCACCACAACCTCAGGTAGCTATATTCATTAGTAACCCAGTAGGAAATATCTAGTGATACCACACCTCACATGATACCATGATACCATTTATCAAAAATCAAATTTACATGTGCCAAAAAATTTGAAATAAATTTCTAGGTGTCCATAATGTGTGTTTACATTTCCTAAAAATTTCAGAACCAAATTCACAATATGCATAGAGAAATAAAAAGACAAATTGCTATGTGAATTGTGTCATTTTGTGTTTTTGTCTTTTTGTGACCTATTCATGTTTGATTTGTCTTTTTAGGTTCTCTGCGTCTATCTCGAATTGGGTTCTACAAATATTAGGTATTGTAAACATACTTCATGTCAACATTCACAAATTCATTTGGAAACTTTTTGAACATGCAAATTTGAATTATAAACAATGGTATTATGTGAGGTGTGGTATCACTAGATAGTTCCTAACCAAGGCGTTGCATGACAGTTCTGGATTATGCCGCATGCAAAGGGCATAGACATAATTTGTAAGTATGAATGTTGAGCATACAAAAAACAAAATGTAATTCATACAGGTTAACTACCTAATAGCACATAGATCATACGAGCTCCCTTCTGACACACAGAATGCTTAGAAAATACAGGCGAGACAAAATACAGGCGAGATAAACTAGGAATGGAATATGGAACTAGTAGTGGTAAACAGCACACTCACTCATCCGCTAGATCCTATTGAGCATATCATAGCAGACATATGTGTCCCTGGCTGCGTACATATCGCATCGTAATTCAGGTACCTCCACTCCCATCGCTCGTGTAGGTGCTTCGGGAAATTAACCATCATGCTGGCGTACTCGCTATCGATGATGTCGGAAGCAAGTCTAGCCATGTCGGCTTTCCCCATATCGTCATCTGGGTACCTTCACACACGCTAGAGATCGACGTGATTGATGACATGAACGAGGAAATCCTGCTCTAGCTTCGGAGTGTCGTTCTTAATATCAACACTGGCGAAGTAGATCTCCCTCCTGCGCAGGAACTCGCGAAGCTCTGGGCATACCCATTTGTCCATGCATACGTGGTATAGGAGGTAGTGATTGTGCATGGACAGCTGCAAAAGCGTCACCCTCTTCCTATCGCCGATATACTCCAGGTATAGGCTGACAATCTTGTACTTGTCCATCGGCTCCTATAGCCACCGCTCGTACATTGCGATGACCTTGGACACCTCTACTGATGCATTGGTGTGGATGACCATCAGCTCGGTAGTGCCATGGAAGGTGATAGTGTACTCGTCAGTGAGGTTGCTCCCATCGCCGAAAACGTCGTACTCTGCATCTATGACAGCAGCTAATGTGGCGGTGGTGGCCTAGCATCATTAGCGGTGGCTGGGACTGGGCGTGGCGATGGAGAGATCAGTTGCGGTGGTATGGCATGGCGGTGGCGGTGGTTGCGACAGCGTCGATGGTTCTTGCGGTGGCTGCGGCGACGGAAGGAGTTGGGGATTTTTGCACGGTGTTGTGCAGCGGGGATGGCAGGTGATGCGTAAAATGGGGTGCGCATCATAAATTGAATTTACCATAATTTCGGTCATACCCACTCGGAAGTATGTTTGACCGGGCGAGCATCTTTGGTTTCCAATCCTAGCACTTAAATTGGGCGGCCGCGCTGGGTAGGCGATTGGATGGGTGAGCGACGTGGCGGAGACCGGTCACGGAGACCACCATCGCGTTTCCGCTCTACAGCGGGTGCGCGGTGCTGACACAATGTAACGTGACATGATATAACAAAATGGACAGCTACTTGTGATCATTATGCCCAAGAAATTTAAGGGACGTGTAAGCATAGATGGACCTAGCATCCCTACACCCCGGGTAACCGCCCAGGCCTGCCGAATGCACAATGCTTGCAATTTTTTTTCCAGAATTTGGCAACTTAAACTCATTTGCCCAGGCTTATAGAAGTTTCTGGGTCCGCCACTAGTGTAAGCATGCACGATCAAGAAACTTTGCAACACACATGTCGGTAGCATAGCATCAGGTTTCAACACACCACATTGTTTCAGGGACTAGAAACGATAAGAGAATTAAACATTATTATTGGCTGTGGCAGCACAGTCACGGGTTCGTCGGCTATAGGTTCCTGATTCCTAGGTAAGGGGACACCAAGCCGGTTTTGACATACTCCCTCAGGAATTTGCAATAAGAAACGTGATTAGCCTTGGTTGCTGGCTTGTGTTTACTAGCCGGGCTTTTACTGATGCCAACTGCATGCGGAATCAAGCTGTCAATCCTCGGGTTGACTCCTTTCTTATAGAAAGGGCACCTGAGCTCCCCAAGTCGAGTGTGGAAAGGGATTCTCCCACTCTTGAGCTTCTTCATAACATGGCGGCTCTTGTTGTCCCTGTCCTCCTTGTCAGAGTCCACCTCACTAGAATCTACCTGTAATGTATAAATGCAAACATAAATGAGCAAAATCATGAATAGATATTCGAACAACCATTCCAAGTTACTTTGAAAACAATAACATATTTATACAGGTTCAGCAGTTTATTACGGCTATCTCCCTAGCTCGTTCCTAAATTAAGATTATTTGTGTTCTTGATAACTTATTAATAAATATATAATGTGTAATCATTTAGAACAGACTAAATCTCTGCATGCACCGGTTTGTATGGTGCATCTAATCCTTAGGACTAGATTAAGTAGCACATGAACAGATTAAGTAGTTCTTCTATAGATTAAAGGGTACATCTATAGCTCGAGGAAAAAATATGAAACATGGAGAAATATATGTACCTCTGGGTACACGAGCGGAGCGTGTTTATCGAACTCCACGCCCTTGTTGGGGCCTCCGGAGTCGTCTGCACCAGCAATCACATAGTCCCCATAGGGGTCGAACTGCACGACCTCCTCGCCTTGGGATGCATGATGCTCCTGCAGATCTGCCGCAGGAAGCACCACATCGCACGTAGTAGGAGTAACCACCCCGGCGGAGATGCCCGCGGACTCACCCCCATGCACTAGTTTCAATGAGAAGGTTGGTGGATGTATACTCAGTATTGTGGGGTTTTCCTAGTTTGGGGAGAGGGAGGAGTGGATGAGTGCGAGTGGAGGACCTGATGAAGATGACTAGGTTTTTACTGCGAGGATGTTTAGGTCTCCTCGAGGGGCCCCGGTAGGTAGATCTTTGGGCTCCGGCTGATGCATGGAAGGTTCGTGCGGTGGGGGCATGTTGGAAGTGAGATTGAAGGCGCGCTGCGTAAAAATTGGATTGCCCGTGGATCACCCATTGCTGTGTAGTGGACCGTAGCCTTTATAGACTAGATTAAACGTGACATTACCACTCGTGGAATTATTTAATTACGGCTCAGTGTTCCTTCTTGTAGAAGTGTCACTGAGAGACACGAGACCCTAAAAAACCCAACGGATAAAACAAGGGGGAAGATGGCAAGTGGACTTCCGTGTGTTCTCATGATGTAGAGTGAAGGGCACGACATCGTACAACGATCCGTGTTGGATCAGAGAGGGTCAACGCTATGCGCGAATGATTCACGTGAGAACTATGTCAACCAATCAGCGTGTAGCAGGCAAAGTGAGCACATGTTTGGGCTTTTTGAGAGAGTTTGTGACTACGGGAGAGGGCAAAACTGAGTAGAATCAAAACACCAAGGAAAAAATATACTAAGGTATTCAAATAGAAAATAGAAGCAGTTTTAAAGACAAAAAATTCGTGTTTTTTCAAAATGGAATACATACTATTGTACGACGAATTATTTGTAACTGAAAAACTATAAAGAACTATGATATTATATAGATATCATGTGAAAATATGAACCCTGGCGTATCACGAAGTATCCATGTGGTCTAGGAAAATAACACATGCAATGCACCTAGTGGATTAGTGTGTCAAACCTTGGTCATGTAGACCAAAAACACATAGGAAAGTAGCTTCCATGTTGCATGTTGCACCAGTGTGGAAGAAGTTGCATCACAAAATCCACTGGAGTGTGTGTTGTCATGTGGATCAGTGTGGTTTTAGCAAATTAACACATGTAATGCCACTAGCGAATCATTGTGGTCTAGGAAAATAACACATGCAATGACACTAGTGGAGTAGTGTGTCAATCTTTGGTCACATAGACCAAAACAGATAAAGCAGCTTCCATGTTGCACCAGTGTGGCAGAAGTTGCATCACAGATTCCACTAGAGTGTGCATTATCATGTGGATCAATATGGTCTAGGAAAAGAACACATACAATGACACTAGTGGATCAATGTGGTATAGGAAAGAACACATGCAATTACACTAGTGGATTAGTGTGTCAAACCTTGGTCACTGATACATCATAAATGTATATATAATTTTTGATGCTCCATGCTTGTTTTGTATCAACTTTCTTATGTGTTGTTTACACTTCAAGGTATTTTTATACATTTTCTGGAACTAACCTATTAACAAGATGCCACAGTGTCAGTTGCCTGTTTTCTGCTGTTTTTGGCTTCAGAAAAGCTAGTAAGGAAATATTCTCAGAATTGGATGGGACAAAATCCAAAGTCAATATTTTACATGAAACCATACAATGACACTAGTGGATAAATGTGGTGTAGTAAAATAACACATGCAATTACACTAGTGGATTAGTGTGTCAAACCTTGGTCACTGATACGTCATAAACGTATCTATAATTTTTTATGCTCCATGCTTGTTTCGTATCAACTTTCTCATGTTTTGTTTACACTTTGAGGTATTTTTATACGTTTTCTGGAACTAACCTATTAACAAGATGCCACAATACCAGTTGCATGTTTTCTGCTGTTTTTGGTTTCAAAAAAGCTAGTAAGGCAATATTCTCGGAATTGGACGGGACAAAATCCAAAGTCAATATTTTACTAGAAGGAACACGGAGTCCGAAGGGAAACCGAAGTGGGGCCACGAGGTGGCCACACCTAGGGCTGGCGCGGCCACAGGGCTATAGATGTACCCCATGGTGTGGGCCCCTCGGGCTCCCACCGACCTTGCCACTTCACCTATAAAAGTACCCTGATGCAGAAACCCTAAGTACCCGATCAAAAATCCATGAAAGAGTCTGTAGCCGCCGCCATCTCCATCCCTAGATCGGGGGGATCCGAAGCTCTTCCCAGCACCCTGCCGGAGGGTAGAGATCATCCTGGAGGCCTTCTTCATCACCATGCTAGCCTCCGAAGTGATGCGTGAGTAGTTCGTCGTTGGACTATGGGTCCCTACATTAGCTAGATGGTTTGTTCTCCTCCTTTGTGCTATCATGTTTAGATCTTGTGAGCTTCGTTCATGATCAAGATCATCTATTTGTAATCCTATATGTTGTGTTTGTGGGGATCCGGTGGATATTGAGATACTATGTCAGATTTATTATTAATTCTATCATGTCTATGTTATTTGTGATCTTGCATGCTCTCCGTTGCTAGTAGCTATCTTGGCCAAGTAGATGCTTATAACTCCAAGAGGGAGTATGTATGCTCGATAATAGGTTCGTGCCTCTAGTAATCTGGGGAAGTGACAGAAATCTCTAAGGTTGTAGATGTGATGTTGCTACTAGGGAGAAAACAACAATCCTTTGTCCATGGGGAAACTGTATTGTTTACTTTACACACTTTGCTTAATGCAATTATCTGTTGCTTGCAACTTAGGGGTTTGGATGATAACTTGAAGGTGGATTATTAGTCATAGATGCGGTTGGATTACAGTCTATGTATTATGTTGTAATGCCCAATCAAATCTTGTAGAGATCAAGATGTCTAGTATATGCATTGTCATGCTTTCTCAATCTGTCAATTTCCCCGCTGTAATTTGTTCACCCAACATGCTATTTATCTTAAGGAGAAACACCTCTAGTGAACTGTGGACCCCAGTCCATTCCTTTACCATTGATATACCATCTACTGTTTAGCGTTTACTGTTTACTTTCTGCAAGCAATTACTATCTTCCACACTATATGTTTAATCCTTTGTTTTCAGCAAAACCAGTAAGATTGACAACCTCACTGTAAGTTGAGGAAAGTTCTGTGGTTGTGTTGTGCAAGATTCCAAGTTGCTAGCAACACCTTGGAGTTCTTTCCTTACTCCTACTGGTTCGATAATGTTGGTTTCATAACTGAGGAAAACTTGATGATGTGCTCATCATACCTTCCTCTTGGGGTTCCAACGAGCTCTACATATCTTGAGCCATCAAGCACTTTTCTGGTGCCATTGCCGGGGAGTTAAGGACAGCTTCAATCTCTTCCTCCTTGTCAATCACTTTTCAGGGAGAAATAAGATTCTTGCATGGGGAGTCTCTCACTTCCAATCTTTTTACTTTGTTATTGTTTTTCTTAGTTTCTCCACTTTATTTTGTTCGCTTCTTTTTATCAAAAATACAAAAAAAATTAGTTCCTACTATAGTTGTTATTTTTGTTGGTCTGTTATTGTCTTGATTTATCATGCTTTCTATCAACGGTTGGTTTCTTTGAAAGTAGATCTTATTGGCAAGGTGGGTTCACGGAAGAACAAAAATATTATGAGGAACACCGCTTGTCAAAAAAAGGGAAACACTTATGGGAAAAAATTAATAAATTGTATACCATTGCTAGAAACGTGTTCTCTACTTATAATGTTACTTATTGCTTTGATAAATCGTGTTGCTGTAGGAGGTATAAACACCTCCCTTTTCAATGTGAGTATAATGATAATGTTACCATATCTTCTTATGTTAAGGGAAATTATGACTTTTATGATGTGGAACAAATTGAAGAATTTATTGCTTGGAAGGGTGCATTCGAACTTGCTTATTTGCTTGAAAATACTGATGATGCACCTTATAAATATGAGGTTTATGATATACTTAAATTTCTCGTTGATAATTACAAGGAAGAAAATGTCTATATTCTTAAATATCTTAATAGATGCTCTCCACCAACGGAAGAGACTAATACCTTGCAGGAGCCTATGGAAGAACAAATTGCTAAAACTGGAAGCTCATTGGATGAAAAAGAGGAGGATAGTGATGATCAAGATGAGGAAGAATGGAGCAGCTACCCATGTCTACCTCCCAATAAGAGTGACTCTTTAACTAATACCTTATTTGATCGCCCTCCATGCTTACCAAAGGAGGATGAGTGTGATGTTTATATGTTTGAGTTTTTTCATGATGCTACTGAAAATCATTATGAGAGAGGAAAATATGGTTGTTGAAATTCTCATGTTACTAAAACACCTCTCCTTATATTGAAAGTTCCGAAGTTGCTCTTGTTTTATCTACCCATTCTTGTTACTATGTACTTCTTTGATTTATTTTCTTACAAGATTCCTATGCATAGGAAGTGGGTTAGACTTAAATGTGTTGCATATTTGCTCCTTAATGCTCTCTTTTGCTTCAATTCATATTTCTTATGTGAGCATCTTGTCAAATTATTGAGCCTAGCTCAAAGGTGTTAAAGAAAAGCACTCTTGGGAGATAACCCAATGTTTTCTTTTCAATAATTTTCTTTACAAGATTTTTGGGGGTGCTTGATACGTCATAAACGTATCTATAATTTTTGATGCTACATGCTTGTTTTGTATCAACTTTCTTATGTTTTGTTTACACTTTGAGGTATTTTTATACATTTTCTGGAACTAACCTATTAACAAGATGCCGAAGTGCCAGTTTCCTGCTTTCTGCTGTTTTTGGTTTCAGAAAAACTAGTAAGGAAATATTCTCGGAATTGGACGGGACAAAAGCCAAAGTCAATATTTTATCACAAGGATAGGAAGTCTGAAGGGCAGCTGAAGTGGGGCCACACCTAGGGGTGGCCGCGGCCCTTAGGTCGCGCCGCCCCATGGTGTGGGCCCCTCGGGCGCCCACCGACCTTGCCCCTTCGCCTATAAAAGTACCCCGATGCAAAAAAAACCCTAAGTACCCGATCAAACATCCATGAAAGAACTTGTAGCCTTCGCCATCTCCATCCCTAGATTGGAGGACCCGAAGCTCTTCCCGGTACCCTGCCGAAGGGAAGAGATCATCCCGGAGGCCTTCTTCATCACCATGCCAGCCTCCGGAGTGATGCGTGAGTAGTTCGTCCTTGGACTATGGGTCCATATAGCAGCAAGATGGTTGGTTTCCTCCTTTGTGCTATCATGTTCAGATCTTGTGAGCTTCGTTCATGATCAAGATCATCTATTTGTAATCCAATATGTTGTGTTTGTGAGGATCTGATGGATATTGAGATACTATGTCAGATTGATTATTGATTCTATCATGTCTATGTTATTTGTGATCTATCATGCTCTCTGTTGCTAGTAGCTATCTTGGCCAATGCTTGTAACTCCAAGAGGGAGTATTTATGCTCGATAGTAGGTTCATGCCTCTAGTAATCTGGGGAAGTGACAGAAATCTCTAAGGTTGTATATGTGTTGTTGCTACTAGGGAGAAAACAACAATCCTTTATCCATGGGGCAATTGTATTGTTTACTTTACACACTTTGCTTAATGCAATTATCTGTTGCTTGCAACTTAGTATTGGAAGGGGTTCGAATGATAACCTGAAGGTGGATTATTAGTCATAGATGCAGTTGGATTACAGTCTATGTATTATGTTGTAATGCCCAATCAAATCTCGTAGAGATCAAGATGTCTAGTATATGCATTGTCATGCTTTCTCAATCTGTCAATTGCCCCGCTGTAATTTGTTCACCCAACATGCTATTTATCTTAAGGAGAAACACCTATAGTGAATTGTGGACCTCAGTCCATTCCTTTACCATTGATATACCATCTACTGTTTACTGTTTACTATTTACTTTCTACAAGCAATTTCTATTTTCCACACTACATTTAATCCTTTGTTTTCAGCAAAACCAGTGAGATAGACAACCTCACTGTAAGTTGGGGCAAAGTTCTGTGGTTGTGTTGTGCAGGATTCCAAGTTGCTAGGAACACCTTAGAGTTGTTTCCTTACTCCTACTGGTTTGATAACCTTGGTATCATAACTAAGGGAAACTTGTTGTTGTGCTCATCATACCTTCCTCTTGGGGTTCCCAACGAGCTCTCCATATCTTGAGCCATCAGTCATAGAGACCAAAAACAGATAGGAAAGCAGGTTCCACATTGGATGTTGCACCAGTGTGGCAAAAGTTGCATCACAAATCCACTAGAGTGTGTGTTGTCATGTGGATCCATGTGGTTTATGAAAAGAACACACATGCAATGACATTAGTGGATCCATGTGGTTTTTGAAAAGAACACACATGCAATGGCATCTAATGGATCCATGTGGTTTATGAAAAGAACACACATGCAATGACATCTAGGGTATCCATGTGGTTTAGAAAAAGAACACACATGTAATGACATCTAGTAGATCCATGTGGTTTATAAAAACAACACACATGCAATGACATCAGTTGATCAATGTGGTTTATGAAAATAACACACATGCAATGACATCTAGTGGATCCATGTGGTTTATAAAAAGAACACACATGCAATGACATCTAGTGGATCCATGTGGTTTATGAAAAGAACACACATGCAATGACATCTAGTGGATCCATGTGGGTTATGAAAAGAACACACATGCAATGACATCAGTGGATCCATGTGGTTTTGGAAAAGAACACACATGCAATGACATCTAGTGGATCCATGTGGTTTATGAAAAGAACACACATGCAATACCTCTAATAGATCCATGTTGTTTAGGCAAAGAACACACATGCAATGACATCTAGTGGATCCATGTGCTTTATGAAAAGAACAGACATGTTGGCATCATTGCATGTGTTCTTTTCCAAAACCACAATGATGCACACTAACACACACACATCCAAGTGGGTGTGGTGATGTAGCATCTTTTAAACTGGTAGTTCAATACATGTTGCAGTTGAATACCAGCATGTTGCTAGGGTTCCTAGACATCGTTGGACACCACATGATAGAGTGGCATCATTTCATGTGTTATTTTCCAAAACCACAATGATGCACACTAATACACACACATCCAAGTGGGTTTGGTGATGAAGCATCTCTCAGACTGGTGGTAGAATGCATGCTGTAGTTGAATCCCAGCATGCTGCTAGGGTTCCTAGACATGGTTGGACACCACATGTTGGAGTGGCATCATTGCATGTGTTCTTTTCCAAAACCACAATGATATACACTAATACACACACAAAAATCCAATGACTCTAGTGGATCCATGTGGTTTATGAAAAGAACACACATACAATGACATCTAGTGGATCCATGTGGTTTTGGAAAAAAAACACACGCAATGACATCTAGTGGATCCCTGTGGTTTATGAAAACAACACACATGCAATGATACTAGTGGATTAGTGTGTCAAACCTTGGTCACAGAGACCAAAAACAGATAGGAAAGCAGCTTCCACTTTGCATGTTGCACCACTATGGCAGAAGTTGCATCATAGAATCCACTAGAGTGTGTGTTGTCATGTGGATCCAAGTGGTTTATGAATATAACACACATGCAATGACATCAGTGTATCCATCTAGTTTATGAAAAGAACACACATGCAATGACATCTAGTGGTCCATGTGGTTTATGAAAAGAACACGCATGCAATGACATCTAGTGGATCCATGTGGTTTAGGAAAAGAACACACATGCAATGACATCTAGAGGATCCATGTGGTTTATGAAAACAACACACATGCAATGACATCTAGTGGATCCATGTGGTTTATGAAAAGAACACACATGCAATGACATCAATGTATCAACGTGATTCATGAAAATAACACACATGCAATGACATCTAGTGGATCCATGTGGTTTATGAAAAGAACGCACATGCACTGACATGTAGTGGATCCATGTGGTTTATGAAAATAACACACGTGCAATAACATCTAGTGGATCCATGTGGTTTATGAAAAGAAACATACATGCCATGACATCAGTGGATCCATGTGATTTTGGAAAAGAACACACATGTAATGACATCTAGTGGATCCATGTGGTTTATGAAAAGAACACACATGCAATGACTCTAGTGGATCCATGTGGTTTAGGAAAAGAACACGCATGCAATGACATCTAGTGGATCCATGTGGTTTATGAAAATAACACACATGCTAGAGTGGCATGATTGCATGTGTTCTTTTCCAAAACAACAATGATACACACACATCCAAGTGGGTGTGGTAATGCAGCATCTCTCAAACTGGTGGTACAACGCATGCTACAGTTGAATCCCGACATACTTCTAGGGTCCTAGACATGGTTGGACACCACATGCTGGAGTGGTATCATTGCATGTGTTCTTCTCCAAAACCACAATGATGCACACTAATACACACACATCCAAGTGGGTGTGGCGATGCAACATCTTTCAAACTGGTGACAGAATGCATGCTGCAGTTGAATCCGAGCATGTTGTTAGGGTACCTGGACATGGTTGGACACCACATGCTGGAGTGGCATCATTGCATGTGTTATTTTCCAAAACCACAATGATGCACACTAATACACATGTACACACATACAATGACATCTAGTGGATCCATGTGGTTTATGAAAAGAACACACATGCAATGACATCTGGTGGATCCATGTATTTTATGAAAAGAACACACCAGCAATGACATCAGTGGATCCATGTGGTTTTGCAAAAGAACACAAATGCAATGACATCTAGTGGATCCATGTGGTTTATGAAAAGAACACACATGCAATGACTCTAGTGGATCCATGTGGTTTAGGAAAAGAACATACATGCAATGACATCGTGTGGATCCATGTGGTTTATTAAAAGAACACGCGTGCTGGAGTGGCATCATTGCATGTGTTCTTTTCCAAAACCACAATGATGCACAGTGACACACACACATATCCAAGTGGGTGTGGTGATGCAGCATCTTTCAAACTGGTGGTACAATGCATGCTGCAGTTGAATACCAGCATGCTGCTAGGGTTCCTGGACATGGTTGTAGTGGCAGAGCGTGACCAAAGGTAGAGGCGGCAAAAAAATTGCCGCCAAATAAACTCTTCAACCTAACTTTTCTGCAATTTCATTCATAAAATCAAGATAAATTTTCAATCTTGATAATGCACTCAATTTTTTGAATTACAAAGAAATTTACCTAGTAGAAATTTTTAGGGGATTCTCTTTGGGTAATATATATCTTGTATGTGCTCTAGCTATGGTCTAGCCAAATGATGCCACCCCCACAATAGTCCCAATCGTGTATCTAACAAAGAATAAAGGACGGCTCAAACTAACTGAAAGGCAAAGGGAAAAAAGGCCTGAGCTAGCCAACTAAAAAGAAGGCCCACGAACATCTCTTCATGAGAAGGAGCAGGTAACTAGTCGTTCATCTTCCTCAACTGCACGAGAAAAAAACTTCCGACCTGTGCTCTCATGGCGCGGTCACAGAGGTCCTTCACACTGCACATGCCATAGTAGATATGGCCTCTTAGTTTAGGGGGTCCAGGGAGGCTTCGCGGCTTGCTGCCCCTCCAACGGATGGCGTGGCAGTACACCTAGAAGAGGAAATGCGATTTTGGAAGGGGCGGTCGTAGCCCCGTTTCGCCTCCAAGGCGCTCCGCCCATGTATGGTTGGACACCACATGCTGGAGTGGCATCATTGCATGTGTTCTTTTCCAAAACCACAATGATACACACTCATACACACACATCCAAGTGGGTGTGGTGACATAACATCTCTCAAACTGGTGGTATAATGCATGCTGCTAGGGTTCCTCGACATGGTTGGACACCACATGCTAGAGTGGCATCATTGCATGTGTTCTTTTCGAAAACCACAATGATACACACTGATACACACACACATCCAATGACTCTAGTGGATCCATGTGGTTTATGAAAAGAACACACATGCAATGACATCTAGTGGATCCATGTGGTTTTGGAAAAGAACACACGTGCAATGACATCTAGTGGATCCATGTGGTTTTGGAAAAGAACACACATGCAATGACATCTAGTGGATCCATGTGGTTTATGAAAAGAACACACATGCAATGACACTAGTGGATTAGTGTGTCAAACCTTGGTCACAGAGACCAAAAATACATAGGAAAACAGCTTCCACATTGCATGTTGCACCACTGTGGTAGAAGTTGCATCACAGAATCCACTGGACTATGTGTTGTCATCTGGATCCATGTGGTTTATGAAAAATAACACACATGCAATGACATCAGTGGATCCATATAGTTTATGAAAAGAACACACATGCAATGACTTCTAGTGGGTCCATGTGGTTTATGAAAAGAAGACACATGAAATGACATCTAGTGGATCCATGTGGTTTTGGAAGAGAACACACATGCAATGACATCTAGTGGATCCATGTGGTTTGTGAAAAGAACACACATGCAATGACTCTAGTGTATCCATGTGGTTTCGGAAAAGAACACACAAGAAATGACATCTAGTCGATCCATGTGGTTTATGAAAAGAACACACATGCTGGAGTGGCATCATTGCATGTGTTCTTTTCCAAAACCACAATTATGCACACTAACACACACACATCCAAGTGGGTGTGGTGATGTAGCATCTTTCAAACTGGTGGTATAATGCATGCTGCAGTTGAATCCTAGGATGCTGCTAGGGTTCCTGGACATAGTTGGACACCACATGCTGGAGTGGCATCATTGCATGTGTTTTTTTCCAAAACCACAATGATGCACACTGATACACATACATCCAAGTGGGTGTGGTGATGCGGCATCTCTCAAACTGGTGGTACACTGCATGCTACAGTTGAATCCTAGCATGTTGTTAGGGTTCTTGGACATGGTTGAACACCACATGCTGGTCTGGCATCATTGCATGTGTTCTTTTCCAAAACCACAATGATGTACACTTATACACACACATCCAAATGGGTGTGGGGATGCAACATATTTCAAACTGGTGATAGAATGCATGCTCCAGTTGAATCCTAGCATGTTTCTAGGGTTCCTAGACATGGTTGGACACCACATGCTAGAGTGGCATCATTGCATGTGTTCTTTTCCAAAACCTTAATTATGCACACTAATACACACACATGCAATGACATCTAGTGGATCCATATGGGTTATGAAAATAACACACATGTAATGACATCTAGTAGATCCACATGGTTTATGAAAAGACCACACATGCAATGACATCAGTGGATCCATGTGGTTTTGGAAAAGAACACACATGCAATGGCATCTAGTGGATCCATGTGGTTTATGGAAAGAACACACATGCAATGGCTCTAGTGGATCCATGTGGTTTAGGAAAAGAGCACACATGCAATGACATCTATTGGTTCCATGTGGTTTATGAAAAGAACACACATGTTGGAGTGGAATCATTGCATGTGTTCTTTTCCAAAACCACAATAATACACACTAACACACAGACATCCAAGTGGGTGTGGTGATGCAGCATCTTTCAAACTGGTGGTACAATGCATGCTGCAGTTGAATCCCAGCATGCTGGTAGGGTTCCTGGACATGGTTGGACACCACATGCTGGAGTGGCATCATTGCATGTGTTATTTTCCAAAACCATAATGATGCACACTGATACACACACATCCAAGTGGGTGTGGTGATGTAGCATCTCTCACACTGGTGGTACAATGCATGCTGTAGTTGAATCCCAGCATGCTACTAGGGTTCCTGGACATGGCTGGACATCACATGCTAGAGTGTCATCCTTGCATGTGGTCTTTTCCAAAACCACAATGATGCCCACTGATACACACACACACACCCACTGACTCTAGTGGATCCATGTGGTTTATGAAAAGAACAGACATGCAATGACATCTGGTGGATCCATTTGGTTTGGAAAAGAACACACATGCATTGACATCTAGTGGATCCATGTGGTTTATGAAAAGAACACACATGCAATGACACTAGTGGATTAGTGTGTCAAAGCATGGTTACAGAGACCAAAAACAGATAGGAAAGAAACTTCCTTATTTGCTTGTTGCACCAGTGTGGTAGAAGTTGCATCGCAAAATCCACTAGAGTGTGTGTTCTAATGGGTATCCAAGTGGTCTAGGAAAAGAACACATGCAATTCCACTAGTGGATCAGTGTGTCAAACCTTGGTCAGAAAGACCAAAAACACATAGGAAAGCATCTTCCATGCTGCATGTTGCACCAGTGTGGCAGAAGTTGCATCACAGAATCCATTGGAGTGTGCGTTGTCATGTGGATCAGTGTGGTTTAGGAAAAGAACACATGCAATGCCACTAGTGGATCAATGTGGTCTAGGAAAAGAACACATGCAATGACACTAGTGGATTAGTGTGTCAAACCTTGGTCACATAGACAAATAGAAGGCCCTCTCATGTGAATAACTTGTTGTCTAATCTGATTGTTAAAGACCGTTCGATTGGGGCGCATGGACGACTAAGATGGTTCTTCGTAAGAGCGATCCACGGGTAGCATGTTCTGCGACATGATTCGCTGTGCTTACTTTTCACTTATATTATTATTATTTCCACTCCCATATAGCGTACTAGTAATATCATAGAGCTCGTGAGTGAGCACGTCTCCTCCACAACCCCTCGCCACCACACGTCACCGTGCCCGGACGATGCCACTGCCTTCCTTGCACCATGCCCAAACGACAACCATTGATTTTCGGGTCGCTACCTTCATTGTAAGAAATCATTTTACAAGTGTTTGAATTCATCTTAAATATTCCTACTATTCGCTGATCTAACTAAAGATCTTTTGTCCGATTTCTTGACGAACTTCAGATGTGGGAGCTGCCAAAGGAGGAGTGCGAGCTACTGTAGCCCAAGAATCTAGAGATCATCGCGTGCAACATCGCAGCAACGTTGCCGCTCGTGTGCTCCCACCAAGGATGATTTCGCCGTTACTCCTACTACGAACTGCCGCTCCACGAGCTCGCATGCCCGCACGATGCGTGCTCCTACACCGAGTCGGGATACAACTACACCGGCCCGCCGATAGAGATCGTCATCCTCCTTGTAGACGAGCACTTGATCGAAGTGATTAGTATCTCGTACGGCCACGCCCAACTTCTCCAAGAGCAGGTGTCGTTCCCTGACTCGGCACGCCGCCGGTTAATTTTCCAGGGGGGCGGCTTTGTTTTTGTCCTGACCATCACCTTCATGTGTGCGATATGCGTCAGGTCGGTCTCGAGCCCCTGGCCCGTGTACACGGTGCGCATGTGGGAGATCATCCAGCCGCCGTCGTACGATAGCATGCTTATGCTAGCCGAGGCACCGAGCTGCCCGACGCCGTGGGAGGTGGAGTATGCGGACCTGAGATCGATCCTATGTGTGCCATCTCAGTACCTTGTCGGTGTTGGACCGTACAGGCAGATGCATTTCTACATTTGAATCGAGAAGACCGACATGGAGCTATAGTACTTATGCTGTCGTTAAGTGTTAGACTTAAGAGATGCTTCTCTGGTGTGGAGAGCATATGTGTTGTGCGAATGTATCCCAGTTGTAGTTTTTTAGTACTCCTTAATAATTCGACGAGTTTACTTATCTAGTAGATAAGTAATAGGTCCCATCAGCTTGTTGTTGTCACATCGCAAAGTCCGCTTGCTCTAGACAGACTGGCAATACCGCATGCTCTCGCCTGTTAGTGTCACGTGTTCCGTGGGCCCACCTGTCAGTGTCCCCACTTCTCTTCCTTCCCCTCGAAGCCACTGTCCCCACTTCTCTTCCATCCTTCAACTACCGTCTGATGGTTGTAATCTAATTTCATTGGTATGTTTACATGTAATCTACATGGATCCCGCAACATGCAAATGGCACATACACAATTTCTAAAGTGGAAGCACTTACACGCAGTTATTGCACATATTTCTCAATATAGCTCACCAAAACCATTACAATAATCGTACTCGCACTAAACAACACCGAAATTGTAACCATCCTAAACAACATCTAAACCCATATTACAGCACTCTCGTCGGAGTCCACCTTGATTGGTGACATGCCATGCCCTTCCTAGCAACATCCACTCCCACCAGTGGCTTTCTCTTCACCAAGGAGGCAACAATGGCATTCTACATTGCTTCGTCTCGGCCGCCCTCCACATCGGAATTGACAATGACGAATGGGACGGGGGTGGCATGTACCAAGCCCCATCGCGCCTTGCGGCTCCTGCTCGAGCTCGATGCCGCAGTAGTCCTTCTACAGATAGGAGGGTCCGAGCTCAGAGACGTAGCATAGTAGTTCAGCTCAAGAAACCATGGCCATTTGATACTACGACAGTAGGATCTTGGGGTGGATCCGTTGCGGCGAGACCAACCGCAAGCGGTGGAGAAGATGGATCTACTGGCGTGAGCCATGACAAGTTTCATGGGAGTTAGAGTGTGGGCCAGGCATGTCTGGTTGCCGAGCAAGGCCTCCCAGTGATATGTACGCGGGCAAGGTGCCAAAAAAATTGGCCAATGCATGCAAGAGGGCCTTTGAACCACGAAGGCGCGACGTTTGGTTGACAAGTGCGCACGCTAGGTCCCCTACCTGTTAGCCGAATGTTGATGGTAGGATTCTGCCCGAGTTAAGTGGAGATAAATCACGCTTCACCATGCCACTACTCTGACATCCAGAGGTTCCTCTTTCCTCTACCCTTGCTCCCCTCGCTCATGGCTTGCAGCTCATGCAGTTTCGTCTCGGGTGGAATCAGGGTCAACTCAACGCCGTCAGGCGGGTTCCCCGTTAGGTACCGGAAGACTCCCTACGATTACTACCCCGAGATATTGTGTTTGTGCGGTGAGAAGATGTCGAGATGGATTTCATGGACCGATGAAAATACTGCAGGAAAATTTAGGAACTGTAGCATCAGAGCGGTAAGTTCCTATGGTAGGTACAATGGTAACCTGGATCCGGGAAGCATAATGTAATTCTTTTTTGTTTCCTTTGATCTACTTTGCAGGAAGGGAACGGAACTGGCTGTGACAAGTTTGTGTGGATCGAAAAGCCCCTCACAGGTTTTCACAAACAACTTGTTCAGGATCTGTGTGATGTTGTGTGGGACAAGAAAAAGGAGATTCGCGCGTTGGAGCGAGAGATCCGAGATCTTCGCTAGATACAGGGGAGTCAGGAGCAAGGAGGTGGTGAGATAGATGGGCTCAAGATTAGGCCAGATAGTGGAAACAATTTCCTCATTATCTGGGCATTATCTATTGCCTTTGCAGTTTATGTTGCCATGTCGTTGTCCAGTAGCCAAAATAAGTTGTTGCTTCGTGGAGTGTAGCAGCCAACTTAGAACTTGTTTTTTTAGCTCAGAACCTTATCATAAGAGTAATGCCAATAGCAGGGATTTATTAAGTGCCTATAAATAATTCATGTTTGTGCCACTAACATCCATCGATTTTGGAGACCCCTTAACCGCTCAGCTATCGCAATCCCGGTGGTGCGATTGTTCAGATAGTAGTGGCATAGTCACAATTTCAAATTCAACTAGTGGCCTCGGCCGTGTCCAATCCTCAAGTCGTGATACATTTTACTCCGAGTACGGGAGGCAGATTGTTTTGCCAGACAAGTTCCACATACACAGCTCCAGAGTTTAACCGAACTACATATATAGGTTCAAGTTCAACACATTATTAGGCTTCTACACTGCTAGCCTTCTTCCTTCTCATGGGTGCCAACTTTCTTCCTCTTGCCTTCACGTCCACTGGCTTCTTTATTTCCTGCCTTCTTCCTCTTCCTGGGTGCCAATTTTCATACCTTCACATACCCTGCATCTCTGGGTCGAGGAAAGTCATGCCAATCAGCACCAGAATGGTGTCCAGCATCATCACTCCACTCGTTTTGGTTTTCTTCCTGCAGCAAAATCATAGAGTCAGCGGTCTTGTTTCTTACCTTGCGCTTCCTGTAAAAAACAGTACAGGGATTACTACCTAATATCTACAGATTATAAACAAAAAAATTGAATGTACCATCTCATACCTAGCTTTGGGAGCATTAAGGGGACAGCCCGCTGCTCTATGGCCTATAAGATGGTAGGTCTTGCATATGTTTCTCCATTCTTGCTAGCACAAAAAGGCGAACCCTTCTTCTTGAGAAAATTCTTAAACCTATTCACCTGAGGTCTTCCTCTGCCCCTTTTTGTAATTGGCTGGCAAAGCTCGAAAATTAGTTGGACTTGAGGCCACTGAGATGAGTCTGTACATGGCTCGACGGATCCAGCGTACACAACTCTGAACTTTTCCATAGATTATAGTCGGACAAATACTGATCCAAATGTGGTAGAGTTCTTTTCTTCACCAAGAAGGCCAACGCGTGGTCGCACGGTTTCCCGGTACGCTGCCACTCTTAGCAGGTGTATTCTCGCCACTGGATGTTCACAACATCCATGTGGCCACTTTTGGACATATCGACCACCTCACAGCTGCTGCTGGTTGACGGGAGAACCCTAAGATGAGAAAGTCCTCGACTTCTCTTGTGGAGTTGCTATACAACAGGCGGTAGCATATGTCCTCTAAGTCTCCTACTGATCTCTCTCCTTATATTTAACAGCTTCATTATCATACCACGTATCTTGTCCATCAAGATATGAATAGGACGCACTTTTATGTCCTTCACGCAGTTATTCAGGCATTCTGCAAGGTTGCTGTTTATGTAATTAACTTTGATGTCAGCGTTAGATTGACTCCTCTTCCGTAGCTGTGAATGATGGATGGCTAAGTACTGTGAAAGTTTAGGGGCTTCCGCAAAAATCTTGCTCGTGAAATATTCGCTGCTACTAGCTTTATAAGCTCTAGCGGTAGGAACCATGTATCGAAATGGGCATGGAATTCTCTACCTTCAGCTCGCGGGAACACCTCCTTCATTGCATTCATCATCCCTTTGCATGCATTCGTGGATATAGCCAATGGATCCATGTGGCCTATTAATCTCCTAAGCTGCCTCATAAACCAGACCTAGTTTTCCACTCTGTTTCTGCTTCGAATAGCCCGAATGCCACTAGGAACATCCAGTTGTGACCATCAAGTGATGTGGCAGATGCTAGGCAACCTTTCTATTTGCTAGTTAGGATAGTGCTGTCTACACTCAGATATGTCCTACAGCCATCCTTGAATCCCTGGATGCAAGGTTTAAGCAAAATGAAAAAACTTTTAAAATAAATGTTCCCACGTACTGATTCAGTGTCAATCTCCACAACACTCCCCGGAGACCTTGCTTGTACCTCCGCCTTGAAGTTGTACAACATCCTGAAGCTATTGGTCCAATCCCCATGCAAGACCCTCAGAGTTGTCTCTTTACCTTTCCAAACCATGTAATACGATAGGAAAATATTGTATTTAGAACCGAGGCTAGTCGGAATATTCTCCATGGTCTCCTTAGGGTTATCCTTTAGTATGGACATATATTGTATAGCCACCCATCAGCCATTGAGGATTTCAGTTTGCTACCTGTAGGACACATGTGGGGAGGGCCCATTTTGTTCACCTACAACATAGATTCATTTACAAGATAAGCGAAGTTGACTTGTTTCTAGTTATAGAGTGAAAAGAGAGAAAGTTCGAATGGTTTTCTGCATTCATTGCCCCAATACCCTAATTGCCTTTGATGCAGGTAAGGCTCTTGTTGTGATCCTCTGTGGACCATGTACCGTGACCCGTCCATTCCTCCACATTAACATGCAAACGACCTCATACCTCTTAGCACTGTTCTTCAGTCGATGAACGTCGAAGTCCCCCTTGATACAAAAATGTCGGAACGACATCCTGAACTCATGCATGCTCCTGAACTCGGTGCCGACCAAAATTATAGGATACTCGTGGTCATGTTTCATTTCTTCTATGTTGACACCCAAATCATCGACTAGAATGCCAGCCTCATCGTTAAGTTCCTCATCTATTTCATCATCACCACATTCTTGATCCTCTACAGTGCCCTATTCTTCATCTGATTCCGAATCTTGGCCATCATCTCTAATGCCTAATACTGCACACATCGTATTGACTCCTAGGGGTGGGGCTGCACCATCATCTCCACCCGGATGGACCAGAACATTGGCCCATACCTCATCGGCAACTATGTTTTCTCATAGACACTCTGTTGGTTCTACTGCAACCACTTGGGGTGGGCTTACATTTCCACATATCCCAGATTCTTTAGTAGACAAACACTAGTCATAATCTATTTCATCTTGAATGTACAGAACGCTCATGCTCTTCTTGTGTACATCCTCCTTCCTGATGTAATAATTCCTGATGGTATCAGTAGGGTGATGGCTCAAGATATGTAGAGCTCGTTGGGAACCCCAAGAGGAAGGTATGATGAGCACAACAACAAGTTTCCCTTAGTTATGATACCAAGGTTATCGAACCAGTAGGAGTAAGGAAACAACTCTAAGGTGTTCCTAGCATCTTGGAATCCTGCCCAACACAACCACAGAACTTTGCCCCAACTTACAGTGAGGTTGTCAATCTCACTGGTTTTGCTGAAAACAAAGGATTAAATGTATAGTGTGGAAGATAGAAATTGCTTGCAGAAAGTAAACGTAAATGGTAGATGGTATATTAATGGTAAAGGAATGAACTGAGGTCCACAGTTCACTAGAGGTGTTTCTCCTTAAGATAAATAGCATGTTGGGTGAACAAATTACAGCGGGGAAATTGATAGATTGAGAAAGCATAACAATGCATATACTAGACATATTGATCCCTACGAGATTTGATTAGGCATTACAACATAATACATAGACTGTAATCCAACTACATTTATGACTAATAGTCCACCTTCAGGTTATCATCTGAACCGCTTCCAGTATTAAGTTGCAAGCAACAGATAATTGCATTAAGCAAATTGTGTAAAGTAAAGAATACAATTGCCCCATCACATCTACAACCTTAGAGATTTTTGTCACTTCCCCAGATTACTAGAGGCACGAACCTACTATCGAGCATAAATACTCCCTCTTGGAGTTACAAGCATCTACTTGGCCAAGATAGCTACTAGCAATGGAGAGCATGAAAGATCACAAATAACATA
This sequence comes from Avena eriantha, assembly GCA_910589775.1. Lineage (NCBI taxonomy): Eukaryota > Viridiplantae > Streptophyta > Magnoliopsida > Poales > Poaceae > Avena > Avena eriantha. The sequence goes on along the minus strand of OU342743.1, from coordinate 532,349,718 downwards.
GACATGATAGAATCAATAATCAATCTGACATAGTATCCATCGGATCCCCGCAAACACAACATATAGGATTACAAATAAATGATCTTGATGATGAATGGAGATCACAAGATCTAAACATGATAGCACAAAGGAGGAGAACCAACCATCTAGCTACTGTATGGACCCATAGTCCAAGGACGAACTACTCACGCATCACTCTGGAGACTGGCATGGTGATGAAGAATGCCTCCGGGGTGATCTCTCCCCTCCAGCAGGGTGCCAGAAAGTGCTCCGGATCCCCCGATCTAGGGATGGAGATGGCGGCGGCTACAGATTCTTTCGTGGATGTTTTATCGGGTACTTAGGGTTTCTGCATCGGGGTACTTTTATAGGCAAAGGGGCAAGGTCGGTGGGCGCCCGAGGGGCCCACACCATGGGGCGGCACGCCCTAAGGGGTGGCCGCGCTAGCCCTAGGTGTGGCCACCTCGTGGCCCCACTTCGGCTTCCCTTCAGACTCCGTGTTCCTTCTGGTAAAATATTTACTTTGGCTTTTGTCCCGTCCAATTCCGAGAATATTTCCTTACTAGATTTTATGAAACCAAAAACAGTAGAAAACAGGCAACTGGCACTACGGCATCTTGTTAATCGGTTAGTTCCAGAAAATATATAACAATACCTCAAAGTGTAAACAAAACATAAGAAAGTTGATATAAAACAAGCATGGAGCATAAAAAATTATAGATACGTTTACGACGCATCAAGCATCCCCAAGCTTAACTCCTGCTCGTCCTTGAGTAGGTAAGTGATAAAAAGAATAATTTTTTAAGTTCATCAAAATCTTGATCAAGGTATTTGTAAAGCATTGATAGCTGGGATCAAAGTACTCTAAACATGAGCATGAAAGATAGAGTTCTAACAATAAGACCTAGCAACTATATTGTAACATGAAAAGGTACAAACAAAAGATCATGAATAACAACGCATTGAAAGACGTTTTTTTTTGTTTCACATATAGAAAACATAATAAGGGTGTTATTCAGCTTGTCCCTCATGGTATAGCAAAACATAAATGCATATGACACCTTCAAAGTTCATAAGGGTGACTAGATACAAATAATTTAAGAACAAGGAATATCAAAGTTATGAATCAATCAACAAGTTTTGGGACAATGCAGATTAAACTAAGAATGACCACTATGCTCTCTCAATTGGTGCATAAAGATAGAAGATGGAGACTCAACATAAAAGTAAAAAAGAAAGCCCCTTCATAGAGGGAAGCAGGGATTTCAAGTTTCATAATAAGCTTCCAAAAATTATTGTAGTTATTATCTTTCAGCTCTCATTGCCCCTATCATAAGCATCTTGAGGTGATTAAGGTTAATGTGACACAAATATGAGGATATGCTTGACAAGTTATAAGTTGAAAATCTCATGCCGCTTACGTGTACCGAACCTCATGCTACTCAACTTTAGTCATAAGTAAGTTCTTGTCATTGTAAGTACATGTGTATCATGGAGAACCGCCAACAGGGTACCCCTTGCCCCATGACACATGAGCTTTCCCATATCAAAATGACAAGGCAACAGACAATGAGCATCTCAGCGATCTTTTTATTTGCTATTTGCATAGGTTTTTATTGAGGATGCTTCATAGAATGCTCACTATGCTTATGCTGCAAGTTTCAACCATGATTAGGCATGGCATATGTGAGGCCCCCGGATTAATCCTCCGAGAATCCATGTTATGCATACAACCACGATCCCATGATCAGTTAGTCGCGGAACATAACAGACAAGTATCAAAGTAAACATCCAATACATAACGAATACCTAGCATACCTTATTTGCCATTATGGCCACAACGATCAATCATCAGCAGAACTTCATTAAGCGTAGAGCCCGAGCCATGCCTTAACCTACATGCAACTGACCGGGAGAACGTCCTAGCTCACATAGTCGTCCACTTCACCTCTTCTTGATATTTGACCAAGTTAACAGCCAGGGACAATGCCATTGAGTACTTTGAATGTACTCGCAAACCACCAACATAAGTTAATTAAGGAAATGCAATTCTGGCTGTGGCGAGATAGCTCTATCTAGGGTTGTTTTTGGAAAGCCTAGACTATCTCTTGTAGTTATGGCATCCCCATATCTTTGTTGAAAAAGATTTTTGAAAAATACTTCCGTTTTATAAATCAGGATATCCCCATATCCTTGCTGAAAACCTTTTTGAAAATAGTTTGACCACCTATGGTCAAAACAAAACTTTAAACTCAGGTTCCCTCGAAACCTCCATACTTTCATCCATTTTTTCCAAACACCACCATTTGGGTACTCCTAGCCATCACATTTCCAACCTTCCTTGACCATGGACGCGGCTATTCGAATAGATTATACTCTGCATAGTTTGCGCACTTCCCCACAAGAATCAATACATCCACTGGGATAAAACCACGGCCCACTACACACGGTAGATGGGGGTTCGGATAATCAAACCTAACCTTTTGCGTGTCGACCCTAGCAAAGGCTGCTTTTCCTTTTGGGTTTGTTCTCCCCGGCATCGAGTATGTGGCCCCCGACCATAGTCCTGCCTTTCGTACACGCGTATACCCAAACCGCAGCTTGGCGTATATCTAACTTGGTGACTCCACTTCCTTCCGTACTACCTAAGTCATACCATCCGCAGGAGACCCAATTGTTGCATCGGCACTCCTGCCAAGACAGGCTCACTCTTGCCGAAGCAAGCTACAGGCTCCAGATCCGTAGAACTGTTAGCGCCTGCCTGGAATTCAAGGGATTTCTCCCAATAATCATTGTACAAGCTGCCTCGGCTAAATAAGACAAACTACGAGCTAATCCCCAGCACCTGGGGTAATGTGGTTACACTTATAAATTGTTCCGGTAAAGGCGTAGAACATCCCTTCTCTTTCTCTTGTCCATTTTCTCGTTTCTCATCATCACGACCTCTTTAGTTTAAACATCCGCTTGGAACGATGCCTCTTCCCAAGGGTTTTAACAAGCAGTTTTGAAACATTTGTAGTAGGGTAAATCCCAAAACAATTTATTCAACAAAAATCCGTGGTTTCGCAACATGGTAGGATGCTAACCATCATAACCTCGATCAAAATGGGTAATTGGTGGGTTTACATCAGGGTGGGTGTCACGAGGGACAACAAGTCATAACTTGGAGGAACCAAGTCATTAGCGTAGTATTTATAAAACAAGACATGCAGATAAATAATGCCATTTGTAAAGGAGGTACAAAATAGGTAATAAAAAGAGCAGGACAATTATCGGAATTCAGGAATGGTGGCTTGCCTGATGATCAGCAATATGGCAATATGTCCCTGGACTTCTGCTTAGAATACCCAATAATACCAATAATAAGAACCATCATCTGATCTCCGATTTCACCGCAACTATCATCGTCAAGATAACACATGCAAGCAAACCAAACCACCATCAACACAAGGCATACAAACCTCATTACAATACAGCAAACAAACATACCCCACATTACTCAAATCAGTAGGTTTTCATAGATTGAGTGGGTTGTAATTGGAATTACTTTAATTGCCTTTGTGGTCTTTGTTTTATGATGTATTTGTCCAAATACCACCTGTTAATGGGATTTAGAACTAGGCTTGGTTCTATATGATATCAATATGCAAAGATGATACCATCGGGTAGGTATTGACAAAATAAGGCCATCAAAAGTGGTTTCACTATTTTATCACTTTTCCTTAATTACTTATGGATATTCAAGTGATAAAAGCTCTAGTTTTAGGAAATAATTCACCAGAAAAGTTTTGGAGCTCAAAAAACTATTTCCTTGGAGTTTTAAGTAATATATGAAGTACTGGTTCAGTGCGAGTTGGAATCATGTCAAAATATTTACCAGAATGCCCTCAGGAAATTCCCAAAGGAAGTTCTGGAGGGTTTTTGTCTTTTTCACCAGATTTAATCCACAGTGGATTTTGATAGAAAACCAATTCCACAAGGTAGGTATTTTGAATACCTTTCTGTAGGAATTGGATTCACTCTTTTTGGAGTTGTCAAACTCCTGGAATGATTTATCTAGTGATAATACCACTTAAAGAAGTATTTAATTCACTAAAATTCAACAAAGGGTCAATAAATCCTTATCTCCTGGTTTTGGATTGGTATTTATGGGCCACTTCTTTGGGGGGAGGAATTATCCTAATAGGTGTTGTAGATATGCCTAGGGAATTTTCTAAAGTCATAACTGTAGGGATTTTGTTATTTTTACCAATGTTAAAACATAGTGCACCTTGACATCAGATAAATGCTAGATGGTAGGCCTATGGGTATAATATCAGGGGAACTTGGTTTCATCCCTGTTGGAGATGGTATCTGACTCAGGAATTTATTTACTGGAGATGGTACATCTTGGTAAAAAAATCTACAGAAAAGATACTAGTGGTATTTGGCCAAACTTTTGATACAGGATGATTGGCAAAACAGGTAGCTACATGGGTAATTTTAGATATGGGCATAAATTGGTATTTTCCATTTTTAAAATGAATTAAACCAGATGGTTGGATATAGATCTATATAGGAAATTAATAAAGGGCCAGGGAAAAAGGGTAGCTGGGCCAGATCTAGGCAAAGAATGGGCCACGGAGGGAGATTCAACCCACCCGGATGTGCCCAGCGCGGGAGGTGGCGGTTTTGAAACCAATAGCTGGGACCAGAGGTCAGTGGGAGCGGTGGCCGAAGAGGTATCGACGCACGGCGACCGTCGGATCAAGCTAGATCGGAGGGGCGTGGTTCATCTCCTTCGTGGGATAGGGCGCCGGAGGGGAAACCCTAGAGATCTCCGACGAGGTTCAGGGGGCTCACCTGGGGCTCGCCGGTGGCCGGGAAACAATGGAGGAGACGCGCCGTGCGACGATGAGTCTAGAGATGGTCGGCATGAGGGGTTTCCACGATGGACCGCAGCTCGCGCGACGACGTCCGAGGCGAGCTCGCTCGAGCTCGACGGTGGAATTCATGGGGGTGTCCCTCAGAAGAAATGGAGGGAGGGTTAGATGCAGAACATTAAAGAGGGTTCTCCTAGGTGACTTGCAGAAAGAGGGAAACAAAGGGGGAGGAGCTTAGCTCGACTAGAGAGAGGAGGCTGAAGCTCTTCTTCTCTCTCTCACGGGTAGCGCAAATAAAGGGAGAGGCTGGGGAGCTCGAGGATGATAGATCATGCATAGGGGAGCCTAGTGAGGCCACATGCAGGTGGAGGAGAGCTCGGGAGAGGGCACCTCGAGCTCAAGCTCAAAAATGGCTAAAAATGGTGGTTCTTCTTCTTGTGGCCAGAGGAGAGGGAAGGAAGGGATGGGGAGCTCGGGGGAGGTGAGTTCTGCGGTGAGGAGTGAAATGAGAGGCATGGTGGAGGCTGGGATGGTCTTTGCCTCATTTAAACCGGGGTGAGAGGGTTCATGGTGGATTTGGTCCAAGGAGGGGATGAGGAGGGAGCTGGCCCTCCATTGGGTAGCAGGGGTGGTGGAGAGGTCCTGGGAGGGGGCTCTAGTCGAGAGAGGGCACAGAGAGGGAGGTGCTGTAGTAGGAGTAATAAATGGCAAAGATTTGCTTGTCCCTCTCTTTATCTTCTCCCCAAACATAAAGGACAAAGGGGTATAGCTGCTACAGGGGTAGGGCTACAGTATCACACGTCTAGAGGAGTGCCATGGTTGCTGGGGTGAGTGTTGGACAAGGTGGGATGAGGTTTGGAGGTGATTTGATTAGTGTTTTTCTTTCATGATCTAAATTGTGATGGGTGGTTATGAAGGAAGTCCTCATTTGTGATCTTGGAAATATGAAGAAATGGTTCTGGTGGAAGGGTATAGTCCATATATACCTCCTCTAATTATTTGGAATTTTTCAGATGATTTTTAGATCACTTAAAATCATGTATTCAAAAAGTGTAGAAATGATTTCTAGAAGCTCATTTGATATTTTACATTGTACCAGGTTGTTTTGATGTGAGGTGGTCATAAATATGAATTCACACTATGGTGATTTTTCCCAAGATTTATTGGGGATTAAAAGTATTTAGAACAATTATTATTCCATTTCTGCCATTTGGGAAAAAGTGCCAAAAGGAATAATGAAGGATCTCAAAAATATTTATTTTTGAGATGGGAATCTAGGGTATGATATATGGATCTCAATTGAGCCAAAAGTTGGGGAAGTGTTTTGGCAAAAACCAAACTTTCCATTGTGGATGAAGTTTTGGGGATTTTGTCTATTAAAAGAATTAAATAGTGTTGGAGATATGCCCAAGAGGCAATAATAAAGTGGTTATTATTATATCTTTATGTTTATGATAAATGTTTACATCCCATGCTATAATTGTATTATTAGGAAACACTAATACATGTGTGTTTTGTAAACATAAAAGAGTCCCTAGTAAGCCTCTTGTTAAACTAGCTTGTTGATTAATGGATGATCATGGTTTCCTGATCATGGACATTGGATGTCGTTAATAACAAGATCATATCATTAGGAGAATGATGTGATGGACACACACCCGTAGTAAGCATAGCATAAGATCAAGTCATTACAGTTCGTTTGCTATAAGCTTTAAAATACATAGTAACCTAATCCTTCGACCATGAGGTTATGTTAATCACCATCACCGGATGGGTACTTTGATGACATCAAACACCGCTTCGTAACTGGGTGGTCATAAAGGTGTCATTGGGTATTCTGAAAGTATGTGTTGAAGCTCATGGACCAAGATTGGGATTTGTCCATCCATATGACGGATAGATATGCTCTGGGCCCTCTCGGTGGAATGTCATCTAGTTAGCTTCCAAGCATGTGACTAGGTCACAAGGGATGACATATCACGGAACGAGTAAAGAGTACTTATCAGTAACGAGGTAGAACTAGGTATAGAGATACCGACGATCAAACCTCGGATAAGTATAGTATCGCGAGACAAAGGGAATTGGTTTCGTATGTAAATGGTTCTATCGATCACAAAGTCATCGTTGAGTATGTGGGAGCCATTATGGATCTCCAGGTCCCGCTGATGGTTATTGATAGGAGATGTGTCTCTGTCATGTCTGCATATTCACGAACCGTAGGGTGACACACTTAAGGTTCGAAGTTGTTTTAAGTAGATATGGAATGTGCGTTGGAGACCAAATGTTGTTTGGAGTCTCGGAATGGATCCGGGACATCACGAGGAGATCCGGAATGGTCCGGAGAATAAGATTCATATATTGGGGATCATTTTCTAAGTTAGGAAATGTTCCGGAGTGTTTGTATGGAGATTCTAGAAGGTTTCGGAATGTTCTGGAAGGTTCTAGAGGATTTTTTGAGTTTGCTTGAAAACCAAGAAAGGATCAAAGGAGTCCTGGTGGGGCAAGACACGGATTCGTGGGGGAGGAGGACTCCTCCCCCTTCCCACCGCCGGCCATAGGAGGGGAGTCCTACAAGGACTCCCCCTCCCCAGGCGCGCCCTCCCCCCTTAAGTAGAAGGGCAGGGGCGCCCCCTCCTAGACTGCTCCTATAACTCCCAATCTCTGCCGCCTCTCTCCTCCACCTTTCTTCTGCACAGGCATAGGCGAAGCCCTGCAGAATTCTCTACTCCACCACCACCACCACGCCGTCGTGCTGCTGGGATTCCGTGGAGAAGATCTACTACCTCCGCTGCTCACTGGAACGGGGAGAGGAAGGTCTGCTTCGACTCCGCACGTGTGACCGACTGCGGAAGCGCTGCCAAAACGCGGCGCCGGAAGGATCGTCAACTTGACCGACTGCGGAAGCGATGCCGGAACGCGATGCTGGAAGGATCGTCCACACGATCTTGAGATCGGCAAGTGATCGACTACATCAACCACGAGATCTAATCTCGTTAACGCTTTCGGATCTACGAGGGTTAGTTCCTATCTATCTCGTTGCTCATGTCTAATAGATTAGATCTTGGCTTTTATCTAGATTAGATCTGGGTTTTGTTCGTTCTTGCGGTAGAAATTTTTTGTTTTCCATGCTACGAACCCATCAAATAGATTTGTTCCAGAATAATTATGGATAAAATTTGGTAAATCTTGATGATCAAGGTAGATGATCTATACAAAGTGTATCAAGCATTTTCAACCTTAGGATTAGAGAATCCAAGTTGATTTTCGTGAAAACTAGAGATTTAAGGATCTTTGGGTAAGATTGTTTTCATACCACCAAATCCTTGTTGGATCTTGGAGCTCATATCTCCCCTTGGGGCATGGGATATATGGATGGATAGACCAAGTTATGTACATCAACATGATATAGAGGTTTGAGCTTTATCTTGCTTGAGTTCGCCAAGAATTGATTTCAAACTTTCAATAAATTAAGCTTACCATAGCAGATTATCAGATAGCCTTCAAAACCATGTGGGTTTAAGAAGTACCACGATCCAATTGGAACAAGTGAAGTAGGTATTGGTAGACCTATATGAGTAGCTCACAACCATGCAAAGATTTGGTCAGTAGAAGGTTGGATGATGGTGTGAGCTTCTGTCAAAGTAGGCAGGTTGATAAGATTTGTAGGAAAGGTTATTTTCTTGCCTGCAAAACCATCAAGAACAAGTGGGGTGGAGGATGATCTAACCAAGGGCAAGAGTGGGCCTTGGTAGTCCTTAGGATGGTTAACAAGATGGTTTAAATGAATTTTCAAAAATGCATTAGGGTTGGGAATGATGGAGACCCAAAGATGGGATCTTGACAACCTTTTTCCAGACTTGGCGAAATTTGGAAGATTTAGGGTTTTTGACTTGATTATGAGAGGGAAGGCTTTTGATGGATAGCAAGATACCAAAGCATCATCAAGTAGATGAGGTTGAATAGTAGATTGAGTAAAAGGGATCCATGCTTGATATTGGTTTTCATTGACTTAGAAACTTCTAGAATGGATCACTGCAGAATTGATCTGGTTAAGGGTTTTAGATGATCACCTGGTGGCTAGAGATTAGATCCAGATTCTATTCTTGCTTAGGGTTTGGTGTTTTTAGAGTATCTTGATCCTACTGGATGAGCTGCTAGAGTAGCTCATACTACTTCTAAGCAATCAAGTCAAACAGCAGATCAAGGCAACTCATCTTACAAACAAATCAACTACTACTAGGGTTACCATCATGCTTAGCTTGAGGTAAGGATGGGAAATTTTGAAAGGTTGGAGTTTGAATAAGGTAAGAGTCCTTGGTATCTCTACCAAGAGTAGAATTCAAAGGCTTAATAAAGGTGTTTTGGGAAACCTAGAGAGAAGAGTAGTTGAAGGTTTTGTATTGAAAACATAAGGAGAGAATATTCTATAGCTCTCCATACTTTGATCAATAGAAGCTACTAAAATAGTTGGTTTGAAAAGGCTTTTTGGCTCGGGTTTTGAAATGACAGAACATTTAAGAATGTGGAAATTAAGCCAAGAAAGTTTTGGCAAGTAGCTTTAGTCAACTAGTGTTGAGGTAAGGAGTACATCTTCTAATACACAATCATAAGCATAAACATATTCAAACAACAAGCAAACACTTCAGCACTAAACAAGAATAAAAATTTGTTCCCCCTGTTTTTTGCATTCTGGGCGACTAGTCAGGGTTGCTGAATTTGGGATGTTACAGCTTGGGCTAGCCGCCCAGGCGTTTCTCTAACACACATACAAACTCCATGAGCTTACAAACTCCCCTTTTATTTCACACTGCCGGGATCCATAAACAAAAGAACATGATATGAACTGAATAATAGGTGCAATGTTGAAAGCGTTCCCCATGGTAGCATGGTTCTGCTAATTCACGACTTATAAAGTGCAAGCATATAAGCAACATAGATGGACACAATGGTTGAAGTTTATTAAGTGCAAGAAAATAAAGTGTGCCATCAAGTTTGTGAGAGCTTTAATCACTAAATTTCACATAACAAAAGTTTAATTTGGAAGGTAGATAAAAGGATGAATATACTTGGAATATACTATGAATATGCATAGGAATTTATAGTGGACTCTTTGGAATAACTTGGTTTTCTTGGAGGTTGGATGCATGAGTGGAACTCATACTTGGTATAGGTGGAAGCTAGCAAAAGACTGGGAGCGACCAACTAAGAGAGCAATAATGACCATAATCATGCAAAGCGACAAAACATTATAAATTAAATCATAAAGTGATATTACAAGTCAAAAACTAAATGATCATAGAGGCTAAGGTGACTGGTTGATAGTCTTAACATGGTGTAAGCATGTGCCAAGTCAACCCAAATAAATCATCAAAGGAGAATACCATAATATTATGCTTTTGTATGCTAAAACAATGCATGATCCTTTCAAGGCACATTAAGAAATCTCAATTGTTTGGAACAAGTCATGCTACAGCAATAATCACTAAGCATAAGGTCAAAGCACCATCAAACATGACATGATTGAGTCTAGGCCATAGTCAAAACAAACTCCTTTTGTACCACTTATAAGCATGAAGCTTCATACTCTTTTCCAACACAAATCAACTTATTTGAAACAACATATGAATGCAGGGGTCCAACCAATTTATTTAAGCAAACCAAACAAAAGAAAACTAAAAACAAAAACAAAGACGCTCCAAGAACAACACAATTGTGCATGAAACAATAAAAATGAAGTGTTTTGGAAGAAAACCTGAGATTTTTATTGATGAAGAGGGGGATGCCTTGGGCATCCCCAAGCTTTGACGCTTGTACTTCTCCAATATTTCTTGGGGTGACACGGGTGGCATCCCCAAGCTTGAGATTTTGTCCATACTTCATCTCATCACATTATTCTTCCCTACACTTGAAAATTTTCTTCATACAAAACTTCACACAATCTTCATTAGCAACATTAGTGTATTCAAGATAATAAGTCTTTAAGTTTAGTTTCAACACAAGTAAAACTTCCATTAAAACACAAGCTATTGTAGCAATTCCTTCTAAAAGCTCAAGTGATCAAATAGAACTCAAAGAGAAAGAGATTAAGAGGCAATTGCAAATAATGGCAGACCAGCTGGTAAAAACCGATTTTTTTGAAGACCTTTTGTTGCTCAAATCGAAAAGTTCTAAACTAACAAAAGTTAGATAATAACCTGGGGCATAAGCACAGAAAATCACAGCTCAAGCCTACGTACAGAGATTTTTCACGATGTTTTATAGTGAAGCACAAAATTCTGTTTCGGGAAAGCAACTTTCCCAAGTCTTACTTCTCTCTCATTAGAGGTTATTCTTGGCACAAAAACCACACAAACAGGATAAGGAGAGGTTATTACTGAGGCAATAACTTCCAAGCCTCAACAAAAGAAAAACTTACTAAAAGTAAAAATAATTTAATTTCGGTTATCTTCCAATAGTGCTTTTCTTTAACGTGTTTCAGCTAAGCATAGGAAGCAAGATTCAAGTATTTTCGAATGAAGAAGAATTGATATCAAAAAAACAGGAGAGGCAAAAGGTATCTTCTCTCTCTTCCTATGAAAGTGTTTTATACCTTTCTTGAGTGGGAATTGATATTTAATGGTGTCTTCTTCATATCAATAATGGCACCAACAGTTCTAAGAAAAGATCTTCCCAAAATAATAGGACAAGAAGCATTTCATTCAACATCCAAAACATATAAATCAACGGGGATATAGGTATTGTTAACCATAATAAGAACATCATTAATACTCCCCATGAGTTTCTTTTTAGCATTATCATCAAGTTGGACATCTAAATAACAATCTTCCAATGGTGGCAAATCAAGCATTTCATAAATCTTTCTAGGCATAATAGAGACACTAGTACCAAGTTCACATAAAGCTATGATATCAAAATCATTCACTTTCATATTAATTATGGGTTCCCAACCATCTTCTAATTTCCTAGGAATAGAAGCTTTATGTTTCAATTTTTCTTCTTTAATTTTTATGAGAGCATCTGTAATGTGTTTTGTAAAGGCCATATTCATAGCACTAGCATTAGGACTTCTAGCAAGATTTTGTAGGAACATAATTACTTCACAAATATTGCAACCATCAAGATAAAAATCAAAATTACCATCTAAGGTAATAGAACTATTGTTTCCCATATTTCGAAGAATTTCAGCATTTTTATTGGAAAAGGTTCCATTGGATTTAGGCATTGTTGCAAAGGAATGGGGACTTCATGTGGTTTGCTAGCATCAACATTGGTGGTGGTAATAGTACAAATACTACTATTTCTAGCAATTTCATCTTCTCTTTCCCACTTAGCATGCAATTCAGCTAACAGTCTAACATTTCCATCAATTCTAACTTGTATGGCATTAGTGGCAGCAAAGGGGTCTTCCATAGTTTCAGGTTTAGCAGCCATTTTATTAATCAAAAAAGATTGTGCTTCAGACAAAGATGATTTTATTTCAGCATTCGAAATTTTGGATTGCAAACAGGGAATTCCCCTATTTAAACTCTCAAATTGATGACTAATATTTTTCAAAATAGTAGATTGTTCCTCCATGGTTTTAGTAAATAATTTATGTTGCTCATATTGCATTTGCATGAAGTTTTTAGTGGCTCTTTCAACTTCTAAAATTCTTTCTTCACTAGGCATTCTAGATTTACCATGATAACTATTGATATTATTAGGAGGATAAGGCCTATAATTGTTATTACCATAAGCATTGTTGCCAAAATTATTATTTCTAACGAACTTCACATCAACTTGCTCTTCTTCAGCAACCAAAGAGTCTAAGGGAACATGATTTGGATCAATATGAGCTTTTCCATTAACAAGCATAGACATAATAACATCAATTTTATCACTCAAGGAGGAGGTTTGTTCAACAGAATTTACCTTCTTACCTTGTGGAGCTCTCTCAGTGTGCCATTCAGAATAGTTAACCATCATATTATTATGGAGCTTTGTTGCAGCACCCGAAGTAATGGTCATAAAGGTGTCTCCAGCAGCAGAATCCAATAGATTTCTTGAAGAATAATTCAGTCCTGCATAAAAAGTTTGGATAATCATCCAAGCATTCAGTCCGTGAGTGGGGCAATTCTTTACCAAAGATTTCATTCTTTCCCAAGATTGAGCAACATGTTCATTATCAAATTGTTTAAATTTCATTATTTCACTTATCATAGATATAATCTTAGCAGGAGGATAATATTTTCCAATGAAAGCATCTTTGCATTTAATCCAAGAATCAATACTATTTCTAGGTTGGAATAACAACCATTCTTTAGCTTTTCCTCTCAAATATAAAGGAAACAATTTAAGCTTAATAATATCTCCATATATATCCCTATGTTTTTGCATCTCACAAAGTTCAACAAATTTATTAAGGTGAGCAGCAGCATCATCAGTACCAGCACCAGAGAATTGTTCTTTCATAACAAGATTGAGCAAAGCAGGTTTAATTTCAAAGAAAGAAGCTTCAGGAATAGGTGGAGCAATAGGTGTGCACATGAAATCATTGTTTTTGGTGCTAGTGAAGTCACACAACTTAGTGTTTTCAAGAGTAGTAATTTGTTGCAAGATTAAAGCAAGCCAACACAAATAGAAACTGAAATAGGAACTATTTTTTTGTGTTTTTTGATAAAAGAAGCAAACAAGTACAACTAATTTTTTTGTGTTTTTGATAAAAAGAAACAAGCAAACAAAACAAAAATAAACTAAGCAAAAACAAAAACAAAGTAAAGAGATTGGTTGTGAGAGACTCCCCTTGCAAGAATCTTATTTCCCCTGAAAACTAATTGGCGAGGAGGAAGAGATTCAAGCTGTCCTTAACTCCCCGGCAACGATGCTAGAAAAAGTGCTTTATGGCTCAAGATATGTAGAGCTCGTTGGGAACCCCAAGAGGAAGGTATGATGAGCATAACAACAAGTTTCCCTCAGTTATGAAACCAAGGTTATCGAACCAGTAGGAATAAGGAAACAACTCCAAGGTGTTCCTAGCAACTTGGAATCCTGCACAACACAACCATAGAACTTTTCTCCAACTTACAGTGAGGTTTTGAATCTCACTGGTTTTGTTGAAAACAAAGGATTAAACGTATAGTGTGGAAGACAGTAATTGCTTGCAGAAACTAAACAGTAAACGGTAAACAGTAGATGGTATGTTAATGGTAAAGGAATGGACTGGGGTCCACAGTGCACTAGAGGTGTTTCTCCTTAAGATAAATAGCATGTTGGGTGAACAAATTACAGTGGGGCAATTGAAAGATTGAGAAAGCATAACAATGCATATACTAGACATCTTGACTCCTACAAGATTTTATTGGGCATTACAACATAATACATAGACTGAAATCCAACTGCATCTATGACTAATAATCCACCTTCAGGTTATCATCCGAACCCCTTCTGGTATTAAGTTGTAAGCAACAGATAATTGCATTAAGCAAAGTGTGTAAAGTAAACAATACAATTGCCCCATGGACAAAGGATTGTTGTTCTCTCCCTAGTAGCAACAACACATCTACAACCTTAGAGATTTCTGTCACTTCCCCAGATTACTAGAGGCATGAACCTACTATTGAGCATAAATACTCCATGTTGGAGTTACAAGCATCTACTTGGCCAAGATAGCTACTAGTAATGGAGAGCATGCAAGATCACAAATAACATAGACTTGATAGAATCAATAATCACACTGACATAGTATCTCAATATCCATTGGATCCCCGCAAACACAACATATAGGATTACAAATAGATGATCTTGATCATGAACGGAGCTCACAAGATCTAAACATGATAGCACAAAGGAGGAGAACCAACCATATAGCTACTCCATGGACCCATACTCCAATGGTGGACTACACACGCATCACTCCGGAGGCTGCCATGGTGATGAAGAAGGCCTCTTGGATGATCTCTCCCCTCCGGTAGGGTGCCGGGAAGAGCTTCGGATCCCCCCCGATCTAGGGATGGAGATGGCGGCGGATGATGGCGCGGTGTTGACGTGGGAGTTTCTTCTTCTTCAGTCCCTGGCAATGGTGCCAGAAAACTACTTGTTGACTCGTGTATTAACGAGCTCGTTGGGGAACCCCAAGAGGAAGGTATGGTGAGCACAGCAGTAAGTTTCCCTCAGTTATGAAACCAAGGTTATCGAACCAGTAGGAGCAAGGAAATACCTCCAAGGTGTTACTAGCTGGACTTTGGCAGGGCGCACTACTGGTGCCAGTAGCAACGTGGAAACCTGCACAACACAACCACAGAACTTTGCCCCCAACTTATAGTGAGGTTGTCAATCTTACCGGTTTTGCTGAAAACAAAGGATTAAACGTATTGTGTAGAAGAAAGTAAAAGCTTGCAGAAAGTAAACAGAAAACAATAAACAGTTGTAGATTGATGGTAAAAGAAAGGACCGAGGTCCATAGTTCACTAGTGGTGGCTCTCCTTAAGATAGATAACATGTTGGGTGAACAAATTACAGCGGGGCAATTGACAAACATCGAGAAAGCATACATGCATATACTAATCATCTTGAATCCTTTGAGATTTGATTGGGCATTACAACATTATACATAGACCGTAATCCATCTGCATCTATGACTAATAATCCACCTTCAGGTTATCATCTGAACCCTCTCCAGTATTAAGTTGCAAGCAACAGATAATTTCATTATGCATTCCGTGTAAAGTAAACAATACGATTGTTCTATGAACAAAGGATTATTGTTTTCTCCCTAGTAGCAACAACACATCTAGTACCTTAGAGATTTCTGTCACTTCCCCGGATTACAAGAGGCATGAACCCACTATCGAGCATAAATACAAACTCTTGGAGTTGCTAGCATCTACTTGGCCAAGATAGCTACTAACAACGGAAAGCATGCAAGATCACAAATAACAAAGACATGATAGAATCAATAATCAATCTGAAATAGCATCTCAATATCCATCGGATCCCTGCAAACACAACATGTAGGATTACAAATAGATGATCTTGATCATGAACGGAGCTCACAAGATCTAAACATGATAGCACAAAGGAGAAGAACCAGCCATATAGCTACTACATGGACCCGTAGTCCAAGGATGAACTACTCACGCATCACACCGGAGGCTTGCATGGTGATGAAAAAGGCCTCTAGGGTGAATTCTCCCCTCCGGCAGGGTGCCGGGAAGAGCTTCAGATCCCTCCCGATCTAGGGATGGAGATGACAGTGGCTACAGACTCTTTCATGCAATTTTGGTCAGGTACTTAGGGTTTCTGTATCGGAGGCATCTTATAGGTGAAAGGGGAGGCCGAGGGGGTGCCCTGGGTGGCCGCACCACCCCCTGGCGTAGGCCAGGCCTGGCGGCGCGGCCAGGTGGTGTGGCCGCCCCTGGCCCCTCTCCGTCTTGTATTCTGGCTCTATGTCCCCCTCGGTGAAAAACTGACTTTGGCTTTTGTCCCGTCCAATTCCGAGAATATTCATTTTCTGACTTTCCTGAAACCAAAAACAGCAAAAAAAATAGGCAACTAGCACTGTGGCATCTTGTTAATAGGTTAGTCCAAGAAAGTGTATAAAAAGTACTCCAAGGTGTGGACAAAACATAAGAAAGTAGATAAAACCAAGCATGGAACATCAAAAATTATAGATACGTTTGCAACGTATCAACATCCCCAAGCTTAACTCCTACTCGTCCTCGAGTAGGTAAGTGATAAAAATAAAGAATATTTTTTAGGTGACATGCACTATCATACACTTGATCAAAGTATTTGTAAAACATTGATAGCTAGGATCATAGTACTTCAACATAGCATGAAAGACAAAGTTCTAACAATAAGACATAGCAACTATGTTGTAACATGAAAAGGCACAAACAAAAGATTCATGAATAACAATACTTTGCAAGACGAGTGTTTGTTTCACATAAAGAAAACATAGCATAGTGGCATTCAGCTTGTCCCTCATAGAGTAGCAAACATAGATGCTTAGGACACCTTCAAAGTTCATAAGAGTGACTAGATACAAATAGTTTAAGAACAAGCAATATCAAAATTATGCATCAATCAACAAGTCTTGGGACAATGCACATAGAACTAAGAATGGCCACTATGCTCTCAAAATAGGTGCATAAAGATAGAAGTGGAGACTCAACATAAAAGTAGAAGAAAGGCCCTTCATAGAAGGAAGCAGGGATTTAAGTTTCATAAAGAGCTTCCAAAAATTATGGTACTTATTAGCTTTCAGCTCTCATTGCCCCTATCATAAGCATCTTGAAGTGATTAAGGTTAAAGTGAACAAACTATGGAGTATATGCTTGACAAAGTATAAGTTGGAAATCTCAAGTCCCTTGAATACGAGGGTCGCTCCTCATGCTAATCAAGTTTAGTTACCGGTAAGTTCTTGTCATAGTAAGTACATGTGTATCATAGAGAACCGCCAACGGGGTACCCCTTGCCCGATGATACGGAAGAATCCCCATATCAAAATGACAAGGCAAGAAGACAACGAGCATCTCAGCAATCTTCTTATTTACCATGGGAAAATGGTTCTTTTTTCTCTCTTTCCTCTTTCCTCATATCTCTTTTTTATTTTTATTTTTTCTCAATATCTGACTCTTTTTTATAAGAAGAATGCTTCATAGACAGCTCATTATGGTTACGATTTAGGTTTCCACCATGACAGCATGGATTAGACCGGCGGCCCAGGCGTTTCTCTAACACACATACATAACTCCATGGACTTACAAGCTCCCCTTTCATTTCACACCGACGACATCCATAGACAAAAGAGCATGATATCAACTAGGTACAAAGTACAAGTGCAATGTTGAAAGCGTTCCCCATGACATCATGGTTCTGCTAATCCCCAACATATAAGTGCAAGCATATACAACATAGACGACACAATGGTTCAATTTTATTAAGGGCAAGAAAAGTAAAGTGTGCCATCAAGTTCGTGAGAGCTTTAATCACTAGTTTTCTCATAACAAGTTTAATTCGGAAGGTAGATAAAAACATGAATATACTTGGAATAGGAAATGCTAATAGGTAGGTATGGTGGACTCTTTGGAATAACTTGGTTTTAGGAGTTGGATGCATGAGTGGAACTCACACTTGGTTATGGAGGCTAGCAAAAGACTGGGAGCGACCGACTAAGAGAGCAATAATGGCCATAATCATGCAAAGCGACAAAACATCATTAATCAAAGCATAAAGTGATATTACAAGTCGAAAACTAAAGGATCATAAAGGCTTATGGTGACTTGGGATAGTCATAACATGGTGTGAGCATGCGCCAAGTCAACCCAAATAAAGCATCAAAGGAGCATACCACAGTACTTATGCTTTAATATGCTAAAACAACGCATGATTCTTTCAAGGCACATTAAGCAATCTCAATTGCTTATAACATGTCACGCTACAGAAAAGATCACTAAGCATAAAGCCATAACAATACCAAGCATGGCATGACAAAGCATAGGCCACAGTCAAAAACAAGCTCTCTTTACCACTTAAGCATGAACTTTTCCTACTCTTTTTCCAATCCAAACCAAACTATTTGAAAACCAATGCATGAAAGAGGGGGTCCAACCAATTTATTCAAGCAAACTAAGAAAACCAAGCAAACGAAAACCAAAACAAAAACGAAGACGCTCCAAGAACAACACAAATGTGCATGAAACAATAAAAATGAATTGTTTGGAAGAAACCTAGGATTTTTATTGATGAAGAAGGGGATGCCTTGGGCATCCCCAAGCTTTGACACTTGTACCTCTTGAATATTTCTTGGGGTAACATGGGGTGGCATCCCACCGCTTGAGCTTTATTCCATTCTTCAACTCATTACATCATTTTCTCCATACACCTAAATTTTTTCCTTCATACAAAACTTCACACAATCTTTATTAGCAACATTAGTGCACTCAAGATAATAAGTCTTTAGTTTCAGTTTCAACACCAATAAAACTTTCATTAAAACACAAGCCACTGTAGCACTTCCCTCAAAAAGCTCAATTCCCCAAAAGAACTCAAAAAGGAACCAACAAGAAGCAAATGCAAATAATGGCAGAAATCTATCAAAACAAACCAGCAGGTAAAAACCAATTTTTTTGAAGACCTTATATTGCTCAAATAAAAAAGTGTTGAACTAACGAAAGTTACATAACAACCTAGGTCAGAAGCACAAAAATGCACGCCTCAAAACGACGTACATAGATTTTACATGAATTTTTACGGTGAAGCACAAAAATCTGTTTTAGGACAGCAACTTTCCCAATCATTACTTCTCTCTCATTAGAGGTTACTCTTGGCACAAAACGCAAATAAAAATGATAAGGAGCGGTTATTACAGAGGTAATAACTTCCAAGACTCATCTAAAACTTTTGGGTTATCTCCCAATAAGTAATTTTCTCTAACGCCTTTAAGTTAGGCATAAGAAGCAAGAAAAAGAATTAAGTGTTCTCGAATGAAGAAGCATTAAGAGCAACTTTTGTCTTCATAGGAGAGGCAAAAGAAATATTCTCTCTCTTCTTAGGTAAGTGTTCTATACCTTTCTTGAGTGGGAGTTGATATTTAATGGTGCCTTCTTTCATATCAATAATTGCACCAACAGTTCTAAGAAAAGGTCTTCTCAAAGTAATAGGACAATAAGCATTGCATTCAACATCCAAACATAGAAATCAACGGGGACATAAGCATTGTTAACCATAATAAGAACATCATTAATACTCCCCATGAGTGTATTTTTAGCATTATCATCAAGTGGGACATCAAATAACAATCTTCCAATGGTGGCAAATCAAGCATATCATAAATCCTTCTAGGCATAATACAAACACTACTATCAAGATCACATAAAGCTTTGAAATCAAAATCATTCACTTTCATATTTATGATGGGTTCCCAACCATCTAATTGTTTCATAGGAATATAAGCTTTATGTTTCATCTTTTCTTCTTTAATTTTTATGAGAGCATCAGTAATGTGTTTTGTAAAGGCCATATTCATAGCACTAGCATTAGGACTTTTAGAAAGCTCTTGTAGGAACTTAATTACTTCAGAGATATTGCAACCATCAAGATCAAAATCATAATTATCATCTAAAGTAGTAGAGTTATTACTAGCCTCAACACTAGTGGTAGTGATAGTAGAAACACTAATGTTTCTAGCAATTTCATCTTCTCTCTCCCACTTAGCATGCAATTTAGCTAATAGTCTAACATTTTCATCAATTCTAACTTGTATGGCATTCGTAGCAGCAAAGAGATTATCAATAGTTTCAGGTTTAGCAGCCATTTTATTCAAAGAAGATTGAGCTTCAACCAATGATGCTATATTTCTTTCAGCATTAGAGAGTTTTTCCTCAATAGTTTTATTGAAAGCAGTTTGTTTACTAATAAAATATTGAAGCATAACTTCAAGTTCAGAGGGACCACTCTTATTATTGTTGTAGGAATTTCCATAAGCATTACCATTATTGAGAGGATATGGCCTATAGTTATTATTACCAAAATTATTCTTGTAGGCATTGTTGCTAAAATTGTTATTTCTTATAAAGTTCACATCAACTTGCTCTTCTTGAGCAACCAAAGAGGCTAAGGGAACATGATTTGGGTCAATATAAGCCTTCCCATTAACAAGCATAGACTCTTCAACAGAATTTACCTTCTTACCTTGTGGAGCTCTGTCAGTGTGCCATTCAGAATAGTTAACCATCATATTATCAAGGAGCTTTGTTGCAGCACCCAAAGTAGTGGTCATAAAGGTACCTCCAGCAGCAGAATCCAATAGGTTCCTTGAAGAATAGTTCAATCCTACATAAAAAGTTTGGATGATCATCCAAGCAGTCAGTCCATGAGTGGGACAATTCTTTACCAAAGATTTCATTCTTTCCCAAGCTTGAGCAACATGTTCATTATCAGATTGTTTCAACTTCATTATTTCACTTCTCACAGATATAATCTTAGCAGGAGGATAGTATTTTCCAATGAAAGCATCTTTGCATTTAGTCCAAGAATCAATACTATTCCTAGTTAAGGAATTCAACCATTCTTTAGCTTTTCCTCTCAACGAGAAAGGAAACAACTTCAGCTTAATAATATCACCATCTATATCCCTATGCATTTGCATCTCACAAAGTTCAACAAAGTTATTTATATGAGCAGCAGCATCTTCATTACCAATACCAAAAAATTGTTCTCTCATAACAAGATTGAGTAAAGCAGGTTTTATCTCAAAGAAAGTAGCTTCAGGAACAGGTGGAGCTATAGGTGTGCACATTAAATCATTGTTGTTGGTGCTAGTGAAGTCACGCAACTTAGTGTTTTCAAGAGTAGTCATTTTTTGTGTTTTTAATAAAGATAGCAAACTAGTAAACCTAATTTTTTTGTGTTTTTGATAAAGAAACAAGCAAACAAAGTAAAAATAAACTAAGCAAAACAAAAACAACAAAGTAAAGATATTGGTTATGAGGGACTCCCCTTGTGAAGATGTCCTTGACTCCCTGGCCATGGCGCCATAAAAAAAATTTGATGGCACGGTGTTGATGTGGGAGTTTCTTATTCTTCAGTCCCCGGCAAGGGCGCCAGAAAAGTACTTGATGACTCGTGTATTAACGAGCTCGTTGGGGAACCCCAAGAGGAAGGTATGATGAGCACAACAGTAAGTTTCCCTTAGTTATGAAACCAAGGTTATCGAACCAGTAGGATAAAGGAAACACCTCCAAGGTGTTGCTAGCTAGACTTTGGTAGGGCGCACTACCGGTGCCAGCAGCAACGTGGAAACCTGCACAACACAACCACAAAACTTTGCCCCCAACTTACAGTGAGGTTGTCAATCTCACCGGTTTTGCTGAAAACAGAGGATTAAACGTATTGTGTGGAAGAAAGTAAAACCTTGAAGAAAGTAAACAAAAACAGTAAACAGTTGTAGATTGATGGTAAAAGAAAGGACCGGGGTCCATAGTTCACTAGTGGTGGCTCTCCTTAAGATAGATAACATGTTGGGTGAACAAATTACAGTGGGGCAATTGACAAACATCGAGAAAGCATACATGCATATACTAATCATCTTGACTCCTTTGAGATTTGATTGGGCATTACAACATTATACATAGACTGTAATCCAAATTCATCTATGTCTAATAATCCACCTTCAGGTTATCATCCGAACCCCCTCCAGTATTAAGTTGCAAGAAACATATAATTGCATTACGCATTGCGTGTAAAGTAAACAATACGGTTGTTCTATGAACAAAGGATTGTTTTTTCTCCCTAGTAGCAACAGCACATCTAGTACCTTAGAAAGTTATGTCACTTCCCAGATTACTAGAGGCATGAACCCACTATCGAGCATAAATACTAACTCTTGGAGTTGCTAGCATCTACTTGGCCAAGATAGCTACTAACAACGGAAAGCATGCAAGATCACAAATAACAAAGACATGATAGAATCAATAATCAATCTAAAGTAGCATCTCAATATCCATCGGATCCCCGCAAACACAACATGCAGGATTACAAATAGATGATCGATCATGAACGGAGCTCACAAGATCTAAACATGATAGCACAAAGGAGAAGAACCAGCCATCTAGCTACTACATGGACCCGTAGTCCAAGGATGAACTACTCACGCATCACACCGGAGGCTTGCATGGTGATGAAGAAGGCCTCCAAGGTGTCCTGAAGAGCTTCAGATCCCTCTCGATCTATGGATGGAGATGATGGCAACTACAAACTCTTTCGTGGAATTTTGATTAGATACTTAGGGTTTCTGTATCGGAGGCATCTTATAGGCGAAAGGGGAGGCCGAGGGGGTGCCCTGGGTGGCCGCACCACCCCCTTGTGCGGGCCAGGCCTAGCCGCACGGCCAGGTTGTGTGGCCGCCCCCTGGCCCCTCTCCGTCTCATATTCTGGCTCCGTGTCCCCCTCGGTGAAAAACTGACTTTGGCTTTTGTCCCGTCCAATTCCGAGAATATTCATTTTCTGACTTTCCTGGAACCAAAAACAGCAGAAAACAGGCAACTGGCACTGTGGCATCTTGTTAATAGGTTAGTCCAAGAAAGTGTATAAAAAGTACTCCAAAGTGTGGACAAAACATAAGAAAGTAGATAAAACCAAGCATGCAACATCAAAAATTATAGATATGTTTGCAACGTATCAATAGCTACAGACTCTTTCATGGATTTTTGATAGGGTACTTAGGGTTTCTGCATCGGGGTACTTTTATAGGCGAAGGGGCAAGGTCGGTGGCCGCCCGAGGGGCCCACACCATGGGGCGGTGCGCCTAGGGGTGGCCACCTTGTGGCCCCACTTCGGCTGCCCTTCGAACTCCGTGTTCCTTTTGGTAAAATATTGACTTTGGCTTTTGTACCATCAAATTCCGAGAATATTTCCTTACTAGATTTTCTAAAACCAAAAACAGCAGAAAACAGCCAACTGGCACTGTGGCATCTTGTTAATAGGTTAGTTCAAGAAAATGTATAAAAATACCTCAACATGTAAACAAAACATAAGAAAGTTGATATAAACAAGCATGGAGCATCAAAAATTATAGATACGTTTACGACGTATCATAGGGCTTGTCATCTGCATTATGTTCCCCATCGAACTAAGCTTTTTGCTGCTGCTCTTGGGTGTGATCTCCTTCCTGCTTCCCCTCACGGGTGTTGGCTCCAGTGAGCTAGCATTGTTTCATGACCTCTACGGCATGTTCTTCTTTGAATTAGCCCTTTTGCTGCTACAATTGGGCGTGTTCTCCTTCATGTTGGCATTATTGCCGGACCACAGTGGTGTGTTCTGCTCCAAATTAGCATTTTTTTCTGCTACCACTGGGTGTGGTATCCTCCGTTCTGGACATCTTAACCTTTTTGCTACCACTCCTGGGTGAGTTCACCACTGTGCTCACCCTCTTATTGTTTTTGCTGATACTATTCGGTGTGCCATTTTGACTGGATCTCAGGGGTGTACTCTGCGGTGTGGTGCCTTTTTTCGTGCGACTCTTGGGTGTCCTCTTCTTTGGCGTGGTCTCCTTGGCGATGTTCTTCTTTAGGGTGCCCTTTCTAGGGATGCTCTTCCTGCTCCTCTTTATGATGCTGCTATGTAAGACTCTCCTCTATTCGAAGCTACCCTCAGTCGCACAATCCTCAGTGATGCCATGGATCAGGCCACGCATGCCTTCTACAAGTCCATCATCTCTATTATCGAAATCCAATTCCTCTCCAACCATTTGCACTATCAAGTGGATGTACACTTCACCTCTATAATGTTTTCTTGTAAATAGTACAAATAAATCACTGGTATCTTCTAGTTTTATAGCCTTTTTTCTCCAATACAAAAATATACCAATTGTGCTACTTGGGAGGACCCCCATGGCACCTTCACACATAAAGATGCCATCAGGTCAGATAACTATACCACTTTAGGATCGTATCTGCCAATGATTACATCAATATCGTCATATAATATTTCTATACCATCATCTAATTTTGCACGGAACTTCGTGACACCAATACGAACGATTACTTTGCCATCATCAGGTTCTCCAGGATCGAAACCTCCGAGGAGTTCGAGAGGTGGAGCGGCACCATCAGACCTAGCCACAACGCCACCGTTGCCATCACCAGCATCATCGTTAGCTGGAGCAACCTCGGTGGAAGTATCAAGACAAGGAGCAAGGCGAGGGCCCTTAGCAGCGGGAGCTACAATACCTGGTGGATAGGCAGGGCCATGGCTAATGGCAGCCACAATAAAAGCAGCTACTGCCACGCCACATCGATGATCAGGAGTAATTCCCACAACAACAGTGTTTCGAGTGCTAGAAGGGTCTAGACCATGAGCTAGCTCCAGACCAGCAGCCCGCTGAACTTGAGCATGGGTTCAAGGAGGAGCAGCAAACAAGGTAGCAGTCTAACCAACAACAGTCAGGCAGCCTCTAGAAGCCTTAGTTTGCTCAACTGCGGCAGGGATTGGGTCAACAGCGGCCAGATCAACAACACCACGAGGACGACCAGTACTAGCAGATTCTAGAGCAGGGGTTTGCACAACTTGAGCATGGTTTCAAGGAGGAGGAGCACGCAACACCGCAGTCTTGGCAACAATAGCGGGGCAGCCTCCGGAAGCCTTAGTTTGCTCAACAGGGGTAGGGATTGGGTCAGCAGCAGCCAGAGCAACAAGACCATGGGGACGACCAGTACTAGTAGATTCTAGAGTAGAGTTTTGCACAAAGGCAATACGGGGACTCCTACGAGGAGGTTGCCTGACAGAAGCATGGCGCTGATGAGGAAACACATTTTTCTTAACAGCAACAGGGGTTCGAGTTAGACCACCTTGTCCAATAATAGTTGGGCGACTCCCAGTAGCAGCAGCTTCCACATCTAGTATTTTACAATTCAGCATAAACATGCGAAGCCCAAGAAACTGTTTCGTCAACCCAATTAGTTGACAGTCACATGTTATAGGAACCATGATGCCTAGTTCATCCATGAAGCTGAACTGTGCAGTCTGCTCGGGCCCCATTTCAGCATGTTCACGCACAGCAGCAAACATACCAGGGATAGTGCATAACTGCGCAGGCGCTACTTTCATCTTCAGACTGCGAGGTTGATTCCACTTGCTCTTCCCATCTGCTAATTTAATTTGGTAGACATAGAGGGTGACCATAACCGTGTATTTGGGTTCAGCGGAGATCCTACTTGATAGAAAATTGGGGACAAAAGATAAGAATTGTTTGTCAGTGTTATGCTAGCAAACAATTCTAGGTTTGATCTATCCCTATAATGCCAATAGCCAGCTAGCAGTTATTGATAGTGCGAATAGTAAAGAGAAGAGTAGCTCACCCGCAATTAGCCAGAACTACTTCTTCCTCGGTAATAGGATTTTCCATCCTTTGCAATTCTCAACTCGTCAGGGGAAGAGTCAGGCTAGAGCGTCACAACGGTAGGCACGACATCCGGCATTGGAGCTCGGGATCAGCGAGTGGCTGCAGCAACTTCACGCTGGAAGTCAAATGTACGAAGGGATCATTCTGGTTGGACGGTGGATTCCGATGCCACCAGCGCTAGGGTTCATGTGAAAGGAGGGAGTGGATTTGTGAATTTGGTCAACTCACCAAGCCCCTTTAGTTCCTCGTTTTGCCTACGTGGTTGCCACGTTGGCGCTCGCGTCACGGACAGATTACTGACATGGGGGTCCCGACCGTCTACTTCACGGGGTAGTTTGACAGAATGTTTGGATTCGTTAGGGGTGATATGAGTTTGCCTCGAAATGGCCCCTCTCGGTAGTTGGCAGCCCAACTTTGCGAAACACGGCAATTTCAGGCAACTCGGGCCCCACGATACACTCGACCAGGAACTTTGGGGCCGCAAATGAACAAGCCCCATACAAAGAGCATGATACTGAAATTGAATCAGCCACTAAGTACATATGCCTCAGAATCAACAAATCATTTATAGCACAAGCACAAGTACTAGTGCAATCAAAGTAACTGTAGAGGCGGTGTAAGAATAACATTGAATTTAGGATTCAATAACATTTGTACTAGCAACCCCATAGTAGTATCATGCCAAAGCTACAGCCAGAATCACAGGAGAGAAAACTCAAATTAGGGTTATCACTAAGAGAGGAAGAAGAAGAGATATAGAGAGGAGGAAAGGTCACCTACCTAGAGACGAGTCGATGCTCGTTAGAGAAGAAGCAGATGTAGTGTCTATAGAGGCGCTCAAGGTCAACACCGCGACATGATCAGCACTACAATGCTCAACTCATGCCGAGCCACACTACGACAACCTCTTCACCACCAGAGTATAGGACCACTAGTGGAAGCACAGCAGGGTCGCTGGAGTACAGCAAGACCGCGACGTCTGAAACGCTAGAGCTGCAGTAATGAGAAGGGCGATAGAGTAAGGGTTCGAATCCTAAATCAAATTAAACAGAGAGGAAGAGTGGGAATGGTGGTCTTTTAACCATAGACGATGGCGGCCAGAATGGCTAGGCTCGCCGGAATTTGGCAAGGGCAGCGGCAGTCGCCAGCAAGAGAACGAGAGGGGAAGAGGAGACCCTCAACAAAAAAGGAAAAGTCCTAAAAACCAATAAAAACCATTTTTGGGTATAAAAATTATAAAAATGCTAATTATAAAATTCCAAGTCATTATATAATTTATAAATAAATAGTGTTATAATTGGCTTTATAGTCCTTTTTGTTTTAATAAAATGAAATAAATATGTTTTCTCTTATAATTTAAATCAGAATAAATACATATTAGCTTTATTTGACTACTTAGATTTATTAAAATATTGAATGTATTTTCTTTTATCACCTATAAATTCAAATAAATTCCTTTTAACTTTATTTAAGTATTTAAAATTTATTGCCTAGAATAAACTGATACTCTTTCATTAGTAATTATAAAGATGAAATTTCAATACTTTAAAAATTACTTTTACATTTATAACTCGACTAAAACATGTAAAGAAAACTAAAATATCCATTCTACTTAGATAAAGTTATAATTATTATTATTTTGTTCAACAAAATCACCTTTAGATATTTATTTGTTTATAATACAAATTAAAATGTATTATACCAAAATAACCATAGTGAGTAACTTACAAATATAAACTCCATCCATATATCTTTGAATCCTTAGCTATATCAATTTAATAACTAAATTATTAAACTTTCTTATAAGCTAGTCACTTAGAAGATAAAACCTAGCACCTTTCTGACTAAAGACAAATGATCTTTCAACATTTATTAGGCTTAAGAAAACCCTAGACCTTGGTATAAAATACCATAAACATTATGTATTAATTTTATTCATGTTTTTATAGTTAACACTAGTCTAAAATACCTTAAACATCATGACTTAAAAACTCATCTTTATTTTTGTAGTTACCTTTAGTCTGTTATAAAACCAACCCCAAAAGTATGATAACTCAACATCTTAAAGATATTTTTGTAGTTCCTTATAGATATATTTGCTTGTAAAGTAAGATTGAAGATAAACCAAATCTTAAAGAAATCACATAAGTTCAGTTTACTTATAATATTGGGGATTTACTTTGGGGTTTTACAAATTGCATAGCATTACTTATGCCTACCAGCATATTTCTTATTTAAACATTAGTCCTTATCAGACCAATGATGTTGTTTTCAAATATTGGATCTTATATCATCTCGAAGACCATGATTGCATAATTTTGTAATCACAAAGGCAAGTTCACACTTGCTCATGTCCTTTGGTTATTTTTTATCAAGTATTTGCAAATCCAATATTTTCATCACTTGCATTTCAAAAAGGCCACAAAATGCTATTTTCATAATGCTATGATTATGGGTTATTTACCAAGTGGTAATAACCTACTATGGAAGTTCTAGTGGTAAAGGAACATAATACCTAAGACTTAACAACCAATGTCACTAGTGATTCTTGCGTCGTATATTATGCATTAACCATAAGACTTGGAATGGGGCAGGAAAGTCATCTAGATCTTCTTCCTTTCGTGTGCCAACAGAAGACCTTATCGTGAAGTTGTAGATTCCTTGCTAGGATATAGCACAAGGGTGGGACCCCTCAGTGGCCCATGATATTGGTGTCTAGATCATCTGTGCATAGCTGTCATTGGTGTGGGTTCACCATATCTAATGGTGGCTGCTAGGGTAGAGCTGCTTATAGAGTCTACAAGGGGTTATTGTAACTATTGTCACCCACAATGGGGGCATAGCTGAGGTACTCCTTGTAGGGTCGTGTTGTCATGTGGGGTCGCAGATAAGGACAGAGAATGGCTTGGATCTTAGACTGGGCCCCATACCAAGGAAGTATGGACAAGCTTGCGACTTGGATGTGCAACAAGGTTAAGATCTCTTATGGGTAAAGTAACGCACCTCTATAGAGTGTATAAAATTGTGACATGTTACTCCATGTTTCGGGAAGGAGCTACGAACGCGGCAGGAAAGGAACTCCATGAAGTTATGGTAAACCTATGAAGGCTGACAAACATAGCTTTTCAGAATAAAACCAACCATTTAAGAAATGTTTATGAAAACCTGCATAACATATGACCTATGGTCTGTGGCTGTAGATAGTGCATCATACACTCCTTTTTAGTGAACTTGCTAAGTACGCTTGTACTCAATCGTACCTTCTTAAACCTTGCTATATTCTAAATCCAATGAGGACGACGTTAACACCAACTGATGCTCAAAGGGATCATCATCCAAAGCTCAAGATCTTCAACGACGTTAACAGCACATTCATCAACTGAAGTGAAGACGAAGTTACCGATTAGATAGAGTATAATATCTAGCCAAAGAACCCACTTCTGTAGAGAAATGCAATAGAAGAAATTGCAAGCCTGGTGGTTTAGATACTGATCTTATTAGTAAGATAGTTACGAGTTTTTATTTTTGGTTCTTCTTCTAAGAAATTGTTTTCTTACTCTTGAACCTAGAGTGTGCTCTGGGTCTTTTCTAAAGAGTCAAGTTGTAATCTATAGTCATGTCTTGGACCTGCTATGTTTCTGTTGTACCACTCCGAGGGATGTAATACCGGTGGAATGGTGTTTTATTAGTGTTATGTCAATGACTATAATGTACTACATCATGTAGTGGTATGTTGGGTCACCGAATTGTCATCATAGGATGAATAAAATATGTAGGTACAATGTTCACTACATTAAAAGATTACTAAAGAATGGTTTTTGGAAGAACCCCAAACATTTGATGATGGCGATTCACATCAAAGTGCAGGTCCAAGGGTATTAGTGTTTCACTAACACGCTTTAGACTACGTGTCATGTTTTTGGTGCCACTACTGATGTTTATAGATTCTTCTAAATGGAAAGGAAATGTTGAAAGAGAATCTGGAAAATATTTGGCGGAAAAGAAAAAGACTAGAAATTTCCAAGTTAGGTATATAGATGATATAAATGTTGTGGGTGTATTATTTTCTTGTTAAACAATGTGGTTTTAGTTATTGGATACTAGATTGGTTGGTGTGAAGTGTCATGCAGAACAACACAATTCATGAACTGTTGTGGCCTAATTAACTAGAAAGAGAATATGGGATGATGTTCATCAAAAACAAATAAAGTGTTGTTGTGTTTCTTGTTGACATCAAACCTAACCTTCAAGATTTGTTTTAATAATTTTTATTTTGTTCCAGTATTATGAGAACAATGGTTATTCAGGTAATTAACATATTCTATAGAAGATGGATGAACTCTTACAAGTCTAGTTGGAGAAATCACATCCATAACACTAATGCTAAAATGTGGCAAGACGAATGATTGAAAGATCACTTATGAGTGACATCGTCGTTTAAATTATATTTGAAAGAAAACATGAAGAAACTCCATGTTGATCGATTTTTGGAGTCTTTGATTTTGATCAATTGACACTTGTGAGACTTTCCTATAGATAATTAAAACTCAGTTCATAAGATAAAGAAGAGCGAATGACTAACTTATTGGATATTGTGCATGTTGATATATGTAGTCCGTTATGTGTAGCCATGTGCGATGGATCTTTCAACTTCATATACTTTCTTTGAAAATTTGAGTAGATATATGTGTATATTTAGTTAATGAGGAAGAAGTATGAAACCTTTAGAAAATGTTCAAAGAGTTTCAAGATGAAGTGGAAAATCATTGTAACAAGATAATAAATAATTTATGATTGGATCATAAAGGAAGATACTTGAGTTACAAGTTTAGAAAACATCTAAGAGTTGAGGAATCATTCCATAGGTTTGTGTTTCCCAAAATACCATAGGAGTATGGAGTATTCGAGAGATGTACTCCAAACTTGTTTGACATGGTAAGATCAAAGGTGTCATTTATAAAACTTCCATTATGTTTTAAAGATTAAGCTTTATAGACTACCTCTTTTACATTGAAAAGAGCACCAGCATGGCCCACTAAAATGGCACCATATGAGTTATGGCTTTGGATGAAACCCAAGTTGTATTTTCTTAAATTTTGGTATGCAAGGCATAAATAAAATGTTTATAGCCAAAGTCATATAGGCACATATTTGTAGGTTATTTCAAAGCAACCATTGGGTATTCCTCCATAACACTAAAGGCAAAAGTGTATGTTGCTTAGAACACCAAGTTTTTTACAAGGATTTTTTCACGAAAAGCTTAGTGCGAGGACAATAGAACTTGATTAGGTTGATGAACTTGAGAAACATGTGTTGAGTAGTGAAGCATTGGAAAGTGTCCTAGAGGTAGCCACAATGCGCATGGCTCACGTGACTACAAATATTATGATCTTGGAGATTTCCTGTTGAACCGTGTGGGTCGGGTAATAATCAAATAGTAATATTTGAAAAACAAATCTTTATTGTTTTGGCAATGATGAAGCGACTGCATGCAAAGAAGCGATGATGGGCCATGACTCCTTCAAATTTTTATAAGTCATTAAATCTGTGATACTTCCCATACACGAGAATCCATGTTTCTGAAGTTGGTAGAGCCTCCGAAAGGCTTTAAGCCTATTAGTCGTATTTGGATTTGAAAAGAAACGAACATGGATGTTTCACATATATGAAATAGTCGACATGTCGGAAAATAGTTTACGACAATGTTCAACGAGTTGACTACGACAAGATTTAATCTTTCAAGCGATATTTAGTTTGGACGCATTATTGTAGCAACCATTACATATGTCCATTTTGGTATATGGTAGTTGAACAAACAAAAAATGTTCTTCTAATAGAATGGCAACCTAGGACGTGTACATGAGACCGTCTGAAGGGTTTTGTTAATTAAAAGGATGCTAAAAGGGCATGCAAACTTCATTGGCTGAAGTAAGCATCACAGAGTTGGAATCTTCACTAGGTGAAACTGTTAAAAGGTTTAGTTTCATCAGAGACGATGAAGATGCCTGCATTTGCAAGAAATTAAGTGGGAGTGCTAAGAAACATTTCTAATACATAATATAGAATACATGTTGTTGATTGGAAATGATTTATATTTTATTGACGCTGGGTAAGAATTTCATTTCAAAAGAAGACTTAGGAAAAACCATAATATTAGGCATCAATGTCTATATGGATAGATTAAGGACCTAATATAGTTGTGCCAAATGTACACAGATGAAATATTGAATGAGTTCAATGTGGAAACAACAAGAAAGGTTCTTGCCGCATGTAAGAGGTTGAAACAAGATTCAAGTGTATTGACACTTGGTGAGTGAAATCACATGAATGTTTTGATGAATCATGTATATCGTGATATGTACATATCCATATATGTCATATGCTCCAAAAGTTATGAGAATATACTAGGGCGACTCATAATATGATCATTGGACAATAGTAAGGATATTCTTATGAGCTTTGGAAGAACTAATAATATGTTATGTATGTAGAGGTGATAAGAAATTCATTGTCAAGTGTTACATTGGTACTAGTTTTATCACAAGATACAAATTAAGTTTATTTAAAATTTAGACTATGGGTTAAGGTGGAAAAATAAAATGGAAGGAAGTTCCATCATGGATATGGATGAGTTCCAAAGTTAGGACACTATGACAGATACTACAACAAAGGCTGGGTATATGACTGCTCTAGTAGCAGCAAAGGAGGGCATTTATGTCAAGAAGTTTGTTATCAAACAAGGTGTAGTTCCAAGCGGGCTAATACTATGAAGATCTATTGTATGACAATAGTATCAACATGTTTTAACCCGAAGGACCTAAGGTCTCACCAAAGGACTATATTTATACAATGCCATCTTATTTAAGAATGAGTAATGCATAGAGGCGCAAACACATGCAACCACATAGACCTGAAAGTGTCAGATCTAGAGATTAGGTTTACCACAAGCAATGCGTAGAACAACACCAAAATTCCATAGGTGTTAAATGTGCAAGTATCAACTAGATTATTGACTCTAGTGCAAGCGGTAGACTGAAAGGAATATGCCCGAGAGGCAATAATAAAGTAGTTATTATTTTATTCCATGTTTATGATAAATGTTAATTTCTCATGCTAGCTATAACACCCCAAAAATATTAATCAAGATTATCAAGTTCAAATCACCTAAGTTAAGGGTTAACAAAAACTTGTATTATTAAATTTAATATGAGTGTATGTGTGAATTGCATTAGTGTATGAAGGAGTGCAATTGCCATGTTTGATTGCTACAAATGATAAAGAATGGTTTAAAGATGAATAGTACATCATCTAGACCATTTACAAAAAAAATCAAAAGAAAAGAAAATCAAATATGAATCATATAATCAAATGGTCATTTTGACCAAAATTAACCACTAGACCACTTTGAGTGTTCCTAGTAAAAGATTTCTAACATAAACTTTCTCAATTCTTTTCACCCCTTGCTAGACCAAGTAAAAGTGAACCTGTCAACACCCGGATTTTTAATCCCAGATGCCTGTTATGTCATTCATCACAATCCTAGGATTACCATTTTTGCGAGACATAACAGATTGGATATCACAGTACATCATCCATTACAAACCATACATAAGGTCTTACACAAATAAGGATCTCATGATCCAGTCTTAATACAACAAGCAACAGAAATAAAAGATAAGCGTAGCGGTGGGGTCCATCTTCAGGGGCACAGGCAATGCTTATGAAGGCAGATAGTCCTAGTTATCATAGCCGTCCTGTTGGCCATCATCTTGGTAGTCTCCTTCATAGTCTGGCCATGAGAATAGCCAGGGACAAAAGCCAGGAGTACTCTTTAAGTACTCACAAACTACTACTAACAAGTAGTATAGTTCTAAGTTAAAGTGCTAAATCTAAGTTTAACTATAAAGTTAAGTTTGAAACCTAAGCTGAGTTCAGAAGCAAATAAAGATAAAATAAAGTTCTAGAATCACTTAAATTGGGAAGCTAGTGTCATAAACACAACCCTGTTGTGGTCAAGTCAAGATTCATCATTCCTTTCATAAGTCATTTTGAAAACATCTAACAATGAAACAGCATGGCCATTCCAACTGTCGCGGACGCGGATATTCGAATAGTTTGACACTCTGCAGAGATGGTACACTTTCACCACAAGATTCGATACATCTGTCAGGGATAACCCTGAATCATCATACTTAGTATGCAGATAATCAAACATAACCTTTCCTTTACACACCCTAGTATAAGCACCTCTCCTATGAGCATGGCCTCCCAACCATGACCATCTGTCATCTTGGGCACTGCATAGGTGGACAACATCGAGAGGTAGCCTCAGCTCAGACCTCTCCCGTGAGGGAACTAATACTAATGCATATAAACTTCCGGCTAAGCCTTACCCAATTCAGGTATTGTGGTTGTACGGTAAATTTGGAATGGTATCGCATCTGAATCCAACCATCAGTTTTATAAAAGGGTTAAGACTCATGCCTCAACATTTTCACCATCATAAACCATTTGTGTTTCTCAACACATGTCAAAACATCTCAATAGAAAGACTCATCATTCCAAGGTTTTCATAATTCATTTTCACCAAGTATTCCCATCTAAAGTGACTCAAGTTTTTATCTACTCTAAGCTACTAAGTTAAGAGTGTTCACTAAGGTGAAAAAATGATGGGGTCAATCTCATGCCATAGAATGACATCTAAAGTTATCTCCATAGGTCAAGTTTTATACTCTTTATGCTACCTTCAAAAAAAGTAAAGGACTTTGGGTAAAGTAAAGGAAGTAAAGCTTGAAAATAATACTTGGGGTAAATAGTAGTCAAAGTGGCATAATCAAAGCCTGCCTAAAGCATCTTTGCTTGGGTTATCTAGATTTCAAGGGTTAGCTTGCATTGCTAATGGTGGCTTGCAAGTACAATTTGCAAGGGTTAACTTGGATAGTGCTAGCTTGCCTTGGTTGGTGCAGTGGTTGAAGTTTTCTTCTTCTTCTTCTTCCTGGTAGAACTCCTCCTCCTCGAAAGCTTGATCAGTACTATCATCTATAAATACATACGGAGTACACAATCACCAAACAATACTTAACTAGTATAATTAGCACTCTATGGCACACATTTGATGATCTATTATCATCACAAGCATCACAAGTTTTATTAACCAGTTTCATTCTTTTTATTTAAGAAAAGTAATTTCTACTCATTGAAAAATTAACTAAGATTTAATATTCACCACTTCAAATATGGGATCATGTGGACACATGTCATCACCACATATTCTAACATGTGGGAATGTGATTTAAGGGTTGGATCATAATTACTTTGGTTTAAGTTCAATATTTAATGATTTAAAGTGACTAGAAATGCCTATATTGCATTATTTTGGTACTAGTCCAAAGTCACTGCATGTAAACCCTAAGATTATTACATATTCAGATAGGTATGGTGAAATGTGATTTTTGAGAGTTGGAATCAACTCAAAAGCTATCATGTTTGATTTTATAAACATGTTGCAAGGTGCAAAAGCTTCTATCTTGTTATTTTTACTAGGAGAGATCTCTAAATTTAATGGAATTAAATCCAATGATCTTGGGTAGATATTTTCAGTAGCTTTCTAACAAAATTGGAATCACTCCATTTGGATTTGTAAATCTCTCTGAATTAATTTTCAAACCAGGGGACAGAACTAGGTTTAAACTAAATAGAAAAATCCTAATTCAAACTAAATGGGTCGCGCGGGAAAGCTAACGGGCCGGCCCAGTGACACTCCGCGGCACGGGGCACAACTGACAGGGGGGTCCACCGGTCAGAGGCTCATAACACATGAAGCGGTACGGGGAGATGTGGGCCGTTAGATTAGAACTACGATCGACGGTTGGGGCTCGTCGTTGACGATGGACCTATCGCCGGCGAACTCTAACCCTAGCGGCCCGGTGGGGGTGCTTAGGGGGCGTACTAGGGCTCCAGCGACGACGGTGATGGGGGAAAATGAACTGGTGGTCGACAGCGAACTCAGGGACGGTCGAGGCAGCTCCAGGGGTGGACGGAATCAGCGGGGCCCTTCTCCTCCAGAGGCGGCCAGCTCTAGTGAAATTCCGGTGAACAAGTGCTCGCGCTGCTCCGGCTAGAGGTGGGGAAGGTCCAGTGAGGTGAGGGGAGGTGAGTGGTGTGCAGAATGAGGCTGGGGGTGGCCTCTATTTATAGTTCGACGGTGCGACCGAGAGTGATGGGCGGGCGGCTCCGGCGCGGGCTGCACAACGTGCTAGCGGCATGGCTCGAGGTAGGGGACGGTGGCTGGTCTCCTTGCGGTGCTCTACGAGGTAAATGCGGGCCTAGGGGCGGTGGTATGGAGTTGGGCGGTGCGCGCGCTCTGAGCGGCGGTCTTCACGGCGAGCGGTGACTGTGGTGCAAGGGGCGGCGAACGGGCATGTCCGCGGTGTTCCTGGCGTCGTGGCGACGCGGTGGGCGCGGGCTACGGTCGAGGGGCGGCGTGTACACGCGTGTTGGGCGTGGCGCTCTGGCGCGTGCTCGGCATGGTGCAGACGCACTGGGCGCAGCGTATTGGCAGTGGTCCACGCTCTGGCTTGGCTCGGGGAGGGGACAGAGAGTGGTGGTGAGGTGTGGGCTAACTACTAGACATGGTGAGAGGGAGAGGGGTTGTCTGCTGCGGCGGTTGCAAGTTTGGCCGGCGACATGGTGCTCGGCATGGCTTGGCAATGCACTAGGGGTAGGCTATGGGGTGTAAAGGGCCTGGTTAGATCACTTGGGGATAGAGGGAGTGTTTTGAGGACAAATGGGTGCAAAACTCTCTACAAAACAGTGAGCTAGATACTAGGTGTAATCTCTACCTGCCAAGTGTTTGTGGAAATGGCCGCGAGAAAAATATTTTTGGTGGGTGTGCTAGTACTAAGCTTGAGACTCTATGGGTGCTTGGGTTTTGAAAATTGAGCTCATTTGAGTGGTTTTTGAAATAGGGTGATCTTGATACCTACACTAGATTCAATTTTCAAATGTCATTTAAATTTAGTGTTTGAATGTTTTTGGTAGATCACAAGGTGGGCCTTGGTACCTCATTATGTGTACTAGCAAGGGGTGCAAAGATCCACATTTGTTTCTGTTAGGTTTTGAGTACTAGGAATAGCCAAAGTAGGTATGTTGATTAAAATGGCACAAATGACCATTTGTTGATTTTATTCATTTTGATTTGTTTTTCTTTGGGAATTGTTTGGGAATGATTTAGATGATGTTTATTTCACCTAAGAATCATTTTACAAGAAATGGATCACTTAATCATGGCAATTCAAATCAACTCCTATTTTACATGCACACACATATGAATGCTTTAATAATTTTAATTTGAAAAGTTTTTGTTAACCCTAATTTTGATGATTTGGATCTTAATAACCTTGGATAAAATTTTTGGGATGTTACAGAACCCAAGCCCACTTTACAAACAAACAGAAACAAATTCCAAATCTATTTAAAGGACATTGCAAAATTGAATCAAGTTCATATGCATAGATCGCCATTTTGCAAAAACCACTCAAATCAATTCACCTTGACTTTTCCAAGCAACCATAGGTTATCAAGAAAGTACCCAGAACACTCACCAAAATTTAGCCAAAAATTCAAATCTTAATCTCATGCGGCCATTTGGTCGAGCACTTGGTAGACACCGAAAACACGTGCCTAACTTCTACAGTTCTGAGTAGTGATCACTTGCCACCCCAGCCCTCATTCTCCACACCATCTCACTCACTTCTCTATCAGACACCTCCCACACCACTCCCTGGAGCAAGGCGAGCACCACACCGCCGGAATTTCACCGGAGCTTACCGCTGCAGAGGAGAAGAGGAACTAGAGCTAGGAGCCGCCCCAAGAGCCGCCGTGACCACCATTCGAATCGTCGTCGTCTACAACGTCATTCACCCCCATCACCGACCCTAGCTGGAGCCTAGGTGAGCCCCCACGTACCCGACCGTCGCGTTAGGGTTCGTTCCTCGCCGGATTGCACGGCCCAGATTAAAAGATACTGTTTCAGTATAGTTTAGTCGCTGACGTGTGGGACTGTTATGTCAGCAGCTCGCTGCGCTAGCGTTGTGCAGTTGGGTCGGCCCAGTTAGTTTCCCGCACAGTGCCCGTCGATTCAAATAAGCTTTTTCCATTTTAGTTAAAACTAGATTTTGTTAGTAGATTCAAAAATCAATTCAAAGAGACTCACTGAACCAAATTGCATGGTTCCAATTTTATTAGAAAGGTATTCAAATTATCTATCCAAGCCGGTTGGATTCATACCAGTTGAAATTATAGATCCCCTATAGTAAAAATAACAAGACAAAGACTTTCCCAAATTCAAACATTTTTTAAAAATCAACCATAAATACTTTTGAGTTGATTCCAACTCTCAAAAATCACATTTGACAAGATCTATCTGAATATGTAAAAATATTTAGGTTTACATGCAGTGACATTGGGCTAGTACCAAAATAATGCTATATAGGCATTTCTAGTCACTTTAATTGTATTAAATAGTAATTTTAAACTTTATAAAATATGACCATGACTTTAAATCACATTCCCAAGTATTAGAATATGTGGTGATGACATGTGTCAACATGATTCCATATTTTAATTGGAGAATATTAAATCTTAAGTATTTTCAATGAGTAGAAATTACTTTTCTAAAATAAGATAAACAAGATTAGGTCTTTATTTATGTGATGTTTGTGATGATGCTAGATCATCAAGTGTGAGCCTTAGTGTTCTAAATAGAAGTATTTAAGTATTGTTTACTGATTGTGTACCCCGTATTCATTTATGGACGATAGTACCGACCCGGGATACGAGGAGGAGGAGTACTACCAAGAAGAAGCAGAAGAGAACTTCAACCACTACACTACTCAAGGCAAGCTAACACTTGCAAGTTTCTTAACTATGCAAGTTAGAACTATGCAAGATAACACTTGCAAACTTGATAACCTATGCAAGATGCATTAGGCATGCTTTGGTTATACAACTTTGTTTATACCAATCCCAAGTTTTACTTGCAAGCTTTATTCTTTTACTTTTACCAAAGTTCTTTACCTTTAGTTAGTGATTTGTGAGTATTGGAAAAATGGGATAGATACCATAAAGATTATAAAACTAGGCCTAAGTATTTATACTTATAGGTCATTAAAAGGCATAAAACTAGATTTGGATAGTTACACTTGATTAGCACCCCTCATTAG
The DNA here is from genome assembly GCA_910589775.1 of Avena eriantha. NCBI lineage: Eukaryota > Viridiplantae > Streptophyta > Magnoliopsida > Poales > Poaceae > Avena > Avena eriantha. The sequence continues at coordinate 532,310,752 of OU342743.1, read as the reverse complement.
TGAATACCCTCAACTCTAGTGGCTAGTGCTAAGCATAAAAGTTGATCACTTTAGATGGGAATACTTGGTGAAAATGATTATGAAAACCTTGGAATGATGATTCATTCTATTAAAATGTTTTGACATGTGTTATGAACACAAAAGGATTTGATGATGAAACTTGTTGAGGCATGAGGCTTGACCCTTTATAAAAACTGATGGATGGGTTCGGATGCAATACCATTCCAATTTTACCGTACAACGACAATACCCGAATTGGGTAGGGCTTAACTGGAAGTTTATATGCCTTAGTATGGGTTCCCTCGCGGAAAGAGGTTGAGCTGAGGCTACCTCGTGAATGTGAATGTCCACCTATGTAGTTCCTAGGATGGCAGATGGCAATGGCTGGGAGGCTAAGCTCATAGGGGAGGTGCCTATACTAGAGTGTGTAATTGAAAGGTTATGATTGATTATACGCATACTAAGTAAGATGATTCAGGGTTAACCTTGACGGATGTATCAAATTTTGTGGTTAAAGTGTACCACCTCTGTAGAGTGTCAAACTATTCGAATAGCTCCGTCCGCGATCATGGACAATTGGAGTGGCCATATTGTTCTGTTGTCAGATGTTTTCAAAATGACTTGTGAATTGAACTATGACTTTGACTTGACCACAGCAGGGTTGTGGACATGAAAACTAGGTTCCCACTTAAGTGATTAAATTAGATTCTTTACTTTTGAACTCTTATGAAATAAACCTGGCCTTTTGCAAATAAATCTAGAGCTTAAGATCCCTACAAGAACTACCTTACTTGTTAGTGCTAGTTTGCGAGTACTTAAAGAGTACTCATGGCTTTGTCCTTGGCTATTCCCGTGGCCAGACTATGAGGAGGACTACCAGGAAGATGGACAGCAGGAGGTCTATGACAACTAGGATCATCTCCCATCATCAGCATTGCTTGTGACCCTGAAGATGGATCCCCTACTACATTTACTTTCTGCTACTTTGATTGTATTAAGACTGGATAATGAGATCCTTTATTTGTAAGACCTTTATTATGGTTTGTAATGGATGATGTACCGTGGTACCAATTCTGTTATGTCTCACAAAAATGGTAATCCTGGGATTGCAATGTATGGCATAACAGGCATCTGGGATTAAAAATCCGGGTGTTGATGATGACGCACAAGTATAGGGGGTGTATCGCAGTATTTTCGAGGGAAGTGAAACCCAATTTATTGATTCGACACAAGGGGAGCCAAAGAATATTTATGAACCTTAACAACTGAGTTGTCAATTCAGCTGCACCTGGAAACAATCTTGCTCACAGTAGTTTATCAGTAGCAACAGTTTTGTAGTAGGAATAGTAAAGTAACACTAGTAGTAAAGTAAAGACAGCAGTGACAACAACAGTAAACAGTAGGATTCGAGTGTGGTAGGCATAGGGATGGATGAACAGGCGTTGCATGGACAAGACAATTCACATAGCAATCAGAACATAGGACAATTGCAGATAAATAAGATAAAGCATCCAAGTACTAAATAATCCTAGGCATGTGTTCCATATATAGTCATACGTGCTCGTAATGAGAACTTGCACAACATCTTTTGTCCTGCCAGCCCGTTTGCAGCGGGGCCTCAAGGGAACTACTAGCAATTAAGGTGCTCCTTGTAATAGAGCACCGGAGCAAAGCATTAACACTCTGTGAACACATGTGATCCTCACATCAAAGCCATTCCCTTCGGTTATCCCGATTTCAGTCACTTCGGGGCCATTGGTTCCGGACAACAACGTGTGTATACAACTTGCAGGTAACACCATAAACAATACTATCATAATGAATCAATAACATGTTCAGATCTGAAATCATGGCACTCGGGCCCTAGTGACAAGCATTAAGCACAACAAGTCGCAACAAAGTCATAAAGCACTAATAAAAGATACTAGGCACCATGCCCTAACAATCTGATGCCATTACATGAACGATCTCATCCAATCCCTACCATCCCCATAGCCTACAGCGGGGGATTACTCACTCATGGATGGGGAAACATGGATGGTCGATGGAGAAGCGATGGTGATGGTGATGGCAATGATCTCCTCCAATTCCCCATCCCGGCAGGGTGCTAGAACGGAGTTTCTAGTGCTGTTTCGTGGAATCTGGTAGTGGCGGCGGAGCGGAACTCCTTCTAGAAAAACGTCGAACCCCTTGAGTTTTTAGGTCAGAAGGCAACTTATAGACAAAGAGGGAGGCCGAGGGGCAGTCTAGGGCAGCCAGACCACCCCCTAGCGCGGCCTGGGCTTGCCCGCGCGGCCAGGTGGTGTGGCCTGGGCCCAGCCCCCCTCCGTCTCGTATTCTGGCTCCGGGAGTCTTCTGGTGAAATAGGATTTTTGGCATATTTTCCGGGATTTTTCCTGATAGTTGATTTTATGCACAAAAAGTAGACACCAATGCAATTCTGCTGAAAACAGCGTCAGTCTACGTTAGTTGCATCCAAATCACACAAGTTTAGAGGAGAAACGATAGCAAAAGTGTTCGGGAAAGTAGATATGTTTTGGACGTATCAACTCCCCCAAGCTTAGCTTATTGCTTGTCCTCAAGCAATTCAGTTGAAAACTGAGTGCGATAAAAGAACTTTCACAAACACATTTGCTTCATATGATGTATATATTCTCAGCATGTAATCAACTACTTAGTCAATTCATAATAAGGAGTATGCAACTAAGTTTACTTAATAGGCATTGCAAGCTATGAAGAGATTCCAACTCAAAAATAATAAGTAGCTTGAAGCATAAACATAAGCAACATTACAATGCTCATAAAAAGGTATGATAGAGTGGTATCTTGCTTGCCTTTGTGCCAAGGCACCTCTGAAGTTCAGGTGAAGACTAGAAGTAAAGATGTCAAAGATACAAGCATCAAAGTCATAACACAAATAGTCAAGTAATGGGACAAGCACAAAGAATGACAACTATGCTCTCAAGAAGGTGCTCAAAGAATATGTAGAGACTCAACAAGTAAAAGAAAAGGTTTTGAATAGTTTGAAGGGCTTCCAAATGCGGAAAGTATGGTACTCGTTAGCTTTGAACTCTCATTGCCCCTATCATAAGCATCTTTAAATGTTTAAGGTTAAAGTGACACAAGTAAGAGGATATGCTTGACAAGTTATAAATCGAAGTCTCATGCCCCTTACTTACGAAGAACGATCCTCATGCTACTCAACTTTAGTCACAAGTAAGCTCTTGACATTGTAAGTATATACGTATCATAGAGAACCGCTAACGGGGTACCCCTTGCACATGACACAGGAGTTATCCCATAATCAAAATGACAAGGCAAGCAGACAATGAGCATCTCAGCGATCTTTTTATTTACTATGTGCATAGATTTTTATTGAGGATGCTTCATAGAATGCTCATTATGGTTACGCTGCAAGTTTCCACCATGATTAGGCATGGCTTAGGCTAGCAGCCCAGGCGTTTCTCTAACATACATACAAACTCCATGATCTTACAAGTTCCACTTTTATTTCACACCGTCAGGATCCATAAGCAAAAGAACATGATATCAACGAGGTACTAAGTACCAATGAAATGTTGAAAACGTTCCCCATGATACATGGTTCTGCTAACTTCAACTTATAAAGCGCAAGCATATACGCAACAAAGAAGGACGCAATGGTTCAGGTTTATTAAATGCAAGAAAATAAAGTGTGCCATCAAGTTTGTGAGAGCTTTACTAACTAACTTTCTCATAAAAGGCAAACATTTTATTCGGAAGAAAAACAAGGCATATTGAATATGCACGGAAGTAGCAAATGGTGCTAATATGTAGGTATGGTGGACACTTTGGCAATATTTGGTTTAGGGAGTTGGAAACTTGAGTAAAACATACTCAGTGAAGGTGAAGGCTGACAATAGTAAGGGAGCAACAAACGAGAGAGCAATACCTGTCATAATCATGCTTGCAACAAAACAGGACTAATCATGGCATGAAAGTGATTCAAGATCCTCAAGGGAAAATAATTCATCGAGGCTTAACTGATTATTACAGTCATGTGCATGCGCGAGCATGTGCCAAGTCGATTCAAATGAAACATTCATAGGAGGATACCACGGTGTCATACCAAATTATGAATAGAGTAATGCAAGCAAACATTCATAAGACATGCTACAAACTATTAGCAAGTTGGAACTAATCATACTACTAAGCATCAAAAGATAACATACACCATACACGAACAGACTAAGCACGCCCACAGTGATGAGTATATCTACAAAAATGAAAACAAATAGAGTTCGTTACCAGCCTCTTACCACGCCTCAAGTTGTCATTAATCCTCATTATTGCTCTTCACTTGTGTGGCTTGAATAATAATATGAAACCAATATCCACTGAGGACTCCTGAACCCTGCAACAAACTCACAAAGCCAAAGAAGAACGACAAATATTTTTGTTTTTTTCGATTTTTAAAACAAGAACCAAAAAGGAAAAACAAGCAAAGCAAAATCTTTTTGGGTTTTTTGAATAGTTCAAACAAAGCAAAAAGGGAAAAACAAACCAAGGCGAAAAAAAAGAAGCAAACCAAATAGAAACAACAGAAATATTTTTGGTCTTTTGTGTTTTAGAAAGCAAAAGCAAAGAAAGAACGAAAACTAAAAAGAGAACGAAACATGAATATACAAAGTACCGATGCAACATGATAAGGAGATGAGTGCGGTGTCGGCGTACCACCCCCCAAGCTTAGGCTTTTGGCCTAAGTGGGTATCAATCCAGTTACGGGTGAGGGTTCCAAGAAGGAGGATCATGATAAGAATGGTCATAGTTGGGCCCATGGGAAGAAGAAGAAGCTCCCAAGTCATAAGTAGGCTGCTGATATGAAGACTCCCCCTCATTCGAGGGCTAGACCAAATCATTTGTGACCTCCCTTCTATTATCCTACTCCTGTTGGGAGAGCTCTCCCAAGTACGTGTCAAGCTCCTCCTCAGTGAGGGACCATCCTTCCCTATTATCAAGGTTAAACAAAATAGGTGCAAGAAAAAGAACAACGCGCTCGGACTTGCTCTTTCTCCAACCATCTTTGAGAAAGGTTATTTCATAAGACAACTCACTCATACTAGCCCATGAGGAAACAAATTTATGATGTATCATGGAATTAAGATCAAGCCTTTCTATGGGAAACTGTAGGTCTAGATGATGAGGCACTAAACCATGCAATGCTAGTAAACGAGAAGCAATGAGGCCTCCACAAATTCCACCTTTCTCACGGTTAGCAGCAAGATGGAAAGCTATCAAAGCACCTAAGTTGTAAGACCTATCTCGTTTAAGAGCAGCAGAGATAAATGCTAGATCATATGAAGATAATTTACTGGCAGTTTTCCTAGCAAGAACACACTTGGCAACAAAGTAGGCAAAGTAACGAATGGAGGGAAGGTGAATGTTACGAATTTTCCCATTCTCCTTCGAGAAGCTGCTCCCTTGGCAAATTTCTACGTATAAATCCATGAGTGGTTCAGGTCGCTCCTTAATCCTTCTACATGATCCCCATTGAGGTACCTTAATAGCTGCACAAAAATCATCAAGAGAAAGGTTGACAACAATATTGTAAATTTTGTAGTGGATCATGGGGTTAGGCAAAGAGTGACTAAATTGAAAGTCCTGCACCACAGACATGGTCAGCTTCACAAATTGACAAGGCTCATCTTCCAAAAAGTTCTCTAACCCTGCATTGGAAACCAAAGTGTGGAAATCTTGGAGAATTCCCGCAGCTCTCATGAACTCAGAACATGGATAAATGGAAGGAAAAACTTCCTCCTCCCGGTGGACCTTCATGACCTCAGGCACCCATAGTTCATGTTGGTTTAGTTGATGCTCTTTCAACTTCTATTCTGAAATTTAAACACTTATCAAACAAGTGATTGGAAAGTAAATATAATGAAGGATTCTACTCATAGGGACTTGTAAGATGCCTAATCATGCATCAAAACTATATCTCTAAGCATGAAACAAGCTCACTAGCCCTCATAACATGTCACCTACAGCAGCAAAATACTCAATATATAATCCACTAAACACAAATCTACTTGGACAAGGGGAGGAGTCACATACCAAGGAACAAATGCTCCAAATTTCAGCAAGAAAGATGGGCTAAGCAAGGAGATCAAAAAAATCGAGAGCAAGCACAGCAAGAACGCGATTTTGAGCAATGAACTGGAGCTTGCTCGGGAGAGAGAAGAAAGTGGCAGGTGAGAGATTTAGTGGGGGGCAGGGGGCCCACACTAGGGCATGGCGCCACCCAGGGCAGGCCGCGCCACCAGGTGGTGTGCCTGCCTGGTGGGTCCCCCTGGTACCTCCCATGCACTCCTCTGCCCCTTTTTCACGTAAAAAATAATAAGAATTTTCTGGAATTTTTTGAGACACTTTATTTTTGGGCATTTTTCAGGTATAGAAGAATGATTTTCTAACAGACAGATTTTTTCAGAAAATGATGCAAGGACAAAACAAAGCTAGAACTACAGAAGTTCTAAGACACTCTAACATGCAAGCAACTAACAACAAAGAAAACTAAACAAAAACAAAAACTAAAATGGATGGCAATAAAAGTAAACGGAGATAATCATAGCGAAAACATTATTTTGTTCAATGAAATCCTTTTGTTAACAAGGTTGATCAGGTCTTGTTATCAAAACAATTCCATATGAGACAAAACTTTGTATTCCACAAATGATTATGTTACCTCAACCTTGATAGCAATGGTCCCAATCATAATAGTTTCAAATTTTTCTCTTGGTATGGGACAATATATTTCTCCAACTTGAATGCCCTCAACATGTTCAATTGAATTCAAACCATAAGTCCTTTCAATCTTCTTGGGGAAATAGACAGTATGCTCCTTGTCATTAACATTGAAAGTCACCTTTCCTTGATTACAATTAATAACAGCTCCTGCAGTATTAAGAAAAGGTCTCCCAAGAATAATAGACATATTATCATCTTCAGGCATTTCAAGCACAACAAAATCAGTTAATATCAAGCAATTATGAGCCACTTGAATAGGTACATCCTCACATATACCCATAGTAATAGTGGTAGATTTGTCAGCCATTTGCAAAGATATATCAGTTGGTATTAACTTTTCTAGTTGAAGCCTCTTATAGAGAGAGAAAGGCATAACACTAAATCCAGCTCCCAAATCACACAAAGCAGTTATAACATAACTATTCTTAATAGAGCAAGGGATAGTTGGAATCCCTGGGTCTCCAAGTTTCTTAGGAACCTTACCATTAAAGGAATAATTAGCAAGCAAAGTAGAAATTTCTTCATTAGGGATCTTCCTTTTATTCGAGACAATGTCCTTCATGTACTTTGAGTAAGGAGGCAATTTAATAGCATCAGTCAAAGGAATTTGCAGGAATAAAGGTTTCATCCATTCACAACACTTATTAGAGTGTTCATCTTCCTTTGACTTGTGTTTCTTATCAGGGAAAGGCATAGGTTTTTGGACCCAGGGTTCTCTTTCACTACCATGCTTCTTAGCAATAAAATCTTCTTTAGTGTATTTACTATTCTTAGTGTGCTTTTTAGGTTCTTCTTCAACTTTTTCTTCATTTGGAGCTTCATTTTATTCATTACCACTTTCAGTTTCAGCATCAGAGACAGATATACTATTAGGATCTATAGCAGGTTCAGAGGGTTCTACAATAGGTTTATGTTTCTTTTTCCTTTTCTTACGAGTAGAGCCACTATTTTCAGCTTGTTGAGAATCCTGCTCAATTCTTTTGGGATGCCCCTCGGGATATAGAGGATCCTGGGTAGCAGCACCACTTCTAGTTCTAATTTCATAAGCATGTTTTTCTTTAGCAACATTAACTAGCAAGTCTCTTTGCACTTTAACGAGTTGATCTATTTGAGTTTGAACCATTTGAAAGTGTTTAACAATCATTTTAACATCATTAGAGGTTCTTTCCACAATATCTTTCAACTCAACAATAGCTCTAGTGTTTTCCATTAGATGATTTTGCACCCTTTTATTAAAATATCTTGCTTAACAATAAAGATATTGAATTCTTCTAAACATTGATCAGGCGGTTTAAAGTAAGGGATATCACCTTCATCAAAGTGTTGGAGAGAGTGTACCTGGATAGTGGATGAGTAGGGAATAGGCTTACATAATTCTTCTATAGGAGGTAAATTCTTGACATCTGCAGCTTTAATTCCCTTCTCCTTAAGACATTTCTTAGCTTCCTTCATCACTTCATAATTTAATTCAATAACTCCCCTCTTCTTTGATGTTGGAATAGGCACTGGTATAGTAGGTTCAGGTACAATTACTTCAGGTATAGCTTGTTTAGGAGGAGTCCAATCTCCATAGTTCTTACTTATTTTAGCCATTAATTCCCCAGCTTCCTTAGGAGTCCTATTCCTGGAAACACAATCAGCACAACTATCTAGGTATATCCTAGATTCCTCAGTTAGTCCATTATAAAATATATCAAGAAGCTCATTCTTAGGTAATGGCCTTCAGCCTGTGCATGAATCAAAGCACAGAACCTTGCCCAAGATTCAGGCAATACCTCTTTTTCTCCCTGTTTAAAATCAAAAAGTTCCTGTAAAATAGCATGTCTAGCACTAGGAGGAAAATATTTCTGCAGGAAAGTACTAATCCAGCAATCAGGGCTATCAATAGATCCAGGAGGTAAATTACTAAACCAAGTTTTAGCTTCTCCTTTCAGTGAAAATGGGAAATCTTAGCAACAAAGTAAGTACACATCTTAATATCATCAGAAAACAAGCCACTCATGGTAGAAAGTTCATTCATATGTGCTACCGCACTTCCATTCTTAGTCCCACAAAAAGGTTCTTTCTCAACAATAGCTATGTAAGATAGATCGAGAGAGAAATCATAATATTTATCTATAATGTTTATGGGAGAAGCAGCAAACTTAGCAATAGAAGACAATTTGGGTATAATAGTATGCCTCTCAAGGAGACTCTTAGCAGCGCTCCTATCATGGGTGTTATTACATTCTTTAATAAATTCATCGGTCATCTCAACATAACCATCTTCAATATCATAACTTTCACTAGACTCAGGTGAACTAACAGGTGTAGTAGTGTCTTCATTAGGAGTTTCAGTATTTCCAGCTATAGTTCTAGCAATCGTAGCATCTAGGAAAGGACCTAATGAACCACTCTTATCAACCACAGTAGAAACAGCATCATAAGCATCAGAAGTTTCATATTCAGCAGTAGTAGCAGTGTGTGTAGCATGTGTATGTGGTGGTGTAACGATCTTACTCATAAAATACAATGAATCAAGAGCAATAGAGGTGTTCAGAACCGTACCTCTTCTTGTAGTGGATGATAAAATAGGAACCTTGCCATCACGAGACTTACCCATGATGGATGGATAGCAGTGAACAATAGAGAATCCAAGTGAACTTGATAAATAAAGCTATGCTCCCCGGAAACGGCCCGAGAAAATAGTCTTGATGACCCACAAGTATAGGGGTGTACGCAGTATTTTCGAGGGAAGTGAAACCCAATTTATTGATTCGACACAAGGGGAGCCAAAGAATATTTATAAGCCTTAACAACTGAGTTGTCAACTCAGCTGCACCTGGAAACAATCTTGCTCACAGCAGTTTATCAGTAGCAATAGTTTTGTAGTAGGAATAGTAAAGTAACACTAGTAGTAAAGTAAATACAGCAGTGACAACAACAGTAAACAGTAGGATTCGAGTGCGGTAGGCATAGGGATGGATGGACGGGCGTTGCATGGACAAGACAATTCACATAGCAATCAGAACATAGGGCAATTGCAGATAAATAAGATAAAGCATCCAAGTACTAAATAATCCTAGGCATGTGTTCCATATATAGTCATATGTGTTCGCAATGAGAACTTGCACAACATCTTTTGTCCTGCCAGCCCATTTGCAGCGGGGCCTCAAGGGAACTACTGGCAATTAAGGTGCTCCTTTTAATAGAGCACCGGAGCAAAGCATTAACACTCCGTGAACACATGTGATCCTCACATCAAAGCCATTCCCTCCGGTTATCCTGATTTCTGTCACTTCGGGGCCATTGGTTCCGGACAACAACGTGTGTATACAACTTGCAGGTAAGACCATAAACAATACTATCATAATGAATCAATAACATGTTCAGATCTGAAATCATGGCACTCGGTCCCTAGTGACAAGCATTAAGCACAACAAGTCGCAACAAAGTGATAAAGCACTAATAAAAGATACTAGGCACCATGCCCTAACAATCTGATGCCATTACATGAATGATCTCATCCAATCCCTACCATCCCCATAGCCTACAGCGGGGCATTACTCACTCATGGAACATGGATGGTCGATGGAGAAGCGGTGGTGATGATCTCCTCCAATTCCCCATCCCGGCAGGGTGCCAGAACGAAGTTTCTGGTGCTGTTTCGTGGAATCTGGTGGTGGCAGCGGAGCGGAACTCCTTCTGGAAAAACGTCAAACCCTCCTGAGTTTTTAGGTCAGAAGGCAACTTATAGGCGAAGAGGGAGACCGAGAGGTAGTCTGGGGCGGCCAGACCACCCCCTGGCGCGGCCTGGGCTTGCCCACGCGGCCAGGTGGTGTGGCCTGGGCCCATCTCCCTCTGTCTCGTATTCTGGCTCCAGGAGTCTTCTGCTGAAATAGGATTTTTTGGCATATTTTCTGGGATTTTTCCTGATAGTTGATTTTCTGCACAAAAAGTAGACACCAATACAATTCTGCTAAAAACAGCATCAATCCGTGTTAGTTGCATCGAAATCACACAAGTTTAGAGGAGAAACGATAGCAAAAGTGTTCGGGAAGGTAGATACGTTTTGGACATATCAGTTGACACTATAATTGTATTAACCAGAAATATTAATACATTTGTGTCTAATAAACAAACAAGAGTTCTTAGTAAAACCTCTCGATTAACTATCTTGTTGATTAACCAATGATCAAGGTTTCCTAGTGATGAACATTGGATGTTGTTAATAACAAGGTCATGTCATTAGGAGAATGATGTGATGAACATACACCCAAAGTAAGTACAGGAATACGATCAAGTCATTAAGTTTACATTGTTGTATCAAACACATATGAAGTAACTCTTATCCTTAGACCATGATATCATGTTAATCACAAACACCGGAAGAGTACTTTGATAACATCAAACGTCACACCGCAACACGGTGACTATAAAGGTGGGTTTAGGTACTCCGAAAGTATTAACTGATTCTCATGGATCAAGAGTGGGATATTTCCAACTAGATGACGGAGAGATATACTTTTGGGCCCTCTCGGTTATATCACATCGACACAGCATGCAAGCATGTGATTAGGTCAGAACGATGTCATATTATGGAAGGAGTAAAGAATACTGGTTGATAACGAGCTTGGACTAGGTATGAGTGATACCGATGATTGATCTCAGACAAGTAAAATATTGTGAGACAAAAGGAATAGGTTATGACCTTTATGGTTCACATGACCACAAGATTCATCATTGAATGTGTGGGAGTCATTATGGATCTTCATGTCTCGCTGTTGACTATTGAACAGAGAGGTGTCTCGGTCATGTCCACATGATTCACGAACCATATGATGACACACTTAAGGTTCTTCAATGATTTTGAGTGGATATATACGAATATTGGTGAAAAGTCTGGAAGCACCAAAATTGTTTCAAGAAACGCCAGATTTTTTTTGGTGATATTAGAATAGTGCAGGGAGGTAATTGTTAATATTTGTTAATTAAAAGAATTGAAAAATATTAAAATTCCGAAATAAAAGTTGTTTTATTTATTTGATGGGAGAAACCCCTTGGATTTTTAGTGGAGGGTCCACTCAATTGATGGGGGCATGAATGGAGGTGAGTGGGAGCTCTAGCCACATAATGAGGGGAGAGGTGGGGTCTGCCACATGTGTGTGGCGCCCCCTTGGGGTCTGCCCCCTTGATACGTCCAAAACGTATCTACTTTTCCGAACACTTTTGCTATTATTTCTCCTCTAATTTGTGTGATTTGGATACAACTAATGTGGACTGACGCTGTTTTCAGCAGAATTGCTTTGGTGTCTCGTTTTTGTGCAGGAAATCAACTTTCAGGAAAAATCCTGGAAAATATCGCAAAACTCCTATTTTACCAAAAGACTCACGGAGCCAGAGGAGGAGACGAAGAAGAGCCACGAGGGGCCCACACACCCTGGTCGTGTGGGACAGGCCAGGCCACGCCAGGTGGGGTGTGGCCGCCTCGGACTCCGCCTCGACCTCTCCTTTCGCCTATATAAGCCCTTTGACCTAAAACGGACGGGGGTTCGATGTTTTTCCAGATAGAGTTTCGCTGCACCGCCACCACCAGATACCGCGATTCAGAACCAGAAACTCTGTTCTGGCACCCTGCCGGGACGAGGAATCGGAGGAGATCATCACCATTATCATCACCATTGCTTCTCCATCAACCATCCATGATTTCCCATCCATGAGTGAGTAATTCCCCCGCTGTAGGCTATGGGGATGGTAGGGATTGGATGAGATCATTCATGTAATGGCATCAGATTGTTAGGGCATGGTGCCTAGTATCTATTATTAGTGCTTTAGAATTTTTTGCAACTTGTTGTGCTTAATGTTTGTCACTAGGGCCCGAGTGCCATGATTTCAGATCTGAACGTGTTATTGATTCATGATGATAGTATCGTTTATGATCTTACCTACAAGTTGTATACACATATTATTGTCCAAAACCGAAGGCCTCGAAGTGACAATAATCGGGATAACCAGAGGGAATGGCTGTGATATGAGGATCCACTACTGCAGAAAGGCTTATAGCCTCCAGGTGGTTAGTGACTGGAAAAATTATGTCTGTCACTAGTAACTATTCCTAGCGACGGACAAGAATAAGCCTGTCACTAGTACGAAACACTAGTGACGGGCACATACAATTGACTGTCACTAGTACTTTTGGTGGAGGCTGGCCAAACCAAAAAATTACTTAGTGACGGGCATCTATAAATACCTGTCACTAAGAATGCTATGAGTAGTGACAGACCTAACATATGTCTGTCACTAGTATTCTCCGCGGAGACTGGTTAAAAAGGACAATTTATTAGTGACAGGCATCTCTCAAAGTCTGTCACCGATAATATGTCATATTGTTTCTGCTAGGAGACCTAACTAGACGGTACCACCGTGCAGCTCTAGGCCAACCTACCCGCACGCCTACTCCGCTGGCCAACTCACTCGCGGGACTCCTCTTGCTGGCCAGCCCACCCACTAGGCTCCTCTCCCTAGCCGGCCACTCAGGCGAGCAACCTCTCCTAGGCCGCGCTCGGTCGACCACACGAAATAGAGATCGACTGCATGTGGTACTCGTTCAAGTCTATATCCATATCTATATCTATATATCAATACCAATATAAAAAGACACTAAGGAGCAGATCCAACAAATCTAGACATCCAACACTCATCCGACCATAAGTCAAACCCTTATTTTGCGGTAAAACAGACATCCACCAAATCGCCCATCGGGCTAAACAGATCCCCACGATCATCTCAATGAACCACCACACCCTTCTTTAAAAAAAACCACCGCACCGTGTGCCCATCGCCCTAGGTCCATCATCCAAACCACCAGATTGTTCATGCCTCCGCCACCGACGCCATCGTCCTCCTCCGCGCCTTCCTCGGCGTTCGCCCTCCGCAGGCGGCGTGGCTACCAACTCATCTAACCGTCGACGAATCCAATCCCCTCTCCCGTTTTCCCCCAACCACCCCATGCACAACACGAGGACACCGCCGGCACACGTCGCCCCGCCCGTCTCAATGCCTTGCCCCCGGACGCGAGATGCCACCATCTGCACCTGCCCATCTGTCTGCACCAGCCCGTCCCTGCACGGCTGCACTCATCTCGACGGCGTGCTGATCCTCAATGGCTTCCGGATTCATCGCCGGAAATTTTAAGGTTTAGACTGGATTGATATCTTTACTGTCCTGAAATTTAATACTAGATTTACATGCTGATGTGAGAATATGGGTGCTGAAGAATGAGATTAATTCCACCAGGTTGGATGCGCATCTGCACTTGCCTCAGTCAGTATTCTTTTCTTGGCTCCGATTTATGCACATTTCTTGTGCTTCTTTTAGTAAGTGAAATTCTGAACGGCTTTGTTGTCGTTGATAGTATTAGTACCAAGTTTCAGAGCGTAAAAAGCCTCATATGGAACACTATCCTCAATTTGAATTTCTTTCGCTTGTAGGTGTAAGCGTTATATGGAACACTATCCTGAATGAGGGATCCTCACGTTTCATTTTTCTGTTGTTATATACCAATCAGATCTCTCTGATACTTATTTGGGTCTTATTCTCATTACAACCTTTCTTTCTTGAAAAATGCAGGTCTTCTTTGCTTTCGGAGTGAGTTCTCTTCCTTGAGATTTAAAAAAAGTTCAAGATGGAGTAGTCTCCCTTTTGAAGATTATCGATAGGATATCCAAGATTGACATAAGTTTTAAGGCAGGAACGGTACTAGACACGGTGGAAGGGAATATAGAGTTGAATATTCAGATAATTCTTCTTGAGGATACCATATGGCAAGGTACACTTGGCTGTACTTGGGTAATATGATCTGTAACTGTTACTTACTGTTACCCGTGAGCTTCAGTACAGTAATGTAACAAGTTGTTGCAGGCACAGGTTAATTTCCATAAGTCCATGAAATAATACAAGCAAATATATTTTTATTTTACTGGTCCAGTTGTGAATATGATTCGTCATTTCCGTGCTTCTAACGAATTTACTTATCTTTTTTTGAATATAGTACGTACTTTATGTTCATGATCAGGCTGCAGAATGCCATTTTGTTTATTTTCTACAATTATGTAGCATGAAGTCTTGATAATCTGTTTTTATCTTGAATTATTAGGTTAGAAAAACTATAAAGATATGCAAATTACCTTTACTACATATTGTATTAGAAAGATGTTGCTAGAATTTCAGTCGTATGGCTACTGAAATAGTAAATTCTTTTTCTCAACAAACTATGTTAATATACTTGATGAAGTATATGTAGGTTTTCTAAAAAAAATCATAGTATTTTACACAGATTACACTCTCGGTTAATATATGAAAAGTAGATGACCTTATATGCTACTCCCTCTGTTTCAAAATATAAGATGTTTTAATTTTGTGAAAAAAGTATATCTAGACCCCTTTTAGTGTGTAGGTTCACTCTGAACCTAAATGAACCTACACACTAAAAGGGTCTAAATACACTCCTTTCATAAAGATAAAACATCTTATATTTTGCGGAGGGTCAATACCATCACTGCAGATCGCAATGTTAGAAAATATGATGAATGTGTCAGACATGTAGCCCTCCCTCACTCTGGATGGTATCTTCCAATTTGTCCCTTTTTCTAATGCTACTGAGATATTTTTTATTAGTAATAATTGTTACAATATGGTCTCCTTGATCTACTTGTAGATTTGTTGCTATAATTTATGTTGTATGGATGCTGAAGTATAAATAGATAGTTCTGTAACCAGGCTGATATAATTTTTAGGTAAGAAAGGAAGTGGTCTTCCCCGCCTCAATCTTCAGGTAAGAAAGGAAGTGGTATAATTCTATTTTTTTATCAGATGTGCACTATAAATCTGTAGTCTGTTCGTGAATGTTGGCTTCTACAATTTCTTTGTAGTTGTGATGCATAATATCTTTTATGAATGCATCTTTCATTGATATCCGATTACTGAACCACTGTATAAGATTTATAGAAATATTTCCATGAAAAAAATAATGAAGCATTATCACCAGCACAATACAAATTCAGTTCAGTACAGGACGGTCCTTTTGAAAATATCATTTTAATATTTTTAGTTGTGGATTCGTGGAGGTTTTTATTTGTCCGTTTGGTAGTATATCATGGTAAATTTTTAAATGGTGTGCTTAATTTATTGTCCAGTTCCGCCATCGACCTCCTCCACCAGTTGGATGCCATCCCCTCCCCATGTTGGTTCGGCATAATCTGATTAAGTGATTCCTAACACCAGACAGCGGGGCTTACCCAATGAAATAGTGGTCTGCCCAACTCAATTTTCAGGTAAAAAGGAAGTGGTATGATTCCTTTTTTTGTTAGATATGCCCTGTGAATATGTATGTTGTTGCTGAATATTGGCTTCTTCAATTTGATATTTTTATGAATGCATCTTTCATTGATATCTGATTATGATGTATTCTTATCTGCCATAGTACGTAATTATAGACACACTCAGTAGATTTTTCTTTTAATGTTCAGGCATGTTTCATTCAGCAGTTGGATCAATTGCCCTCTATTTACCTTTCGTTTGCATAAAACATCTAGCATTAATGTCTTTGGCCGGTGCCATCTAAATGGATTGCACATTCTTATACAAGTTTGAATGATTTTTTAAACATTAGTGAGTAGGTGATTAAGTGATTAACAAACCAGTTGGATTAGACGGACATGCATGGACCGTCTGCTAGACGTCCGCCTACATCCCTACTGCAATGTATCATTATCCTTCTCTGTATGCTCATATAGTATAATAATGTCAGTTGTTCATCTGTGTGCACTGTATCATTATCCTTCTTTGTATGCTCATATAGTATAATAATGTCAGTTGTTCATCTGTGTGCACCGTATCATTATCCTTCTTTGTATGTTCATATAGTATAATAATGTCAGTTGTTCATCTGTGTATCAACCTGGAGTGCTCACAATTATATGCCCATTTTCTTGTATATCAGGTTAAGTACGTCATCAATGTCATGCGCAATTTAGCATTCAGGTCCATACAAGGAAGACATAATGAAAGAATTGCAGCACATCAAGATGATGGAAAAGTAGAATAGTGAAAGGAACTTGCAACTATGCATATGGCCGTAATACATGTACTGTGGTGGTACTAGTTTTTGGATTTCAAACCACTTGCTCAATAACTCATCAAAAAATATTCTTCCTTAGTCTATGATATTGCAAGTTCTTATGCCAGTGTGTTAGCTATGCAAATATTATATCATATTGGTACGTGTGTATCATTGGTACAACATTTTATTATGTTATTTGAAAGTGGAAAATGCATTTTATATTCTTATTAAATTTTATTGTGCTATCTGGAATATTCATTCGTGGAAAATGTATTTTTATTACCGAAATTCAAACCAGTGACAGGCAAAATAATAGGCCTGTCACTACAAATACCTACAGGATTGCGGCGTTTGATCGCAACCAGTGACATGCATCTCTTTTGGCTGTCACTAGTATATGCATACTACTGACAGGCACGCGCAAATGCCTGTCACTAGAGCACATACTAGTGACGGCACTTGCCTGTCACTGGTAGCCTCTTACCAGTGACTAGTCATCAGTGACAGGCGCTTTTTCTGTCACTAATGGGTATTTTGAGCCTGTCACTGATAGCCTATTCTGTAGTAGTGATCACATGTGTTCACGGAGTGTTAATGCTTTGCTACGGTGTTCTATTAAAAGGAGCACCTTAATTGCCAGTAGTTCCCTTGAGGCCCCGCTGCAAACGGGCTGGCAGGACAAAAGATGTTGTGCAAGTTCTCATTACGAGCACGTATGACTATATATGGAACACATGCCTATGATTATTTAGTACTTGGATGCTTTATCTTATTTATCTTCAAATGCCCTATATATTGATTGCTATATGAATTGTTTTGTCCATGCAAAGCCCGTCCATCCATCCCTATGCCTACCACGCTTTAATCCTACTGTTTATTGTAATTGTTACTACTGTCTTTACTGTTATTACTTTGCTATTGGTACTACAAAACGGTTGCTACTGATAAACTACTGCGAGCAAGATTGTTTCCAGGTGCAGCTGAATTGACAACTCAGTTGTTAAGGCTTATAAATATTCTTTAGCTCCCTTTGTGTCGAATCAACAAATTGGGTTTTACTTCCCTCGAAGACTATTGTGATCCCCTATACTTGTGGGTCATCACCCCTCCCCTACATAAGGTGGGGCAGGATCTCTCCTCTCCTTCACACTCAAGTACAAGATCTCTCCCTCCTCTAGTTGCTCCACTTGGTTTCCGAAAAAGTGGAAGCCATTGGAAGATAGTTTTCTTCGGTGGATCCACTACTCCGCTGCCCCGCTAGATAGAGGGAACGCAGGTCATTGTCAAGTCATACATGTGACCGAGTACGGCAGCGCTGCCAGATTGTTGTGCTTGTGAACATGATCTTGAGATCAACAAGTGTTCGTCTACATCACCCACGAGATCTGATATCGATAAAAACTTTTGGTCTTCGAGGGTAAGTTTTTATAGATGATGAACTACTCATTACATGCATCTTCTAGATTATATCTTGTCACCTTTGGTGTTCTTACCATGGTTTTTTTGTTTTCTATGTTGCAAACCCTTCAGTCATGAAATTGATAGTCTTCTCGCTTTCCCTCTCCGATCTGCATTTTCTGGATAGTCCTTGGTAAAGCAACCTACCTCATCCTTGTTTGGCTTCTTTGTCTTGAAGGTTGTAGTCTTTGTAAGCTTTGTTGAAGGAGGGCTTATTGTTCCCTTTGTTCTCGCTAAAGGTTTTCTTATTCACCATGTTGGTGCTGGACTGACCCTCGCCTCCCTTATCAGTAGTGTCCTTATCCCGAGCCTTCTCCTCAACGTCAAGAGATGCTATTAGGTTTGCAACTGATATCTCCCATATCTTGTGTTTGAGAGTTGTGGGAAAGTTCCTCCATAAAGGGGAACTTTGCAATAATGCACCCAGCCACAAACTTGTCGGGTAAGACACACTTAAGGAGTTATAGATCTTTTGCAATGCACTATATATCATGAGCTTTCTCAACTACAAAAATATTGTTCACCATCCTAATGTCATGAAAGTTCTCCGTGATGTACAATTCACTACATGCATCTGCTACACCAAACTTAGTGTTTGGTGCCTCCAAGATATCTTTTCCCATATGTGATGTGCATATACACATCAAACATTTTATTGTCAAGAACACTCAAAATGCATCCCACAAAGGCAATATTGACTTCCTCGAACTTGTTCTGATCTTCTTCATATATAGTTCATTCAGGTAAGCCTTTATTGTCCTTGAATACTTTCAAAACCCATAGCCAGGGCGTGGTTTTATACTTCCACCTCTTAAAGTGCACTTCGGTAAACTTATTCGGCTTCAGTGCATCATCCAAGTGTCCCATGTTCAACTCAGGAAATTGCCTATTATAAGGTCTTTGGGGTATTGGATAATTAGGAAATATCTCAATGATTAATTCTAGAATATAAAGCATGGCAATGATAAATAGTACCACATGTAACTCGAACATACTAGATACATTTAACAGCATGATGAACATAAACATGCAATAGGAAAACATGTACTCACAAAACATCTTTAGACACATATATTAACCGTTTTCAGATGGAGCATTCGTGGTTGAAGTGGTGGCATTGTTGATGACAACGTCGGTGAGGAATGGTCGAACAATACGACGACAAAGATAGTGGTACGCAACACCGCCTGCTTGGATGGTAGATGAACCACGATGAAGACGCGAGCAGTCGCGTGAAGTGCTTCCCGAAAACCTTATTTTCCCTCTTCGGTATAGGATATCAAATGTGAGTAATTCTGGAGACCTGCTCTCTGTTCACCGATGCACGTCGGCTCTCGGTATGAAGTAGACTACAATGGCGTCACAAGCAGCAGAGAGGTGGAAAACCCTAGATTGGTTTCATTGTGTGTGCAACGAAAAGATTTTATGTAGAGCAACTCGGGAAAACCCTAACGGGTACGACATGGAACAAGTCCATGTCGCTTATGTTCGAGTTGGTTATATATAGCCCGTGATCTAGGAGGAATTTGAACCGACTAATTTAGGCGTGTCCATCAAAACTTTATTTTTCCTCAGCAACAAAAATAAGCTCGGCTTGAGGCTGATTCCGTAAACCATGGAGTACGCATGCGCATCGTGAAGAGGTAAGATGTCAACACCCGGATTTTTAATCTCAAATGCTTGTTATGCCATACCTCGCAATCCCAGGATTACTATTTTTGCGAGAAATAACAGATTGGATATCACAGTACATCATCCATTACAAACCATAAATAAGGTCTTACACAAATAAAGGATCTCATGATCCAGTCTTAGTACAATCAAGTAGCGGAATAAATAGCATAGCGGTGGGGTCCATCTTCAGTGGCACAGGCAATGCTGACGATGGAAGATAGTCCTAGTTATCATAGCCGTCCTGCTGTCCTTCATCTTGGTAGTCTCCTTCATAGTCTGGCCATAGGAATAGCCAGGGACAAAAGCCATGAGTACTTTTTAAGTACTCGTAAACTACCACTAACAAGTAAGATAGTTCTAGTAGGAATGCTAACTCTAAGTTTACTTATAAAGTTAAGTTTGAAACCTAAGGTGAGTTTAGAAAAAAAGAAAGATAAAATAAAGTTCTAGAATCACTTAAGTTGGGAAGCTAGTGTCATAGCCACAACCATGTTGTGGTCAAGTCAAGATTCATCATTCATTTCATAAGTCATTTTGAAAACATCTCACAACAGAACAGTATGGCTGCTCCAACTGTCCATAACCGCGGACGCGGCTATTCGAATAGTTTGACACTCTGCAGAGGTGGTTCGATTCCCACTACCCATCCCATACTCCTTCTTTTTGTATATGGATTTTTTTCTTTCCTAAAAGAAAAGGGTTTCGGTTTAACCGTTTTTTCTCGGAACAAGAAACCGTAAAAAAGAAAGATACACTTTCACCACAAGATTCGATACATCTGTCAGGGATAACCCCGAATCATCATACTTAGTATGCAGATAATCAAACATAACCTTTCCTTTACACACCCTAGTATAAGCACCTCTCCTATGAGCATGGCCTCCCAACCATGACCATCTGTCATCTTGGGCACTGCATAGCTGGACAACATCGAGAGGTAGCCTCAGCTCAAACCTCTCCTGCGAGGGAACTAATACTAATGCATATAAACTTCCGGCTAAGCCTTACCCAATTTAGGTATTGTGGTTGTACGTTAAAATTGGAATGGTATCACATCCGAACCCAACCATCAGTTTTGTAAAAGGGATAAGGCTCATGCCTCAATATTTTCATGATCAAAAACCATTTGTGTTTCTCAACACATGTCAAAACATCTCAATAGAATGACTCATCATTCCAAGGTTTTCACAATTCATTTTCACCAAGTATTCCCATCTAAAGTGACTCAAGTTTTAGTTTAGCTCTAAACTACTAAGTTAAGAGTGTTCACTAAGGTGGGATGTTAATCTCAATCTCATGCCATAGAATGACATCTAAGTATAACAGGATAGGTCAAGTTTTATACTCTTTATGCTACCTTCGAAACAAGTAAGGACTCCAATAAAGTAAAGAAGTAAAAGCTTGGAAACAAAACATGGGGTAGGTAATAGTCAAAGTGGTATAACCAAAGCATGCCTAATGCCTTTGCTTAGGTTATCTATCTTGCAAGGATTAGCTTGCATTGTTAATGATGGTTTGCCTTGTGCAGTGTAGTGGTTGAAGTTTTCTTCCTCCTCCTCTTGGTAGAACTCCTCCTCCTTGTAAGCTTGGTCGGTACTATCGTCTATAAATACATACGGAGTACACAATCACCAAACAATACTTAACTAGTCTACTTAGCACTCTAAGGCACACATTTGATGATCTATTATCATCACAAGCATCACAAGGTTTAATTAACTAGCTTTATTCTTTTTATTTGAGAAAAGTAATTTCTACTCATTGAAATTAACTAAGATTTAATATTCTCCAATTAAAATATGGGATCATGTGGACACATGTCATCACCACATATCCTAACATATGGGAATGTGATTTAAAGGTTGGATCACATTTTAATAAGTTTAAGTTTAATATTTAATGATTTAAAGTGACTAGAAATGCCTATATAGCATTATTTTGGTACTAGTCCAAAGTCAATCATGCAAAACTTAATATTATTACATATTCGGATAGGTATGGTTAAATGTGAATTTTGAGAGTTGGAATCAACTCAAAAGCTATTATGGTTAATTTTATAAAAATGTTTGAATCTGCAAAAGCTTCTGTCTTGTTATTTTTACTAGGCGAGATCTCTAACTCTAAATGAATTAAATCCAACGGGCTTGGATTTATCTTTTCAGAAGCTTTCCCACAAAATTGGAATCACTCAATTTGGTCCAGTAAATCTTCCTAAATTGATTTTTAAACTAAGGGACATAATTGAGTTCAAACCTAAATAGAAAAATCTAGATTTGAATTACTGGGTCAGCGCGGAAAAGAAAATGGGCCGGCCTAGTGACGCTCAGCGGCGCAGAGGGCGGCTGACAGGTTGGTCCCACTTGTCAACGAGACTTAAAACCCGAAACGGTATCTAGCGATCTAGGCCACACGATTATAACACGGATCAACGGCTCACAGTCGTCGTCGACGACGGACTCGTCGCTGGCGAGACCGAACCCTAAACGGCCGGTGGGGGTCTATTGGGGACATACCAGGGCTCCAGCTAGTGCGGCGAGGCGGGTGATCGAACTGGACGGCAACGGCGGACTCAAGCGAGGTCACGGCAGGGGCTGCAGTGGACGGAACCAACGGTAGCGTCTCCTCCTCTACAGCGGCTGCCTCCGGTGAAATTCCGGTGGCCTGCTGCTCGAGCTGCTCCGGGGAGAGGTGGGGAAGGACTGGGAGTGAGAGGGGACTCGAATGGTGTGGAGATTGAGGCTAGGGAAAGCCTCCTTATATAGGCTCGAGGAGGGGACCGAGGGGGCGGCGGCGAGCTCATCGGTGACGACGATACATGGCGCTATCAGCATGGGCGGCGTAGGCGGACGGTGGCTTGCCTCCTGGCGGTGCTCTACGGCTTAATGCCGCAGCTAGGGGCAGTCGCATATGGTCGGGAGCGTTGCGCGCTCTGGGAGATAGAGGCGGTGCTCGACGCGCCGCTCGGCGACTGTGGGTCGCGCAGCGGTGCACGGCCGTGTCTAGCGGGGTGTTGGGGTCGAGGCGGAGCGGCGTGCGTGGTATGAGGTCGAGGGGTGGTCTGCTGCGTGCTGGCGGCTATCGCGCTCTAGCGAGCTCGCAGAGAGAAAGGGCGGCGACGCTGGGGAGTGGTCCAGGGGTTAGGGTTGATCGAGGGGTGGACAGGGAGGTGCGGTAGGGTTGGGCGGAGCTAGGGGAGTTGCTGGTTTGGCGCGGCACGGTCCCTGGCGCGTTGCCCTCTTCTGGTCGGTGGTGACCACAAAGTGGCAGCGCTCCACTGCTGCTGCGGCTAAGGGAGGGGCTAGCTGGGGGTTTGGTTGGTCTCAGGGGGACAAGGGAGAGTAGAGAGGGTCAATTGGGGGACAAGGGTTTAACTAGGAGCAGTGTTAGTTAGGCAGGTTTATTTCTGTCTGCAACCTGTTCGACACAATGGCCGCATGAAGAAAGTTTTTGAATTTTGGGCTGAATTTTGGTGGAGTGATGTATCTTATGCTTGAGCTTCTAGGTGTGCTTGGGTTTTAAAAGTGGAGTTCATTTGAGTGGTTTTTGAACAAGTGTGATCTATACATATGAACTACATTCAAATTTCAAATGTCATTTAAATTTAGTGTTTGAAAGTTTTTGGGGTGAAACAAGGTGGGCCTTGGTACATCACTACTTGTACTAGCAAGGGGTGCAAAGATCCACAATTGTTTCTGTTAAGATTTGAGTTTTAGGAATAGCCAAAGTAGGCATGGTGATTAAAATGGCAAAAGTGACCCTTTGCTTATTTTATTCTTTTTTATTTGTTTTTCTTTGGGATTTATTTGGGAATGATCTAGATGATGTTTAATTCACCTTAGAATCATTTTACAATCAATGGATCACTCAAACATGGCAATTCAAATCAACTCCTAAATTATATGCACACACATATGAATGCTTAATCATTTTTAAATGGAAAAGTTTTTGTTAACCCTAAATTGGGTAGGTTTGATCTTGATTCACCTTGGATTAAGTTTTGGGATGTTACAAACCTTCCCCCTTAAATAAAATATCGTCCCGAGATTTACGAAAGAAAACTAGGAACTAAAGAGATCTGGGAACTCTGTCCTAATGTAATCTTTTCGCCCCCAAGTGGCTTCTTCTTCGGTATGGTTGCTCCATTGAATCTTAAGAAATTTGATACTCCTGGTCCTGGTGGTTCTGTAGGCTTCCTCTAAGATACGGATGGGCACTTCATGATACGTCAGATCCTTGTTGATCTCAACGGCTCGGTGGTCGATGTTCTTGAACACTTCAGTCTTCTCCGGCACTTCTAGGCATTTGCGAAGTAACGAGATATGGAACATTGTGGATGGCTGACATCTCTCTGGTAGTTCCAGTTGATACGATACTTCTCCTCGACGGTTCAGAATCTTGAAGGGCCCAATATATCTGGGGGGCTAACTTTCCTTTCAGACTAAAGCGTTGCGTTCCCTTCAATGGCGAAACCTTGAGATATGAAAAATCTCCGACATTAAAAGTCAGGTCTCTCCTTCTCTTGTCAGCATAACTCTTCTATCTGGATTGGGCAGTCTTGAGGTGCTCACGGACTTTGTGAACCTTCTCTTCGGCTTCTCTGAGAATGTCGGGTCCAAAGATCTGACTCTCTCCTACTTGCGACCAATTCAAAGGGGTGCGACACTTTCTTTCATATAGGAACTCAAATGGTGCCATTTGCAAACTGGCTTAGTAACTTTTGTTATATGAGAATTCTGTGAAAGGCATGCAGTCTTCCCATTTTGATCCGTACTCCAAAACACAAGCTCTCAACATATCCTCTAAGATTTGGTTGACTCTTTCAGTCTGTCCATCAGTTTGCGGGTGATAAGCGGTGCTGAAGTTCAACTTGGTTCCTAATCCTTCCTGGACTTTCTGCCAAAATCTCGAGGTAAATTGGGTTCCTCGATCTGATACTATGGTCTTGGGGATTCCATGTAGACTAACAATTCTAGCAATATATATCTCTGCTAGCTTCGAACTCTGGTAAGTTGTCTTGACAGGTATAAAGTGAGCTACCTTGGACATTGTATCAACAATGACCCAGATTGAGTCATTTCCCCTACTAGAAGTAGGCAAACCGGTGATAAAGTCCATTCCAACGAAATCCCATTTCCATTCCGGAATCTGCAAAGGTTGCAACGGTCCTGTGGGCCTCTGATGCTCTGCTTTGACTCTTTGACAGATATCACACTTGGCCATGTAGCTTCCGATTTCTCTCTTCATCTTGTGCCACCAAAATTGCTCTTTCAAATCTTGATACATCTTTGTTCCTCCAGGGTGGATAGAATAAAGAGTATCATGAACTTCCTGCATGATAACTTGCTTCAGCTCCGAATCTGCTGGCACACAGATACGTCCTTTGTACCACAGAACTCCTTCTTCGTCTTCAGTGAATCCAAGTACCTTTCCTGTACCAATACGACGTTTTATTCCGTCGATACTTTCATTTCCCTTCTGGGCTTCCTTGATTTGGCTAATCAAAGTGGGTTGAAGTTCAATGCTAGCTAAGAATCCTTTGCTAACTAGCTCAGTTCTGCACTGCTCCAACTCCTCATACAAACTTGGTTGCTTCTCCTTGATCATGGTGTTTAGCCTACAAGGCAATCTGCTAAGAGCATCCGCTACCACATTGGCTTGCCGGGGTGATAGTGAATGTCAAGGTCATAATCCTTGATTAACTCTATCCATCTCCTTTCCTCATATTCAGCTCCTTCTGAGTGAAAATATACTTTAAGCTTTTGTGATCTGAGTAAATCTCACAGCGATTACCCATCAGATAGTGACGCCATGTCTTCAATGCCAAAACTACGGCTGCTAACTCAAGATCATGGGTCAAATAGTTTTGCCCATGCTACTTCAGTTGTCGAGATAGATAAGCGATGACTTTGCCTTCTTGCACCAGTACACATCCGAGGCCAATCTTGGATGCATCACAATACACATCAAACGGCTTCTTGATATCTGGCATGATCAATATCGGGGCTGATATCAATCTCTTCTTCAGCTCTTGGAAATTGGCTTCACATTTGTCGGTCCATTCAAACTTCTTGTCCTTCTTCAACAATTGGGTGATGGGTCTGGCTATGCTTGAGAATCCTTCGACGAGCTTGCGGTAATATCCCGCCAATGCGAGAAATGCACGGACATGGGTTTCAGTGGTTGGGGCTTCCCATTCTTCGACAGCTTTAATCTTGGCGGGATCAATAGAGACTCCTCCGGTAGACACAATATGTCCTAGGAATCCTACTTCTTTCAGCCAAAACTCACATTTGCTGAACTTGGCATACAGCCGATGCTCTCTAAGGGTTTCAAGGATGATCCTCGGATGTTTCTCATGCTCTTCCTCTGACTTGGAGTAGATAAGGATATCGTCGATAAACACAACGACAAACTTATCTAGAAAATTCATAAATATCTTATTCATGAGATTCATGAAATAAGCAGGGGCATTGGTTAATCCAAAAGACATAGCCGTATACTCGTATAAACCATAACGAGTAGTAAAGGCGGTCTTCGGAATATCCATTGCACGAATCTTAAGTTGGTGATAACCAGTCCTAAGATCAATCTTTGAGAATACCTGGGCACCAGTCAACTAATCAAATAGATCTTTTATCTTTGGCAAAGGGTACTTGTTTTTGATGGTGACGTCATTCAGCTTGTAATTGGTGCACAAACGGTTGCCTCCATCTTTCTTGTCGACAAATAACACTGGCGATCTCCATGGCGATGCGCTTGGTTGAATCAACCATGTTGCTAACATAGCATCCAACTGCTTCTTCAGTTCCACTAACTCTGAGGGTTTCATGCTATAGGGTCTCTGGGCTATGGGTCCGGTTCCGGGGATTAGTTCAATAATGAAATCAATATCCCTATCCGGGGGCATACCTGGCAATTCATCTAGGAATACGTCGGGATATTCATAGACTACTCTGACTTGGTCTATGGTGGGTAGGGCTAGACTCTTGTTGCACTTGAATTGACGAGGTAAGGTTTCAGAGATATGCTCTACTGTTACTCCAGAGCTATTGGTCATGGTGCTGGCGGCTATCGCGCTTTGGCGAGCTCGCAGAGAGAAAGGGCGGCGACGCTAGGGAGTGGTCCAGGGGCTGGGGTTGATCTAGGGGTGGACAGGGAGGTGCGGTAGGGTTGGGCGGAGCTAGGGGACTTGCTGGTTTTGTGTGACGCGGTCCCTGGCGCGTTGCCCTCTTCTGGTCGGCGGTGACCACAAAGTGGCGGCGCTCCACTGCTGCTGCTGCTAAGGGAGGGGCTAGCTGGGGATTTGGTTGGTCTCAGGGGGACAGGGTACAGTAGAGAGGGTCAATTGGGGGACAAGGGTTTAACTAGGAGCAGTGTTAGTTAGGCAGGTTTATTTCTGTCTGCAACCTATTCGACAAAATGGCCGCATGAAGAAAGTTTTTGAATTTTGGGCTGAATTTTGCTGGAGTGATGTATCTTATGCTTGAGCTTCTAAGTGTGCTTGGGTTTTAAAAGTGGAGTTCATTTGAGTGGTTTTTGAATAAGTGTGATCTAGACATATGAACTACATTTAAATTTCAAATGTCATTTAAATTTAGTGTTTGAAAGTTTTTGGGGTGAAACAAGGTGGGCCTTGGTACATCACTACTTGTACTAGCAAGGGGTGCAAAGATCCACAATTGTTTCTGTTAATATTTGAGTTTTAGGAATAGCCAAAGTAGGCATGGTGATTAAAATGGCAAAAGTGACCCTTTGCTTATTTTATTCTTTTTGATTTGTTTTTCTTTGGGATTTGTTTGGGAATGATCTAGATGATGTTTAATTCACCTTAGAATCATTTTACAATCAATGGATCACTCAAACATGGCAATTCAAATCAACTCCTAAATTATATGCACACACATATGAATGCTTCATCATTTTTAAATGGAAAAGTTTTTGTTAACCCTAAATTGGGTAGGTTTGATCTTGATTCACCTTGGATTAAGTTTTGGGATGTTACATAAGAAGGCGGCGGTTGAGGACGAGCGCGCATATATCACTTCTCTTCTCAATCACTTACCAAGTGGTAAGACACTCCACCCTATAAGGTGGTGCAACTCTCCTCCAACTTTCCATATCAGGCTAAACTTAACTCCGACTCCTCTTGCCACTCATATGTGAGCTGCCACCAAATTGGGTTGCTAAATATATGGAATTCCACACACACATGGGTTTTGAGATTTAGGGAAAATCTAAAATTTTATATGGGCCAAATAATTTGGCCCATTATTTCTAACATGAACACCGTTTGTAGTTTTGATGGCTCATAGTTTTCCATCTATAGATGCAAATGGATCCCACCTAAATCCCACTTCCACTTGACACATTAGCAACATGTTCAACTCTCACATTAATATTATTTGGATTACACCTAAAATATCATCTTGGTCATCACTTGATCTTGTTCTTCCAACCTTCAATCCAACATATGTTCTTCAAGTATTGCATATGAAAATGCATTTTAATAATAACTCGATGAAAATTTAGTATGTGTGGATTGTCATTAATTATAAAACCACACATGGGGATCCATGCACTTTAACCTTAGCCATGCTCTTTAAGTAGAATGCTATGAGTATATGGTCAAGTTTCATCTATATGATAATAATGTATGAACGGTGCAATGTGCAATGTGATGATCATACATGGCCACATACAATGACACACGATGCAAGGGGAAAGGTCTCAAATGAAATCCCCGTATGGTATCCGACATCTCCTCGCACGGTTTATTTACCGTAATATGACATCACAAACGCTATATCGTCTAAGGGGGAAGCTTAGAGATAGATGCTACATGTGTGTAGTTGTATTTGTGTCGCTTGTTGTTATCCTATGTGTGCCTCAATGGACGAGCCTCTATGGGCGCATCGTGCGCCGCACATCTCATTCTAGTTTTATTTGACAAAGGGTTGATTTAATGTGTTTAAAACTGAAGAGAGAATTTGGAGTGATAAAATGGCTAGGTTGCCCAATAGGGTTTTGGGTTAAATGGAACTAATTCCATTAGAATAATTTGAGTGTGTTAAACCTTTATCCAAGATATCTAGAGAAATGTTTTGTGTTGAGTTGCACAAGTTACGAACTTGCCCAAGGTGATTTAATCTCATAAGGCACCAGGGTATAAATACAACACAAACATGCATAAAGGTTTTTGGAAAAAGAAGTTTAAATTAAGGAGGTAAGGGTTTGGGGTTTTGTGGGAGAGAGTTCTTTGGTATTTCTCCCAAGGAAAGCACAGGGATATCTTTTCAAAAGGTTTTTAATAAGATTCATTTCCCAAACCTGTAAAACATTATTTTGGAAGTAATGTGGAGATATAATCATATATATCTCCCTAGTTTTATAAACAAGTTGTAAAAAGAATTTTATTTTTATAAAATCATATTGGCCTCTTTCTTTTGAAAAGTCAAAACAGGGAAGGATAGAAGTGAGACCAGTATGATATTTTTGGTAAATCGTTTATGTAAGTACCTTAAGAAATATGTATTTCCTTGGTCAAACCAAGTGCCTATTTCATTTGGTACATTTACTATCAACATGAACCGAATCTCTTCGCATCTAACCTCTTATTTGTAGGAATTTCAAACAACTCATGTACCCTTAATTTTATATGTTATTTACTTTCAAGCTTTGTTCAATCGATATTTTGTAGATAATATTGATCCCAAAATATTGTATGTATTGATTTGGCCCTCGTGGGTGAAAGGGCATGTATGCCCCCATGTGTGGTTTTGGTAATTAATGAAAATCTCTATGGACTAATGTGTAAATTGAATTTCACTTGTAGGTTTGTCCACTGGCATCGCGTGGACCATGTGTTGGTCTCAAGGTTGAAAAAGAAGAAGAAATGTCCAAGGGCTTTGTGCCTATTAGAATCTTGTTGGAGAACAAGAAGAGGAAGATCAAGTATGTCTTGAAGAAGAAGAAGAAGATGGAGTTCCTTATGGCCATATTCAAGACATCATCAAGAAATGTCAAGAAATAAAGTGCAAGCTCAAGGTGTGCCATATCTAGAAGATCTCATGCTTGAAACTTGCCATCCTCGGCGTTCATGGAGTGATGGAAGACAAGTTCAAAGAAGAGGTTTTCCCATAGAGTATGGGTGTAGCATCCCAATTGTCTAACAATTGTAATGCTACTTGTCCTAGTAAGATATTGGCTACTTCATATATATTATTGTTGCATCATAATTATATCATGCTCATGTCATCATGCCACCTTGCATTTGAGCATCATAAAAACTCCTTTTCTTTTGGTTCTTCTCTCACATGCATTATTAATTGTATTTGCCTCCTGATATTGTATTTGGTATTGATATATTGTCTAAATGCCCAAGTTGAGTTGGGGGCATATCTTTTATTCACCTCCATTATCTTTCTTCCACCCCTTTATAATTCCACCATCCTACTAGTGCATGAGCTTGTTGTCTTTATTTTGGTTTTATCTAGCTCATGGGCAATAGGGTGGATCTAGTCCTTTAAATTCCTTTGCTTGGCTATATTCCACTTATGGGAGATACATAAGAATAATGCCATCATATTATTATTGTTTTCACAAAATAAATAATGGCATTATTATTATTTTGCATGGGCCATGCACACTTCTTCACCACCTTTTACTCCATTGGTTTCTCTTTTGATTTGAGGGATCCATCTTGGGAAACCATCTCCTACCATTCCACCATCCTCATAGTTCCATCCATACCATTTCCTCTTATTCTTATTTTCCCCATGCATGATCCATATGAGGCCTAATCCATCATTCCTTTCTTTTTCTTTTCTTGGAATTCCCTTTCACCTTCTTCCCATGTTAATCCAAACACTCATCATGTTCCACTTGGGTTAACCTTTTGCACAAGTGTTAACAATCTAAAACCTAACAAAAACAAACCTAGCTACTCTCTTTATTCTCCTCATAACCCTCATTCTCCTAAACCCTAGCTTTGATCTCTATCTCTATCTCTCTCTCCCATGGGCACCACCTGACCTCCCTCTCTCTCCCTGGCCCACCTCAGCTAACCCTAACCCTCTCCCTAAACCTAGCAAGCCCTAACCCGAGTCCCATCTAGACCTAGCCCGAGCTAACCACCCTATCCTTTCTCTCTTCTCTCTACCGCGTGCCAGCCCCACCCTGCAGCTGCGCCACACCGTCCCCACCTGCAGCCTCCCTCCTGCCGCTGCCCAGCCCCAGGACAAGCACCAGCTAGCACGTGCCCGAGCAAAAAGGAGAAGGGGCCGAGCCACCTTTACCTGGTCGCGCCCACACGCCAACTCCTCCCTCTCCCTTCTCTTCTCCTCCTCCTCACGGTTCTCCTGGCTCGCTAGATCTGCCCCGAGCCAGCCCCTCCTCTTCTCCTCCTTCCTCTCCGACAACAACACCTGCCGCAGCTCGCCGCCGTCCACCTCGGCTCCTCGTCGTTCTAGCCGGCGTGCTCGTCGTGGAAGAGGCCGGGAAGACTGAGGACCGTCCACTTCATCACCCTGCACACGCTGACGCGAAGGAGAAGCTCCCAGGGCCGCCAGATCCTCGCCGTCCCGACGAAACCCTAGCCGCCAGAGCGCCAGCGATCTCGCCGCTCCTCGCTCCGATCCGAGCCCGCCGTCGAGCCCGCGGTGAGTCCCTCGACCTCCCTGACAACCTACGCTCCATCGACACCGTCTAGCGCCGCTGATCGTTTCGTCGAACGGCCGTAGTGCGCCAGAGCTCGCCGTCGTCTGCAGCCTCCCCTCGCTGCGCAGCACCCTATCTAGGCCGCGCCTACCTCCCTGTCAACTACCCGAGCCAGCCGCACTGGCTAGCCCCTCCGCGCGCACGCCCGCGACCCAGGATCGAATCCCCGCTCGCGCCGCGCGCCGAATTTCCTCGTCAGACGATGAACACGAAGAACAGTACCCGGGCTGTGGAAAATTACATTAAGCCCCCCACCTTTTTGACTCATGCAACCCGCGCTCCTAGAGACCCCACCTGTCAGTCGCCCTAGCCATCTTGCAGAAAGCCCCTCCGCTTTTCCCGCGTCGTAACCCGTGGTCCAGCGAGACCCCACCTATCAGCCTCAGCCATCGTCACCGCTGTCACGTGGGCCTGCGTCAGTTGGCCCCACCCCACAGTCTCAGTGGCTAGCCAGAGCCCGGTAACGAAAGGTTTTTCCGCGCGCGTGGCCCAGTCAGCGCAAGGCCCACCCGTCAGTGACTGGGACTGATTTCTCCTGGGTGACAAAAGCTTTTTCCTGAGTCTGTTTTACTTAAACCTTTTTCAAATTGATTTAAATTCAAATTCAAATCAGATTTAAATAATTTTTAAAATACAAATCCAAATAATACAAGTAATATATGTTTTGGAATCAGAAAAATGTGAGAAATTCAGATATGCCCTTCAAAATATGTTTTGAACACTTTAAATTTCGAGATGATTAAAATTACAATAAAATGTCCTTTTCCTTAATTAATTAATAACTTTTGTTTTATAATTCCAAATTAGACAAATAATATGTCTAAATCGATCAGCGCGACGAGCCCCTTCTATTTATGCAGTCCTTGTTCTGAATTGAAGCATGCATCATGTTTTTAATAAAAATCTGAACTGTTTATGACAATAAAACTTGGTTAAATAAATAATAAAATGCTTTATTTCTTGCATCCACACCTCACCTTTGCCATGCTACTTTAATGCCATGCAAATTGTGCATCATTCATCATGGCATGCTTGTTTTCTTGTCGTATTTTAATTCAGATGATTGTGCACTTTATTTATGTTGGCCCTTGTTTGTTTGGTTCTTCTTCGAATAGACGCCCAGCAGGAGAATTACCAGGAATCACAGGAGTACTACCCAGATCCATCTCTCGCTTCAACTGAGCTGCCAGGAAAGCACTACCACATGCTTGCATACATACAGTACCTATTGCCTCTATCTTATTCTTGCATCATTGAGTCGCGATTGCATTAAATTGAATCCCAAGTACTGCATAGCCTTTACTTTTAAACCCCACCGAAGCTTGTTCCTCCATCCCATGAGCCATTACTACAGGAGTTGTTTGAGCCATGCGAGTCGTAGCAAAGCATGTGTAGGGTATGTGAGTGTCTGATGAATAACGAGGTACCTAAATAACTTAACCTGAGTAGTAATGGGATAACTAATGAAAGAGGCACCGGTGAGCAATATAAGCTATTTGGTTTTTCCTGCTCACTTGTGTCCCGTAGGACCCCGAGTACTTGATTCCTGTTCCTTGACTATTCGCACTATCCACATCCGGGAGGCCTTATGGACCCCCCTGAGCCAGAGCTTGATTCATTCTCATTTCTTGGGGCCACAAAGTAGTTTGGGGCTTTATTACTATCCTGTACTTATGCCATGTTACTGTTTTATTTAAGATTGTGTGAGGAGCACCTGTACTGTTTAAGAATTGCGGAGTGTTTTCGCGGTATCGACAAGCCCAGTCACATTTTCGGGTTCCCAGTCGTTTACAGCCATTGGCGCAAACCTTGGGTCCGTCTCGGAGCCGGCCAACTTCGTTGTGGGTAGCTTAATGGGGTGGCCCCCTGAAATCTTTCTGAATCCTGTGATTGCTTTGTCGTGAATGCCTCGTTGGGATTTGATTTGGTTTTTCCGAGGTTGATCGAGTGTGTGTTGCTATTCGTGCACCCCTGCAGGGTAAATCTTTCTGAAAGCCGTGTCCGCGGTTATGGACGACTTGGAGCACAGTTTCTCGATCATAGACAAGTATAACTAAAGTACCGCTTTTAATTTGACTAAGTACTTGACTAGTAAATAGTGCAATACTCATGGAATGGTTAATAAAACTGCTAACGGATGATGATGGTTGTTCGTCCGCTTCCTCGTTGGTAAGCGAGAGGGAGGATGGATCTGTTAATTATACTGTTATAACTGTTGTTCTTAATTCACGGACATCCGTCTATCATTGGTTAGGCGGATGGTTGGCGAGTATCTGTAGAATTGTTAGGTATTATCTTTTGCTGCAATTGCGTCACCCCAGGTTGTGTCCCCTTTAGCGGCATAAACACTTGCTGAGTACCCCTAGGGTCTCACACGATAAATTGTTTGATTCAGATGAACAGGTGTATCCGCAAGATGGATACTGGGTGGAAGAGACAGATGATGTTGGCAACGATCATTTGGTGTAGAGATTCCGGGAACGGGGATCCGTGAGATCTGTGGGCGGGATGTGTTTATTTATGGGGCATCTTATGCCAATTTGCTTCTTATCCGTACTCGGATCTTGTTTTCCGCTTCCGCATGATACTCTGATGTGTGATGTATGAGGAGATATCCTAAATTATTATATCTATCTAGGACATTTGGATCTTGCCATATGGCATTGCAATATTTCTATTTCTTTTAGATGGAATGGCTCTGAGGACTGTTGTATGTGGCTTGCATACATACTCATTTGTGTATGTAGTTGATTCCTTCGCCTGCCGATTACGCCGCTCGTTCTTGTTCTGTTGTCTGAAAGTGGTTAGGACGGCCGAAAGGTCTACCGTGAGTGGCCCTGGGCCCCACCGTACTATTTTAACCACTTTCATTCATCCAGGCGGTAACTAAGAGCGTAATTCACCGAGGTAGTTACAATGGGGGAGCTATTCGCAAGTCATCAAGCAAGAGCAAGCAAGTGCATTCAAGAAAGGTGATCCATCTTGAGAAGGACAAGACGATCTACATCAGACTCAAGTGGGATTCTCAAGGCAAAGGTATGATCTTGATAGGTTTTCTATTTCACCGGTATATTGTAGTGTTGGGAGACCAGGTTTAGGATAGATAGCCGTACTATCAAGAGGGGCTCTCGAGTGGGTGATTCAATCGTATCTTTCAGAGAGAGCTCAAATCTTTGCATTCATAGAATCATCTTTATTGGTTGTTGTTTGGATCTTGTCCATGAGATGATCTAGAGCTTGTGTTTATCTTCATAACAAGCTCTAGTTCGTCAAAAACGGATTTCCCTCACATATCTTATTGCGTTTTTGGTCTTGCGCGTTTTCCGGCTCCACACCTTGGGATATATATCACATATATATTCATGGTATTTTCTCCCTTGGTGATACCCAATATTTCTACACGTCGTTTTCTTTCCAACAAAGTTGGTTCCATCTCGTTTGGAGTTCAGATGCAAAAGTTATACCAGTTTTGGTTCTGGAGTTTTGTCTTGACCGGAAGTTTCGGCCGTCCACCGGTATTACCGCTAGGGCATTTGCCGTCGGTAGTATCGGTCTTAGTTCTGGCCCAACTTCCGGTAACCCTAATTTCGGTTCAGTACCTTCTCTATTTTGGTGAGTTCTATTTGTCGGATTTTTAGCGGAATCTTGGGCAGTAGTACTGGCCCAGGCGGTAGTACCGGTCGTACTCGCTTTTCTGTCTTTCATTTTGCTATTTTGTAACTTATGTAAGGGCGCTGGTGATAGTACCGCCCACCCAGCGGTACTACTGGCCGTGCACGAAAATGTGAATAACGGCCAGATCGGGGAGCCCTTTAAAAGTACCTCTCCTTCCCCTTCATGGGATAACTAGCTTTTTCTTGGTTTTGTCCTTCTCTCTCTCTCCTCCATTGTTGACCTTGAAGAGCTTATCCTCTCCCCTTCCCCCTCCTATGATTTTTGCATCTTTTTGAGAGTTTTTGAGAGAGGAGATCTAGATCTACAACCCCCACTAAACCAAATCTCTTCTTTGTGAAGGAATCCTTGGGATCTAGATCTTGGAGAGTTATGTGTTCTCCTCTTGTGTTCTTCCTCTCTTATTCCTCCAATAACTTTTGTAGCTTTAGTGAAATTTCAGAGAGAAAGACTTACCTCTTGCATTTGGTGCATAGGTTTGAGTTCTCCTCAGAGATTCAGCGAGTTCAAACTCTTGGGGTTGTTTCTCTTGGGTTCTTGGAACCTAGACGGTTGTGTGGAGTTGCGGTGTGTTCTTGGGGCCTCCAATTCAGTTGTGGAGATTTCCCAAGCTTGTTGGCCTATTGTGGCATTGTGGAGCCTTTGTGGTATTTCTTGGAAGCCCTCCAATTGAGTTGTGGAGATTTCCCCAAGCCTTCTATGGGTTTGGTGACTGCCCTCAAGTGTCCCATAGTGAAATGTGAGTAGGCTTTTATGGCGAGCTCACGAGAGAATAGGGTGAGCCTTTTATGGCGTCGGTGAGTTGCGTGACTTTGCATCTTGGGGTGATGCCTTCTATGGCGTTGGGTGAGTATCGAGCCACCACACCTCGAGGTGAGCCATTTGTGGCGTTCGAAGTACACTGCGTCCCCGTAACTCTCCAACAGAGACGTAGCTTCTTTGGAAGTGAACTTCGGGAAATAAATCATTGTCTCTGCATCCATCGATTATCTCTCAACCGAGCCTTTTACTTATGCAATTTACATTGTGATAGCCATCGTGCTTAAAGTATTATATCTTGCTATCATCTTGTTGCTTGTCTTGCTTAGCATAGGTCGTTGGTGCACTTAGTGAACCTAGTGAATATAGGTTTTAGCTTGATAAGTTAAATGTTAAGTTTTATTCCGCATTTATTAGAGTCTAAACCGTAATAATTTTAAAACGCATATTCACCCCCTTCCTCTAGGCAACATCTGTTTTCCTTTCAGTGGGGTTTTATATAGGAGTATAAACTTGAAGGGCAAAAAGCCTATGACTTGGAATACAAGATGATCTCTAAAGTCCTAGTCTATCTCTAGTTGTGTATGTATCCTGACATCCCCTCCCCCCCAAGTCGTAACGGGAGAGAAGCGGACGATTGCGACTGGAATTGAATACATTGCCTTCTACTCCTTGTCATCATCAACTGTGTCTCTGATGGACATGATCATGGTCAGCATCTAGGGGCGGTGACCGTGTCCCCTTCTGGTGCCTCTCTTCCCTCCCGCAGTCATAGCGGGAGTGTCGTGTACGCATGTGATGCCGCGGACGCTGTTGACTGAATTTGTTACCAATGTGTAGTTGTAGACGTTGTTGCTGATGTCGATGTCGAGGTAGCCGATCGTGATGTAGCCGTAGTCGGGAAGGTGTGGTCGATGTCGTACTCGTCGTAGTGTTGTGGCCGCTAGTGCCGGAGGCGTAAAAAATTGCGCTGTTTTTTTACGGAGCTGCAGTTGTGGTCGTTTTGCACCTTATAGTGATACCATCGGGGCATCTCTTAGACGTGGTCATAAGTGAGTTTTGTCAGGACCAGAGGAACCCATCAAACACACATGGTTTTGCCAGAACCATATGTGCAGTCGTAGGGGCATCATAATTGTGATGCCGGTTTGTTGATGTAGTCGTCGTTGTCGTGGAATCGGTCAATACCATCGTCGGGGTCGTGGAGACGACCATACCATCGTCGTGCCTTGCAGTACGTGTACTGTCAGAGAGCGTCATAGTTGTATGTCGATCGTGTGGACGGTATAGCAGCGGCGGCGGCGTGTCGACAAAGATGTTGATGAAGACCACATTGATGTAGACGTTGGCGATGGTGTGTCGGTGATAAAGGAGGAGTGTCGTAGAGTGTCGTTTGAAGGCGTCCCTTGTGGCGATGATGATGTCGATACCTTGATGTCGGAGAAGTCGGCAAAGTGGTGTTCGGCCCGGCGTGTGATAATTTTGATGTCACTTCTCCGCCGATGTACTCGACGGTGATCTTGACTTGTAGCCTAGTGTAGTCGTACAGCTCGAGTTACGAAAATTTATGTTCGCCAACACAGTAAATAAGGACCGATGAAGAGGAAGTGACGGGTCACAAGATTGACCCCAGACGGTAGTAATTTGTTTCTCTCATTCTGATGATTTCTCACACCTCTGCGTTCGGCGGTTCATCGTCTCATTGTTTCACGCGAATAAACTCGTGCACGCGTCTCGACTGCAGCCACTTGTGCACACGTGTCAAAAGCACGTAAGTGTAAGTACAGCTATCCTGATAAAGGACACTAGCCTTGGTAGTCACTCGGTCACTCCACTGCCCTACCGCCGCCAGCTCCATCTTCTTCCTGGAGAAATAGCGATCTCTCCTCCATCACTTGCCTTGTAGCTTCTTCCTGGAGTAGTAGTAGTCTACCCACAAGTAAGTCTCTCCCTCTGTCTCTTTACATTTTCTTCGCATGTCGCCGACAGTCTATTCTTTGTGTGATTATAAAATAGGAGTTTTTTTGTTGCAATTTGATCCCCACTCTGACCGCCGGTCTACAATCAGCTGCGCTTGAACCGAGGATCTCGATGGCGGAACAGAACAAGAAGAGACCGCGATTCTCCGAGAACGCCGAGAGCAGCGCCAGCAAGAAGCCGAGCGTCCTGGACCGGGCTAGTCCGGTGGCCACCATCCCACAAACGGGCGCAAGGGCGTCGCCCAGTCCGATCGCCACGAGGACGCCGTCGTTGGCATCGCCCAGTCCAGTTTCCAAGAGGACACCGTTGTTGGCTGCGCCAAGTCCAGCTGCCAAGTCGAAGCCAGCCGCCGCCACGGTGGCGGTAACCAATCCAGTGCCAGCCATGGCCCCGGCGGCGGGGGTGGCGACTAGTCCAACTGCGACCAGAACGCCGGCATTGGCAGAGCCCAGCCCAGCACCGGCGCCGCCGCCGGCTCCCAGTACGGTGGCCACGGGGACGCCGGCTCTGGCGGCGCCCAGCCCAGTTGTCATGGCGAAGCCAATAACCACGGTGAAGTATGAAGCGGAGGACGGAGGAGTGATGGAAAGCGATGAACAAGCAGCAGTGGCAGATGAGACCGTCATCTCAGAAGTGGAGAAGAAACGGCTTCACTGCGTGACGTGCCATGGCCCCCTCAAGCCTCGCATATTCATGGTAAGATTTGGCACTAACTAAAACTAAACTGTCCGTGAAATTTCAAGTTTGATTCGTATACATGCGTATGCATGGATATGTGGATTCTAGTGTGAGGGTGGGCACGCGGTGTGCTGCGACTGCGCCGGAGGCGGTGGCGAGAAAAGGCACTGCGGCGCGTGCAACCGCGCCACCACCTACACCCACATCCCCTGCATGGACGTCCTGGTCGCCGCACACAAGGTGCCGTGCCCGTACAAGAACTTCGGATGCGCGAGGTCCGCCGTCTACTACGCCGCGGCTGACCACAAGGCCAGGTGCGCGCACGCGCCCTGCTACTGCTTGGACTGCCCGTTCGAGGGCTCGCCGGCGAGCCTCCTGCGCCACCTCGCTGACCAGTCCGGCCGCCATCGCTGGCCCGTGGAGGAGATCAAGTACCAGGTTCGGCACCCGTTCGTGGTGCCGGCGTCGGAGCACCGTCGTCTGCTGCTCGCGGAGGACGGCCGCGTGTTCCTACTGGCCGTGGGTGCTGGCAGGGGCGAGTCCGGCGTCCGGCCCGTTAATATCGTCTGCGTCAGGGGAAACGCTGGCTGCGCGGACCCGAGACCGCTGTTCACGGGCGTGCTCTGGGTGGACGGCCCTCTGGCCGCCGCGGGCCACCTCAGAGGCGGCTTCCAGCTGAAAGGGGAAGTGGCCAACTGCGACGTCCCCGGCGATGTGGACATGGAGCATGGGCAGCTCCATGCGCATGTCAACCCGGAGATGCTGCACGGGGAGTCCAAGGAGGTTCATCTGGGCATTTGCATCACCAAGTTATGGTGAATCACTCGCTACCAAGTCTAGCTTAGTTAATCAGTAGTACTGCCAAGTGACATCCTTCCCAGTGGATGATGGTCTTAGGTTTATGGTGGAATGGGCTTTTGCAGAGTAGAACGAATTTTGTACTGTTCCTTAATGCTTACCGTGATTTCAGTTTGAATTTCAACGAAAACCACGACAAGAATTAGGAGGGAGTAGAATGTATGTTTGTTTTGCCCTCTGGTAGTATCTAGCTAGCGTAGTTTAATTTCATCGAGGAAAATACTCAACATTTAATCAAACTAGTGTTTCTTATGACCGAGGGGCAAAGTTACAGCCAGCTGCATGTGGTACTTCCTCTGTTTCAAATTACTTCCCGCTCGTTTACCTAGCTGGGCTAGTACTCTTTTATTTTTTATTTCTTTTATTTTTTATTTAATTTTTTTTAGATTTTTGGTATACGTACTACATATTTCAGACTATCTATTTAAAAAATCTCAGGATTTTTTGAATAAAAAATGAGGAAGTACTAGCCCATCTACATAAGTGTGTTAGCTTTTTTTAAATGAAAAATGAGAAAATACTAGCCCATTACTAAGCTAATTTTTTTAAAATAATACATTATTTTTAATTAATTTCAAGAATATTACGTCAAAAAAGGAATTTACAGATATAATACACCGTCGTTTTTTGAACAAACGACCAGCTCTAAGTCGTTTTTTGAGAAAACGACAGCTGGTGTCGTTTGTTGAAAAAACGACCGCAGGCTGACAAGAACGGCTGGCAGCTGGTCGTTTTTTCAAAAAAGACAG
This sequence comes from Avena eriantha, assembly GCA_910589775.1. Classification (NCBI taxonomy): domain Eukaryota; kingdom Viridiplantae; phylum Streptophyta; class Magnoliopsida; order Poales; family Poaceae; genus Avena; species Avena eriantha. Next base: position 532,270,330 of record OU342743.1, on the reverse strand, counting down.
TCCCAAATCGTTTTTTGAAAAGATGACGGTTGCATGGATCATGCACACTACGCTAGACTAATCCCGCCGCTATTTTGCGCCGTTATTTTCCCCGCTAGAATTTCTCATGTCACTTTTTTGCGCCGTTTATCTCCCGCCACCTCTTCCCGTCAGTATTTGTCCCGCCACTTTTTTCGCGGCGTTTCTGTCCTGCCACTTCTTCCCGCCGTTTTCTCTCGCCAATTCTTCCCGCCGTTTCTCTCCCGCCACTTCTTCCCGCCGTTTTCTCTCGCCAATTCTTTCCGTCGTTTCTCTCCCGTCCCTTGTTCCCGCTGTTATCGCCCGTTAATTTCTACTAGTTGCCTCTATAAATACTGGCACCGAGATGGTATCTCTCCATCCTGTTATTTCTCTATTTCTCCTATTTTCTTCCCCTTTCCATCATGAGTGTGCCATGTTCGGACCCCGAGTATAGGCCTACGAAGACGAAAGATGCCAGGTTACCGCAAGGGGTGACACACGAGCGTTGTTTGTGCGGGCCATCTCGCGAAGGTCAAGGAGTCGATCGATTTCTTCACCTGCATGGGCATGAAGTTTTTCATGTGTCCCAACTACGACGCAAGCCCGCCCCGGCAAGCAAGTTCGTCGCACGAGAGGCCTCCGGTATGTTCCCAGAGCATGGTTAATATTAACCATTCATGTTATCATGTGTTCTTTTATTCATTCCATTGATTTGCTTGCAGTCTCTTCCTTCACTTTGCAAGTGGTACCATTGGATTGACACCGAGCAGGCAGCCTGGGCCGTGTAGGAGATTGCGAACAGGAGCCGACGTGCAAGGGAGATCTTTCTTGATGTGGAACGTGCTGAAAGGAAGGCCGCGAACGGGAAGAAGGAACGGGAGAGAGAAATGAAAGAATTCCGAGCAGAGCAAGCTCGAAACCGCGAGCTGAACAGGAAGAGAAGGGAGGAAGAGAATGCAATCTGCGAGCGCCAGGAAGAGGTGCGCAAGGAGGCTCGTGAGGCGGAAAGGAAGAGATTAAGAGAAAGAGCTGCCGAGGCGCGGGCGACAGAGGAACGTGGGGACAAGACCGGGAAGTACCCGCGACGTATGTCTCAGTACCGATGTATCTTAATTTCTGTTGTAGTGTCCCGATGTATCTTAATTTTAGTTGTAGTGTCTTGCTGTAACTTCCTTTCAGTTGTAGTGTCTTGATGTATCTTCATTTCAGTTAGAGTGTTGTGATGTATCTATAATTTCAACATGCCAGATTTTTTCTCGCCAGAATGTTTTCCGCCACAATTTTTCCCGCCAAAATATCTCCCGCCAAAATATCTCCCGCCAAAATGCTTCCCGCCATAATGTTTTCCGGCAGATTTTTTCCCGCCAGAATGTTACCCTATAAAAACCCCTCCTCGCAGTAGTTTAAGCAGCAGCCACCCCGTTTTTAGCCAGTATGTTTCCCTACGATCGTAGTTTCCTGCCAGACATGTCCGTCGACCTATTTCATTTGGCTAGAAAATTTACGATAGACAACAATCCAGCCCCATTGGAGAAACTAATTGGTAGTGATTGTCTCCTCACTGAGCTGCGTGAGGGATTGCGTAGGAAAGGGTGGCCGAAGAGGACTCCAGAGGAGATACGGCAAGAGCTACTTCGGATCAATGCTAGGTGGAGCAAGCAAAGATTCTCTAATGAAGGGACAAGGCAGCAAAACATCACGTTCCCTTGGATTTGGATAGAAGAGAGTGAAGATGAAGATGATATATTCATGACCCCTGCCGTTGGGACTAAGTGGAGAGCTGAGTGGGACGAAAGGCAGGCCAAGAAGAAGGGTAAAGACGAGGCATCGTCGAAGGGTAAGGGCAAGCCATCATCGGTCGAGGCATCGTCGAAGGGTAAGGGCAAGAAGAGCAATGACAAGCGAGAAGCGGGTGAAGATGAAGATGATATATTCATGACGCCTGCCGTTGGGACTAAGTGGAGAGCTGAGTGGGACGACAGGCAGGCCAAGAAGAAGGGTAAAGATGAGGCATCGTCGAAGGGTAAGGGCAAGCCTGTGTGGAGCGACGCGGGGTGCGCTCCTGCGTCGAGTGACGTGGCGGGCGAGCCTGCGTGGAGCGACGTGGCTGGCCCTCCCCCACGGAGTGACGAGGTGGACGTTGTGCTGCTCGGTGCTGAACGACGTCTGAAACGTTCGTGCACGTGATGGTCGCATAGGTACTCTGTAGTCTTTCCTGGACACGCTTTACGAAGGAATGAACTCCTTGGCGTGGTAGTAGAAGAGGAGCGGACGAGAGCGAACGTCCCCACTGATTCACTTCATTCTGTAGCTCCCATGTCATATCGGCCTGCATTTATATAGTGGATAAGTACACATTATATAGGCTACCAGGTGTAGTGACGAAGAAAAATGTATTTACCGCTGATTGTCTGGGCTCCATAGTCGACTGGCTAGGGTATCTTTCATCATCATGTGCGTGGTGGACGGGACGCAACCGTGTCATGCTCATGTACCTCTATAAGTATGCACGGAATAGGTCCATATCAAACCCAGGAGCGGTCCACACGTCATCTGTTGTATTCTGCCAACCATTGATATAAGTATTAACTCGTTAAAGCCACTGATTTGCACTTCTTTTAGTACCCTTCCAAGAGTACCTGCAGTTAGATTTTGTAAGTACACAATCGGTGTAAAATTATAGATACATAATATATTAACTTACATATGCACGTACAATGAAAGGAGCGCCTCCGGAGATGGAGGATCTACCATCTGGCGAAGACCGAATTGCCTCATGACCCTCTGTTAAGACATCTCCTCCACCTGACAATCGAAGATGATCTTCGATTTAGTGAGCCAGTAGTCCTCATCTCTACGACACATAATAGATAACTCGCCGGGATATCTTGCTCTTGCTTCAGCTGTGGTGTACGGCTCCCAAATCACCGATTCCTCCTTCAACGTGTCGAACTGCTCGCTGAACGCCGGGTAGCAGCGGGTTACTTGTTCTCCCGCGAAACGACACTGTTGGATTAAATAGTTGTTAGTTTCCTTCGTAGTGCAATATGGACCATGCAATTAAGAGAACCTTTTAAATTACCTTGCGGCGTGTCCAATGTATACCAAATGTAGGCATGTCAATTCTCTCGTGGTCAAACAGCATATCAGACTCATAGACAACGGGGCGCTCTCCCTGGACGATAACCGCCTGATTTTTTGCTACCTCCAGGCAGCCAATAGGGAACCTCTCCCATGACCACAACTGCAGCAACAATGGGCATCCTAGCAAGGCAGATTTTTCCTTGCTTAGCGTACAGCCCGTGCACATACCTCGGTACGTTGCTGCTAAGACAGCAGACCCCCAACTTCATTGGGTGATGTCGTTCTAGCACGTCGCCTCCGCGATCTCTCTAGCATAGCGGATGTAGCGTGCACTGATGGTTGACACGTGGTTCTCGGTGAACATCACCTTCCCAAGTAGCCACAATAAGTACGCCTCAAGGCTACGCGTAATTTGTGGCTCAGTCATCAGAACATCTGGGTATCCGAACCTCTGTATCTGCATTGATTAATAGAACAAGTTTTAGCATCGTGTGATATGAAAATAGTTGGATCAAATACGAAGATACTTAGAACAAACGAATCTGATAGTTCTGCAACCAATCAAATTTGGGCCCATGATTTTCATACGTGAACTTCGGAACTCCTTCACGAATGCCATAGAATCGTTGGGCCATTTCTTGAGCCCAATTCTTCGGTGCATCCACCGGGCCTATTGGCACTCCAGCCAACGGCGGGCCCAGCAAGTACGAGACATCATGTAGTGTAGGAGCCATCTCCCCCCACCGAAAGTGGAAAGTGTGAGTCTCGAGCCTCCATCGATCCACTAAGCAGGTGAGCAACGACCCGTCGTAGGCCATGCGCGTGGTCTGGAATCCATAGTGTCGTCCTTCTATCTCCTGCGTATGAGTGGCCTCAACCAGACGCACAAATGGTAGTAGCCCGGCCCACTTCAACCTGCATACCGAGATAGAATTACAATTTGTTTACTATGGTTCTAAAATATTTATAACATAGTTCCATACGAATTAGAAATAAATGTCTCATACCTCTGCAGCCAATAAGGGTGTATCATCCAGTTGACATGGGAGTGCGAGTGATAGGGTGCTTTAAGCTCCCTGGTTCCGCATCCAATAAAGTTGACCGGTGCTTTCTATCAATATCAGCATTAAGCAAAGATCCCGCCATCTGCATAATTTAGAACATGGTTCCATACGAATTAAAAATTTAGAATATGGTTCCATACGAATTACAAATTTAAAACATGGTTCCATAAGAATTACAAATTTAAAACATGGTTCCATACGAATTACAAACTTACAACATAGTTCCATACGAATTACAAATTTAAAACATAGTTCCATACTAATTACAAACTTACAACATAGTTCCATACGAATTACAAATTTAAAACATGGTTCCATACGAATTACAAATTCAAAACTAGTTTCTGTCTCTGCCTCTTGTTCCTCGCCTGCCACGTCTGCCACGTCCACGAGGAGCCGCTCCTCCAGTCCCGAAGATATGGCAATTGGTGTCTCTATGACCAAAACAATTACATAGAAAACATTGTCTAGTAGGGCCCTGGCTTCAGATTCATCCATATCATTACGGATCCGAACACATTGTCGCCTTCCTCTGCCTGTCCGCATTAGTTCAGGATCTGGGATGTAAATCCTTTCACCGGGGTTTACTTTGTTAAAATTGCCCCATGCTCCATATCCCATCATCTCGCCAGTCCACGTATTGATCACCGACTCCTTAAGAAAATAAGGAGACACAAACGATCTCGCATCCATACCTAACCGCCCACACGCAGCAAGTACATGAGAGCAAGGCAGATGTAGCAGCTTGGGTTTGTTGCAGGTACACTCACACGTCGGCCAAGCCTCATTGCCTATCCTCACCTCTTGTGTCTTTACCTCTTCTCTAGATCCGATCCTGTTGGAAGGGAGGCGAACCTCAAATCTTCGTTCTTGATTACCGATGGCGACGACTTGCATAGACCGAGCCTTTTCCATTTTGGCATTCATGTAATCCATTATTTTTGAATAGTACCTCATGTTTGGGTTGTTCATGATATGCATCTGAGCAAGCTGGAGTCTGTCTCTGAAGTACTTCAACGTTCCGGTGAAAATACACTCCACAATAGCTGTTAATGGCAGAGCCCTGCTTCCTCTCAAGACGAAGTTGTAAGTTTCGGCAAGATTTGTAGTAATGACGCCAAACCTAGCACCATGAGTGTCGTGCAACAGAGACCACCTCTCCGCAGACTCGTGCTCTATCCATTCTTGAAAATTCTTAACCCGTCTGCCAGGCCTCCTCCTAGTACCGGGTTGGTCAAATCCCGGCAAATCGCAAAGAGCAATTGGTTCTTCCTCGGGTGGTGCTGCTCCAGCTACTGTCTGTGCAGCTACCGCGGCCGCATGAGCCGCCACAGCTGCTGCTCTAGCTGCTCTCCTCTGCCTAACATGTTTTTTTGTGAATTCATCTAGATAGGCCCGACACTTGATATACTTCCACTCCTGGTTTTGCTTGCAAAGATTCTTGAATAGGTTCATAAGGGTCTTGTTCCTGAACTATGAGAAAAAGTTAGCCCCTAGATGCCGCATGCACCAACGACTCTGCATGTCTAGCCATGGAGTTGGTTCATCTGGAGCAGGCTGAGTCAGCTTCCTTATCGCGCTGAGTATACCTGGATGCCTGTCATGTAGGACCCATACATTCGGTACATCCCTCACAACTGCTATCTTCAGCTGCCTGAAAAACCATACCCAACTCTTGGTGTTCGCGCTCTCCACGAAAGCAAATGCAAGTGGAACAACTTGATTGTTCCCGTCTTGACCTATAGCAGTCAAGTTCTGGCCCCTGTACTTGCCAGTGAGAAATGTTCCATCTACACAAATGACTGGTCGACAGTGAGTGAAAGCTTCTATGCATATAGCAAATGAGAAGAACAATCGATGCAGCACCCTCAAATTGGGTTCTTGAGGCAATGTTAAGTGTTGGATGTCGAGGTATGTGGCTGGATTCCTAGCCTGCAGTGTCTGCAGCATCCGAACAATACAGTCGTATCCATCTCGAAACGAACCAAATCTTGTCTCCAGTGCCCTCTGCTTAGTCCTCTAAGCCTTTCCGTAAGATATATTGTAGCGAAATCTGACAGCAACTTTGTTGATGATAGCTTTCACCACCATGGCTTTGGTCTCCACTATCTCAGTGTATAACAGTCTAGCCAGGAGGGTTGACGTGAGATTACGATGGTCTTGCAGGACATTGTCAAGTTGACATGTGTGCTGCACAACATCGCTAACCTTCCAGTTGGTGTCATATCGAGGAACATAAGCATGGACCCTGGCAGGACACCCAGCTACCTCGCAAACCAAAGTCAAATATTGCTGGGATGACAACTTTGTTTTGAAAACCCGCTGCGTGGACAATGCCCACTCAACGATTGCTTCCTGTAGATGCCTCTTGCTTGGATATAATGCACCAATGGAGATGTTGTTGGCGTGATAGTGCCACGAGGAATCGTGCCCATCGTTCACATTCATTGCTGCTGTGTGGTCTTGATTCCATGATGCCGGAATAGGTTGGTCCTCCTGATCAGACTCAGCGGAATCATAAGAGCTATCACTGTACCCTTCTGAATCTTCGGCTTCCATCTGATCTTGCAACCAATCGTCGTGTAACTCGTCCTCATCGCCCTTACCACTGAAAATATCTTCTCCTGTCCCTTGACTACCTTCAGCTGATTCATGTCCAGTGTGTGCAAAACTACTCTGACTAGGTTCATAACTACCTCCATCGGTGTGTGCATAACTACTCTACCCAGGTTCATAATAACCACCGCCATCTTGGCCTTGACTGCTCTGGTCATTATAGTAGCCACCACCACCTCCGTCTTCGGCTTGACTGCTCTGCTCATGATCATAACCACCACCAGCATGGTGTGTCTGACTACTCTGGCCCTGATCATAAACAGGCTCTTTCGCCACAGGAAGCACTAAGACTCTGGGGTTAATTACCCTATGCAGACAGGCTTTCACCCTTTGACCCATTTAGCTTGCTCTTCTATCGGTCTCAAAGAAAAATCAGGTTTAATCCTTGACTTTGTCCATAATACATGCACACCGACAGTATGGGTGGGAGGGAGCCCTAAACGAGCACATAACCAATCTTTCAGCTCAATAATGGGGATGGTTTCAGGATCCTGGAGCACTTCATCAATACAATTGAAATCGCTCAAATCAACTCCATTCTGGTTTGTTTTCACGACACCGTCACTATAGTAGAACCTGAACACTACATTATTGGACATAACTTTAGGCCTAAAAAAATACCACAATTTGTCAAATGACCGTACAGTGGCAGATTTTAGCTAAAAAATAAACTAATATTTCTATAGCCGAATAATCTTGCATAGCCCGTAAATATAATTATAATCCTATAGCCGAATAATCTAGAAGCTAACCTACCCGAATAATCTAGCAGCTAACCCATAGATGAAATAAAACTACACAGGTGACTACAGTGAGCAAGATATTAGAGTTTACCCTTAAAGCGTGAGAAATCCTGCCGTGCAGCTGCCTCCAATCAACAGATCAACAACCACCACTCAAGAACAGCTCCACTCAAGCTGCAACACCAACCTCCACCATAGCCATTGCCCCACAAGAACACCACGAAATCCCCTCAAAAAAGCCTCAAATCATCTCACCAGATTATCCAATTAGTAGATCAAGACTATACTAACTGCCTAATGTGTTTCAGCAGCAGATACTGGTGGAAAACAGGGCAAAAGATTGCTCCAAAGCAGTGCTCTACGTGTGGGCAGATGAACTGGCCAGATGAACACTAGAGAGAGGAAGAAGGAGGAAGAAGAGGGCGCCGGCGAGGGGATAAGAAGGGTTCTCGTTGTCCGGCCGTAGAACGACACGGCTCGTCGTCCGAGCGCACAACGACGCGCCCTTCTCGTCGTCCGCGTGTAAAACGATGCGCCCTTGTCCGCCTGCAGCCCGGCAGGGTGGGGTCCGCGGCACCCCTTTCAGCGCCTCAAAAGACGGCCCGCGCACGTCGTTTCCTTAAAAAACGACTCCGAAAAGTCGTTGTCTCGAAAAACGACGGTGATCGTTTCCTTAAAAAATGACTCCGAAAAGTCGTTGTCTCGAAAAACGACGGTGTATTATATCTATAAATTTCTATTTTGGCATAATATTCTTGAAATTATTTAAAAAAACTGTATTATTTAAAAAAATTTAGCCATTACTAAGGTCGGTGAAGTAATTTGAAACGGAGAGAGAGTACTTGACAAATTGAAGCAGGCGCATGTTCCAAGTTGCAATGGAGAACATCTTTTGGGTCCTTGTGCATGCGTGAAAGAAAAAAAATCTCGCCGATGGGTTCTTGTGAGGTCTCGTCCGGAGCTGACACTCTGACTTCTGACCTTCATTTGTTGCGTGCTGCCATGGTTCTCAATTCTCAGAAAGGGTCAGCACAATGGATGTGACCGTTCATTCAGTTTTCATTCTAAGTGGAGTAACTGCTGTGAGGGCATCTCCACCGAGCCGAAATCGTCAAATTTTGTCCGTTTGGATCGGCCCGCGGTCACATTGGGACCGAGGTCCAGCATGTCCGGATAGCCGCGTCCAGCGGCGTGATCCAAATGTCCACCCAGCGGCGCGCCGTGTGCTCTCAGTCAAGGAACTTTCTCCAGAAGACCGGGTTCTGTACGTGGGGTCGCACCGGAAGGTCTGCGGGAGCTTGCGGATGCGGCGGGCCATCTCCGCCGCCAGCACCTTGTCGTCCTTCGGGGCGGGCGGCACCGGCACCCGCTCCTAGTTGAGGTGTCAACCCGTGGGGAGGGAGACATCGTGGTGGACGATGCCTCTCCCCTCCTCCACCGCCGCTCGCACTCCGCAATGCAGAAGTACCGGTGGTCGCGGGCTTGCTCCGCATCCTCCCGACACGGAGCTCAGACGCCGAGGAAGTCCTGCGCCCGGGGCGGTGGCAGCACCCCCGAGCGAACGATGGCATGCTGCTCTAGCGGCGCCGGCCGGATTCGCCGGCTTCGTAGTCGTTCTTCGACTTCCTGAACCACCTCGGCTTCTTCATCGCGGCGGTGGTGGTGGTGGTGGCGGTGGCTACGGTGGCTTGCTCAGAGGCTACGGCGATGACGACGGTGACGACGATGGTGATGGCGAGAGGAGGGGAGGTGTGCGGCACCGACGGCCGCAGGGGCGGCTTAAGCAGCCCCTGCCAGTGGGACACGCGCAGGTTCTCGCGCCTTCGCTATCAATGCCGACGCGAGAACTCAAGCGACGCCCCGTCCCGTCGTCATTGATGGTGAAGACTTCGCGGTTGTGTATGACTTGGTGCCATTGTTCAGTCTGCCGTCCTGAATCGTTGCCGCGGCCTTTGCATCTGAATCGGTGCTGCGGTTGCGTCTGAATCGGCGATGCGGTTGCGCTTGTCGTTGGCTGGTGGGCCACTAGCGCGCACGGGGAGGACACGCCCGCAATCCGCCCGTGTCCGGGCTGACCCAGTGGTCACGCAAATTAGGTGCACGGATGGATTGAGCCGGACGCGTTGGGACAGATGGGTCGTTCCGCTGCGGCACCGCGCACGTCGCGCGGGGACGGGTTCAGACACGCCGGGACGGGTTGGGTCAACCCGGTGGAGATGACCTGAAGTTCAAGCTGACCACTTGCTACGACCTTGTCTGCAATTTTTCTTTGATGCTTGTTAACATGCCATGTTGATGTTTGTTGTCATGCCTTGGGTATTCGCTTGTGTAGTTCATACCATGCTTTGTTTTTGTACTAGAACATTTCAGCTACTGGTTTCTTTGTATACACATAGTATGATGTTTGTTTCCACTTATTGCATTCCATATTTATTTAAAGCATAGTTATGCCATGGTATATCAAGATCTTGCATGTGACATTATCACTTGTGTGGAAGCTAACTATGCCATGATATTATTTGGTTCCTACGATTCTTTTACTTCTTTTTCGTCGAGGGTAGTTGCAGCCGAATGTCAGATGATAACCTTCGAGTTTGGGAGCATTTGTTGAAAAATTAGATGTTACATTTGGTTCTTTTTGCTAAGAGGAAGCCCCATGTCGGTGAACTCCGAGTGGACATGCACCTTCTATTTTATGTGGTTCTTACCTTCCGTCAAAACTTGACCGGCATAAGATGGTTATTCTTTTTTAGCCCAGGAATTTGCAGAGAAAGTTACCGATCATATCCTATTTTATTATGTGTTGTGCGTCATGAGGTATCATGACTTTGCAGAGCCAGAATTCCCTACTTCCCGCTTCCTTCTCAAAGGCTAGGCGTAGGTGCCATCCCAGGCATGTGCCTGTGGGAACGGAATGCGCCAAAGACTTCACTATCAACTGTGTTAACCCTCATAAATACAAAAATTATGAGTACGACAAATGATCACCCTAGCCAAATAAATAATCACCCTAGCCAAATAAATAATCATGAGTTTCGCACAAACAAATATGTAATCACCCTAGCCAAAAAAATAATCACCTAGCCAAATAATCATGAGTTTCGCACAATAAATAAAATGCCATGATTTTGGAACCCATATAAATCCTGTAAGCATGTTGTGATATTGTTGGACTTACCCTTGCAATTTGGACTTGTTGAAAATAAAGGTTGACTAAAAGAAACCAACCTCCAAATATCCAGTGGGCTAGTCCATCAGCACACTACCACCGTTGTTCAAAGGGGAGAGTCCCGTCTTAGTAGTTATGTGACCCTCCTTTGACGCCATCCATGTGGTATGGTTGGTATGATTTCCCGAGTATAGCCAGATCAGTTGTACGAAGGTTCCGGAGTAAGGCATTGTCCATACTTGGAAACGTGTCGGACTCACTTATGCATAATAATAAGTCTAGAATGTGTTAGTTGCTATACAGGGAGTGTCTTGTTAGTGCGAAAGGGTGGTAAAGTGAATCAGACCGTCTTGTGGATGTGATCGTAAAGTATCGATTGCTAATGGTCCACTTAAATTACTGAAGTATTGCAAACCTCTCGAGAGTGTAAAATCTAGATATCTAGCCTTGTTCCAAGGTTATGGAACATCAGTGTCGGTCACATTATTGTCTCTTGTTGAGTATGTGAGGTTTACACTAAAGTTTGATAAAATATGCCCAATGACATGAATTCACTAAATGAATAATAAAGATGATGCATGGAATGATACTTTTTATACTTAGAATGGGGTGGCGGCGAGATTGTTGTTAGGCGTCACACAAGGCCATACCGGAATATATTTTATTATCTCCGGCTAGACTCCGGCGAGCCATACCAAGATCTAGCAGAGGTTAGAGGCCATATATCTACACTTGATGCACATGTGCGGAAGGAGGAAGCCCGTCGGGCAATGCAATCCTTGTTCCTCGTTAAGCTAGTGTGGCTCCGGTGAACTACTCGATCCTAGGACTTTCAAACTGCCGACTTCGGTGTCCTCATCCACCTTCCGCCACCTTAGCTCCGCCACCCAACACTGCCGAGCAACGCAGATGCACTGCCTCTGCTATCAGACACATGCACAAGGTGGAACAACAGAAGGTAAGGTGCTAGATTCGGTCCTACCGTGACGGGATGGGAAGGTGGGAGTGAGGCCCAAGTATTTCCCTAGGGGAAGCCTTAGATGGAATCACTTGTTTGTATGCTTCCTCCCTACCTTCATTTATATAGGAGAGTAAGTGAGGACACACAACACTTGTGTCCCTCAATCCTAAACCCTACACTAGTCAAAGTGGGTCCAACCCATTGACATGTGTCCCTGTTCGTGCAAGTCCAACTTGTTGGCTCATGATAGACAGATCCTAGTCCACCTAAATCTAGTCTCATAAGTGTGTTATCTCGTAGGCTTGTGTTAAGCCCGACACAACTCCATAAGCTTCCACTCAAAGCCATGAATGGAATATGCCCTGAGAGGTAATAATAAAGTAGTTATTATTGTATTCCAAGTATATGATAGATTTTTATTTTGCATGCTCTAATTATATTGATTGGAAACATTAATACATGTGTGTTTAATAAACAAATAAAGGGCTCCTAGTTATGCCTCTCTTATAAACTAGCTCGTTGATTAACAAGATGATCATGGTTTCCTGATCATGGACATTGGATGTTGTTAATAACGAGGTCACGGCATTGGTGGAATGATGTGATGAACATTCATTCAAAGTATAGCAATACGATAAAAGTCATTGTGTTTAAATTGCTATAACATCATGTGAAGTAATCCTAGTCCTTAGACCATGAGATCATGTCAATCACTAACACTAGCAGAGTAACTTGATAACATCAAATGTCACATCGTAACAGGGTGACTATAAAGGTGGGTTCAGATGCTCCAAATGTGTTATGTAGAGGCTCATGGATCAAGAGTGGGATTTGTCCATCCCGATGACGGATAGATATACTCTAGGCCCTCTTGGTGATATCACTTTGAGATAACTTGCAAACAAGTGATGTGATCACTAGAATGTTATATCATGGGAACGAGAAAAGAGTGCATGTCGGTAACGAGATCAAACTAGGTATTGAGATACCGATGATCGAATCTCAGACATGTATATATCACGAGACAAAGAGATTTAGTTACTAGCGGTAAAAGTTCTCACGATCATAGAAGTCATCGTTGAATGCGTGAGAGTCAGTATGGATCTCTAGGTCCCGCTACTGATTATTGAGCGGAGAAGGGTCTTGATCATGTCTGCATTATTCGCGAACCATAGGGTGACACACTTAAGGGATACCTACACCATTTAGAGCAAATGTGTTTCAGAGAAAAGGATTGCAAAGCGCTGGAATTATTTCAATTGACACCGGAATTGTTTCGGTGAAATTGTTGAAATTGCTTCTGCATGTGATATTGAAATATTACAGGGGTTTTTTGATGGGTTCGTAGCATGGAAAACAAAAAATTTCTACCGCAAGAACGAACAAAACCTAGATCTAATCTAGATAAAATCCAAGATCTCATCTATTAGACATGAGCAACGAGATAGATAGGAACTAACCCTCGTAGATCCGAAAGCGTTAATGAGATTAGATCTCGTGGTTGATGTAGTCGATCACTTGCTGATCTCAAGATCGTGTGGACGATCCTTCCGGCGTCGCGTTCCAGCAGCGCTTCCGCAGTCGGTCAAGTGGACGATCCTTCCGGCGCCGCGATTCGGCAGCACTTCCGAAGTCGGTCACACGTGCGGAGTCGAAGTAGACCTTCCTCTCCCCGTTCCAGCGAGCAGCGGAGGTAGTAGATCTTCTCCACGGAATCCCAGTAGCACGACGGCGTGGTGATGGTGGTGGAGTAGAGAATTCTGCAGGGCTTCGCCTATGCATGTGCAGAAGATGGTGGAGGAGAGAGGCGGCAGAGATTGGGTGTTATGGGAGAAGGGGAGGAGGGGGCGCCCCTGCCCCTCTATTTAAAGAAGGGAGGCGCCTAGGGAGGGGGAGTCCTTGTAGGACTCCCCTCCCTTGTAGGCCGGCGGATTGGAGGTGGGGGGAGGAGTCCTCCTCCCCCACGACTCCGTATCTTGACCCACCAGGACTCCTTGATCCCTATCTTGATTTTCAAGCAAACTCCAAGATATCTTCTAGAACCTTCCGGAACATTCCGAAACCTTCTAGAATCCTCATACAAACACTTCGGAACATTTCCTAACTTAGAAAATGATCCCCTATATATGACTCTTATTCTCCGGACCATTCCGGATCTCCTCGTGATGTCCCGAATCCAATCCGAGACTCCGAACAATATTCGGTCTCCAACGCACATTCCATATCTACTTAAAACAACTTCGAACCTTAAGTGTGTCACCCTACGGTTCGTGAATATGTAGACATGATAGAGACACATCTCCTATCAATAACCATCAGCGGGACCTGGAGATCCATAATGGCTCCCACATACTCAACGATGACTTCGCGATCGATTGAACCACTTACATATGAAACTAATTCCCTTTGTCTCGCGACACTATACTTATCCGAGGTTTGATCGTCGGTATCTCCATACCTAGTTCTACCTCGTTACTGATAAGTACTCTTTACTCGTTCCGTGATATGTCATCCCTTGTGACCTAGTCACATGCTTGCAAGCTAACTAGATGACATTCCACCGAGAGGGCCCAGAGCATATCTATCCGTCATATGGATGGACAAATCCCAATCTTGGTTCATGTGCTTCAACACATACTTTCAGAATACCCAATGAAACTTTTATAACCACCCAGTTACGAAGCAGCGTTTGATGTCATCAAAGTATCCATCCGGTGATGGTAATTAACATAACCTCATGGTCGAAGGAATAGGTTACTATGTATTTGAAAGCTTATAGAAATACGAACTTAATAACTTGATCTTATGCTACGCTTACTATGGGTGTGCGTCCATCACATCATTCTCCTAATGATATAACCTTATTATTAATCACATCCTAATGTCCATGATCAGGAAACCATGATCATCAATTAATCAACAAGCTAGTTCAACAAGAGGCTTACTAGGGACTCTCTTATGTTTACAAAACACACAAGTATTAGTGTTTCCTAATAATACAATTATAGCATGTGATGTAAACATTCATCATAAACACAAAGATATAATAATAATCACTTTTATTATTGCCTCTTGGGCATATCTCCAATAGTCTCCCACTTGCACTAGAGTCAATAATCTAGATTACATGGTAATATACCGAACACCCATGGCGTTTTGGTGTTGGTCATGCTTTGCCCTAGGGAGAGGTTTAGTCAACAGATCTGCCACATTCAGATCAGTGTGTACTTTGCAAATCTTTATGTCACCATCTCGGACATACTCGCGAATAGCGTGGAAACGTAGCTTGATGTGCTTCAGCTTGCTATGTGACCTTGGCTCCTGTGCATTAGCTATGGCACCTGTGTTGTCACAGTAGATGGCCATCGGGTCCAACGCACTGGGAACCACGCCAAGTTCAGTAATGAATTCCTTCATCCAAACGGCTCCTTGTGCAGCCTCCGAAGCAACTATGTATTCCGATTCAGTTGAAGATTTCGTCACAACGCTTTGCTTCGCACTCCTCCAGCTCACTGCAGCACCATTCAAAATAAATACGTAACTCGACTGTGACTTCGAGTCATCCGGATCGGTGTTCCAACTAGCATCGGTGTAACCATTTACAACAAGCTATTCATCACCTCCATAAGAAAGAACCATATCCTTAGTCCTATTTAGGTACTTTAGGATATTCTTGACCGCTGTCCAGTGTTCCACTCCAGGATCACTTTGATATCTGCTAGTCAAACTAACAGCATGTGCTATATCCGGTCTAGTACACAACATGGCATACATGATAGAACCTATGGCTGAGGCATAGGGAATATTATTCATCTTTTCTCTATCTTCTGCCGTAGCTGGACTTTGAGTTTTACTCAAGGTCTTACCTGACAACATGGGCACGAACCCTTTCTTGCTATCTTCCATTCTAAACTTCTTTAGAACTTTGACCAAGTATGTACTTTGTGAAAGCGCTATGAGGCGTCTTGATCTATCTCTATAAATCTTGATGCCTAGAATGTATGCCGCTTCGCCAAGATCCTTCATTGAAAAACTATTATTCAAATAGGTTTTGACGCTATTAAGAAGTTCTATATCATTCCCAATCAACAATATGTCATCTACATATAGTACTAGGAATGCTACAGAGCTCCCACTCACTTTCTTGTAAATACAAGCTTCTCCATAAGTTTGTATAAATCCAAAGTTTTTGATTACTTTATCAAAACGTTGATTCCAACTCCGGGATGCTTGCTCTAGTCCATAAATGGAGCGCTGAAGCTTGCATACCTTGTCAGCATTTTTAGGATCGACAAAACCCTTGGGTTGTACCATATACAACTCTTCCTCAATGTCACCATTAAGGAACGCCATTTTGACATCCATCTGCCAAATCTCATAATCAAAATGTGCAGCAATTGCTAACAAAATCCTCACAGACTTTAGCTTCGCTACTGGTGAGAAAGTCTCATCATAGTCAACTCCTTGAATTTGTCGGAACCCTTTCGCGACAAGTCGAGCTTTATAGACGGTAACATTACCATCAGCATCTGTTTTTCTCTTGAAAATTCATTTGTTCTCGACAGCCTTACGCCCATCTAGTAAGTCCACCAAAGTCCACACTTGGTTTTCGTACATGGATCCCATTTCGGATTTAATGGCTTCTAGCCATTTGTCGGAATCTGGGCTCACCATAGCTTCTTCATATGTCGCAGGGTCATCAGCGTTGTCCACCAACATGACGTTCAAGGCAGAGTCATACCAATCAGGAGTGGTACGAACCCTCGTTGACCTGCGAGGTTCAGTAGTCACTTCATTTGAAGTTTCATGATCATTATCATTAGCTTCCTCTCCAATTGGTGCAGGCGGCACAAAAACATCTTCTGGTGCTGCGCTACTCTCAAATCCGAGAGAAGGTTCAATAACCTCATCGAGTTCTACTTTCCTTCCAGTCACCTCCTTCAAGAGAAACTCCTTCTCAAGAAAGGATCCATTCTTGGCAACGAAAACTTTGCCTTCAGATCTATGATAGAAGGTATACCCAATCGTTTCTTTAGGGTATCCTATGAAGACGCATTTCTCCGCTTTGGGTTCTAGCTTATCAGGTTGTAACTTCTTTACATATGCTTCGCAACCCCAAACTTTAAGGAACAACAACTTAGGTTTCTTACCAAACCACAATTCATATGGTGTCATTTCAACGGATTTAGATGGTGCCCTATTTAAAGTGAATGCGGCTGTCTCTAATGCATAGCCCCAAAATGATAACGGTAAATCTGTAAGAGACATCATAGACCGAACCATATCTAAGAGAGTTCGATTACGACGTTCGGACACACCATTACGCTGTGCTGTTCTCGGCGGTGTCAACTGCGAAAGTATTCCACATTTCTTTAAATGCATGCCAAACTCATAACTCAGATATTCACCTCCGCGGTCAGAACGCAGAAACTTAATCTTCTTGTTACGATGATTTTCCACTTCACTCTGAAATTCCTTAAACTTCTCGAAAGTTTCGGACTTATGTTTCATAAAGTAGACATACCCATATCTACTTAAGTCATCCGTAAAAGTGAGAACATAACGATATCCACCACGCGATGCTACACTCATTGGACCACACACATCGGTATGTATTATTTCCAATAAGTCTGTAGCTCGCTCCATTATTCTCGAGAATGGAGTCTTAGTCCTTTTTCCCATTAGACATGCTTCGCATCTTTCAAGTGATTCAAGAAGTCCATCAAAATGGAGTTTCGTCATACGCTTCACTCCAATGTGACCAAGACGACAGTGCCACATGTATGTAGAATTATCATTCAATTTAATTCGTTTAGCATTTATGTTGTGAACATGTATATCACTACTATCGAGATTCAGTAAGAATAAACCATTCATCTCAGGTGCATTACCATAAAAGATATTACTCATATAAATCGAACAACCTTTATTCTCGGACTTAAAAGAGTAACCGTCTCGCAATAAACAGGATCCAGATATAATGTTCATGCTTAACGCAGGCACCAAATAATAATTATTTAAATTTAAAACTAATCCCGAAGGTAGATGTAGAGGGAGCGTGCCGACGGCGATCACATCAACCTTGGAGCCATTTCCAACGCGCATCGTCACCTCGTCTCTTGCCAGTCTTCGTTTATTCCGCAGCTCCTGTTTCGAGTTACAAATATGAGCAACCGAACCAGTATCAAATACCCAGGCACTACTACGATTACTAGTAAGATACACATCTATAACACGTATATCAAATATACCTTTCTTCTTGATGTTGCCGTTCTTCAGATCCGCCAGGTACTTGGGGCAGTTACGCTTCCAGTGACCAGCACCCTTGCAGTAGAAGCACTCAATTTCAGGATTAGGACCAGCCTTGGGCTTCTTAGCAGGTTCGGCAGCTTTCTTGCCGTCCTTCTTGAAGTTGCCCTTGTTCTTAGGCTTGCCCCGTTTCTTGAAATTGGTGGTCTTATTGACCATCAACACTTGTTGCTCCTTCTTGATCTCCACTTCAGCAGTTTTCAGCATGGACGACAGTTCAGACAACGTCTTGTTCATGCAGTGCATGTTGTAGTTCATCACAAAGTTCTTGTAACTTGGTGGCAGTGATTGAAGGAGACGGTGAATCCCCAATTCATTAGGAATCGATATTCCCAACTCTTGGAGCTTTTTAGCGTACCCAGACATGGTGAGCACGTGCTCGCTAACGGAGCTTCCCTCTTTCATCTTACAGTTAAAGAATTTCTCGGAGGCCTCATAGCTCTCCATGGCCGCGCGAGTCTCAAAAATTAGCCTGAGCTCCTTAATGATCTCGAACGGGTCGTGGTGCTCAAAACGCTGTTGGAGCTCCGCTTCTAAACTGTACAGGATGGCACACTGAACTGTGGAGTAATGATTCTTCCGAGTGGCGAAAACATTCTTTTCGTCATCGGTGGCATTATCTGCAGGTGGGTCACCTAGCGGTGCATCGAGCACATAGGTCGACTGACCAGCCCTGAGGACGATCTTCAGTCCACGGAACCAGTCCGTGAAATTGCTTCCATTGTTTTTAAGCTTTTCTTTCTCTAGGAACGCATTGAAATTGATGGAGGGGGTCGCCATAATCTACAACAATTTGCAAGTAGTTTAGACTAAGTTTATGACAAATTGAGTTCAAATTTAATTATTAAACTAACTAGGTGAACTCCCACTCAAAACAACATCCCTCACATTGTCTTAGTGATTACACGAACCAAGTCCACTACACCAAGTCCGATCTTCACGAGAGAAGATTTAGTTTCATCGGCGAACAATCTTCATGTTCATCATATCAATTATATGACTCATGCTCTACATTTCGTTACTCCGTGTTCCGAGACCATGTCTGTACATGCTAGGCTCGTCAAGACAACCTTAGTTTCCGCATGTGCAAATCTGGCTTGCACCTGTTGTATGCACACGTAGAATCTATCACATCCGATCATCACGAGATGCTTCGAAATGACGAGTCTTAGCAACGGTGCCAACTAAGGGTGAACACTTTATTACTTGATATTTAGTGAGAGGGATCATCTTATAATGCTACCGTCGCGATCTAAGCAATACAAGATGCATAAAGGATTAACATCACAGGCAATTCATAATTAGTGTGATATGATATGGCATTTTCTTCTTGCGCCTTTGATCTCCATCTCCAAAGAACGAACATGATCTCCATCATCACCAGCATTGCGTCAAGGTCAGTGGCTCCGCTTCATGGTTGTCCATCATCACCAGCAACTATTACAACTACTTGGAATAAAGCTATTACAAGATGAATAGACACGCAGGTCTTAACAGAATTAAAGACAACCATTAGGCTCCTGCCGGTTGCCATATTATAACAAGGATCATTGCATACATCAAATACAATCACAATCACATGATGGCCATATCACATCACAAAACCCCTGCAAAAACAAGTAGACGCCTCTAATTTTCTTTGCATGTTTTACGTGGTTTGGGGCTTTCGCATAAGACCGATCTTACCTACGAACAATGACCACAATGTTGATACAAGTGTTGTCAAGATGCTCATTATAAATTGAATCTTAACTATGGTGGGAGAGACAGACACCCGCAAAGCAACTTGTGCAAAGCAAGTTGCACGTCAAGCGTGGAGCAAGTCTCATGTGCGATGACATGTAATGTTAGCCCGAGCCGCTTCATCCCACCATGCCGCAATATGCAAAGTACACGCTAAGACACCGACAACAAAAGCATCAACGCCCACAAAAACATTGTGTTCTACTCGTGCAACAGATCTACGCATAGATACGGCTCTGATACCACTGATGGGTTTGTAGCATGGAAAACAAAAAATTTCTACCGCAAGAACGAAGAAAACCTAGATCTAATCTAGATAAAAGCCAAGATCTAATCTATTAGACATGAGCAACGAGATAGATAGGAACTAACCCTCGTAGATCCGAAAGCATTAACGAGATTAGATCTCGTGGTTGATGTAGTCGATCACTTGCCAATCTCAAGATCGTGTGGACGATCCTTCCGGCGTCGCGTTCCAGCAGCGCTTCCGCAGTCGGTCAAGTGGACGATCCTTCCGGCGCCGCGATTCGGCAGCGCTTCCGCAGTCGGTCACACGTGCGGAGTCGAAGTAGACCTTCCTCTCCCCGTTCCAGCGAGCAGCGGAGGTAGTAGATCTTCTCCACGGAATCCCAGCAGCACGACGGCGTGGTGATGGTGGTGGAGTAGAGAATTCTGCAGGGCTTCGCCTATGCCTGTGCAGAAGATGGTGGAGGAGCGAGGCGGCAGAGATTGGGTGTTATGGGAGCAGGGGAGGAGGGGCGCCCCTGCCCCTCTATTTAAAGAAGGGAGGCGCCTAGGGAGGGGGAGTCCTTGTAGGACTCCCCTCCCTTGTAGGCCAGCGGATTGGAGGTGGGGGGAGGAGTCCTCCTCCCCCACGACTCCGTATCTTGATCCACCAGGACTCCTTGATCCCTATGTTGATTTTCAAGCAAACTCCAAGATATCTTCTAGAACCTTCCGGAACATTCCGAAACCTTCTAGAATCCTCATACAAACACTCCGGAACATTTCCTAACATAGAAAATGATCCCCTATATATGAATCTTATTCTCCGGACCATTCCGGATCTCATCGTGATGTCCCGAATCCAATCCGAGACTCCGAACAACATTCGGTCTCTAACGCACATTCCATATCTACTTAAAACAACTTCGAACCTTAAGCGTGTCACCCTACGGTTCGTGAATATGTAGACATGATAGAGACACATCTCCTATCAATAACCATCAGCGGGACCTGGAGATCCATAATGGCTCCCACATACTCAACGATGACTTCGCGATCGATTGAACCACTTACATATGAAACTAATTCCCTTTGTCTCGCGACACTATACTTATCCGAGGTTTGATCGTCGGTATCTCCATACCTAGTTCTACCTCATTACTGATAAGTACTCTTTACTCATTCCGTGATATGCCATCCCTTGTGACCTAGTCACATGCTTGCAAGCTAATTAGATGACATTCCACCGAGAGGGCCCAGAGCATATCTATCCGTCATATGGATGGACAAATCCCAATCTTGGTTCATGCGCTTCAACACATACTTTCAGAATACCCAATGACACTTTTATAACCACCCAGTTACGAAGCGGAGTTTGATGTCATCAAAGTATCCATCCGGTGATGGTAATTAACATAACCTCATGGTCGAAGGAATAGGTTACTATGTATTTGAAAGCTTACAGCAATACGAACTTAATGACTTGATCTTATGCTACGCTTACTATGGGTGTGCGTCCATCACATCATTCTCCTAATGATATAACCTTGTTATTAATCACATCCTAATGTCCATGATCAGGAAACCATGATCATCAATTAATCAACAAGCTAGTTCAACAAGAGGCTTACTAGGGACTCTCTTATGTTTACAAAACACACAAGTATTAGTGTTTCCTAATAATACAATTATAGCATGTGATGTAAACATTCATCATAAACACAAAGATATAATAATAATCACTTTTATTATTGCCTCTTGGGCATATCTCCAACATTTTTATGTGAATGTTGGTTGATTAAAGTAATTAACCAAATCTGAATAAAATAATTAAATAGTTTTATTAAATAAGAGTTGCATTACTTTTGGTGGAAAATTAATGCATGTGAGTGGATGTGTGAGCGGAGGCATGTTTATGTGAGTGGAGATCCCACCACATGAATGAGGAAGAGGTGGGGGCACCTCCCCTTGGCCACCGGCCATGGAGAGGGGCTGCCCCTTTCTCCTCCTCACAAAGTACACCTCTTCGTGAAAGATCTCTCTCCCCCTCTAGAATTATTCTCCCATGGTCTCGGATTAGCGAGATACATGTTCCGGTAGTACACATATGAGTATGCGGGCAATGATGATCATGTTATTGCATCTTATATGTATTTTGGATATTGGTGGCATAGTGGGATAAAGAGGCCCGGACTAACTTTACATGTCCTCGTACATGAGACCTGTTCCACGCTTGACATGCAACTAGTTTTGCATAAGTGGCTCGCGGGTGTCTGGCTCTCCTACTATAGTCAATATCTGATTTACAACGAGTTGCTCATAATTTGGTTATCATCGTTATGGTTCCATGTTCGTAGGTAAGACCGGTTCTATCTTCAAAAGCCCTAAGCCACATAAAATTTGCAATTGATAAATTAGAAGCGTCTAGTTTAGATTGTGGTTGGGCTAGTGTCATGATATGGTAATGTTATAATTTGAAGTATAATTGATACTCTCAGAAATTATAACATACCCATAGTGTAAGTTCCATAGACCTTGGCCTTACACATAAAGGAATGATAAATATCATACCACGATGCACATGATAGTGATCAAGTGCAAGAACCATATTATTTTACTTTATGCATATGATGTTTGCATCTTATATTGCCTTTTTGGCGTTTTAGTAGCATTATAAGATGATTCCTCATTTATATATCAAGATAAAAAATGTGTTCTTCCTTAAGTATGCACTGTTAAGGAAGTCCGTCGTTTCAAGACATCACGTGACGATCGGTTTAACTCTAGACTTTCATACAACGGGTGTAAGACAGTTTTACACACGCAAGTACTAAGATTCTTACTTGGCGAGCCTAGCGTGTACAGACATGGCCTCGGAACATGGATCAAAAGGTTAAGTATGAGTCATATAGTTGATATGATGCCCATATAGATGCTCGCCTTTGAAGCTACACCGACTCACGTGATGATCGGACTTGGTGTAGTGGATTTGGTTTATGTAATTATCAAAAAGACATGAGGGATGTTGTTTTTGAGTGGGAGTTCATTCGTAATTTGGATTCGTTAAACTCGATATATCATAAACTTAGTCTAAATAAACTTTACAATTCTGCTGTAGATAGCACCACCAACTTTTAATTTCAATGTGTTCATGGAAAAGAGAAACTTGCGACGAATGGTAGAAACTTTACCAACTGGGCCCTGAATCTGAGGATTCTCCTCACTGCTGCACAAAACCAATATGTGCTAGAAGCGTCGCTAGGCCCCCACTAGCTCCTGATGCCCCTAATGAAGAAAATAATGTCTACTTGACTCGTCAGGAGGACCACAACTTAGTTCATTGCGGCATACTGTATGAGCCAGAGCTAGAACTTCGAAAGCGTTTTGAAAAGGGCAATGCCTTTGATACCATGGGTGAATTGAAAATGATTTTCGATACCCATGCTGCAGTAGAGAGTTATGATGCTTCAGAAAACTTATTTAGATGCATGATGGAAGGGAACAAGTCCGTTAGTGAGCACATACTCAAAATGTCTGGGTACGCCGATAAGCTTGTGTCGTTGAGAATAATGATTCCCATTGAATTAGGAATACATCATGTTCTCCAATCTCTGTCACCTAGATACAAAAGCTTCGTGATGAACTATAACATGCAGGCATGAAGAAGTCTCTCCCCGAGATTATGTCAATGCTTAAGACTGCAGAAGTAGAGATCACGAAAGAGCATCAAGTGTTGATGATCAATAACACCACCAGTCGTAAGAAGGGTAAACAGAAGGGAAAGAAGGGCGGAAAATCTGTTGTTGTGCCTGAAAAGAAACCCGAGCTGGCCTAAGTCTGATACCGAGTGCTATTATTGCAAGGGGACTAGCCATTGGAAGCGCAACTGCCCCAAGTATTTGGCGGACAAGAAGGTCGGCAAGGCAAACAAAGGTATATGTGTTATACATGTTATTGATGTGTACTTGACTAGTACTCGCAGTAGCACCTGGGTATTTGATACTGGATCGGTTTCTAATATATGTAACTCGAATCAGGGGCTGCGGAACAAGCAACAACTAGCAAGGGATGAGGCCACGATGCGTGTCGGCAATGGATCAAGAGTTGATCTGATCGCGTTGGAACGCTACCTCTCTATATGCCCTCGGGATTAGTTATAAATCTGAATAATTGTTATTTGCTGCCTGCACTAAGCATGAACATTATATCCGAATCGTGTTTATTGCAAAGTGGTTATTCGTTTAAATATGAAAACAATGGTTATTCGATTTATATGGATAATATCTCTTATGGTCATGCACCTGTGATGAATGGTTTATTTCTGTTAAATCTCGATAGTATTGATACACATATTCATAATGTTGATGCTAAAAGAATTAAACTTGATAATGATATATCTGCATATATGTGGCACTGCCATCTAGGTCATATTGGTGTAAAATGCATGAAGAAGGTCCATTCTAATGGACTTTTGGAATCACTTGATTTTGAATCATTTGATACATGTGATCCATGCCTTATGGGCAAGATGACTAGAACCCCGTTTTCCTGCATAATGGAGGGGATGATAGATTTGTTGAAAATCATACATATTGATGTATGTGGTCCAATGAGTGTGTCGGCGCGAGGTGGATATCATTATTTTGTTACTTTCACGGATGATTTAAGTGGATATGGGTATATCTATTTGATGAAACACAAGTCTGAAACCTTTGAAAAGTTTAAGGAATTTCAGAGTGAAATGGAAAATCACCGTAATAGAAAGATCAAATTTCTGCGGTCCAACCGTGGAGGTGAGTATCTAATTTACGAGTTTAGCGCACATATGAGAGAGTGTGGAATAGTTTCACAACTCACGCCTGCCAGAACACCACAATATAATGGTGTGTTAGAGCATCGTAATCGTACTTTATTGGATATGGTTCGATCTATGATGTCTCTGACTAACTGATCACTTTCATTTTGGGGTTATGCACTAGAAACCTGCATTCAATTTAAATCAGGACCCATCTAAATCCGTTGAAAAGACACCGTATGAATTGTGGTTTGGAAACAAACCTAACCTATCATTTCTTAAAGTTTGGGGATGCGATGTTTATGTGAAGAAACTTCAGCCTGATAAACTCGAACCCAAAGCGGAAAAATGCTTCTTCATAGGATACCCTAAAGAAACAATTGGGTATTCCTTCTATCACAGATCCGAGGGCAAGGTTTTCGTTCTTAAGAATGGATCCTTTCTAGAGAAAGAGTTTCTCCCGAAAGGTGTGAGTAGTCGGAAGGTAGAACTCGAAGAGGTTATTGAACCTTCTCTTCATGAAACGGTGAGTGGTGCAGCGCCGGAAATTGTTCCAGAGTTGACTTCACAGAATGAAGAAGAAACTAATGATAAATATCATGAAACTACAAAAGAGGACACTACCAAACCTCACATGTCAAGCAGGACATGTGCAGCTCCTGAACTTTACGGAAATCCTGTCGTGAATTTCATGGTAGATGGAATTGATGACTCTGCGACATATGAAGAAGCGATGATGAGCCCGGATTCCAACAAATGGCTAGAAGCCATGAAATCTGAAATAGGATCCATGTACGAAAACCAAGTTTGGACCTTGGTGGACTTACCTCACGACCGAAAGGCCATTGAGAATAAATGGGTTTCAAGAAGAAAATTAATGCTAATGGTAATGTGACCATCTATGAAGCTCGACCTGTCGCAAAGGGGTTTCGACAAATTCAAGGAGTTGACTACGATGAGACATTCTCTCCCGTAGCAATGCTAAAGTCGATTAGGATTATATTAGCAATTGTTGCATATTTCGATTATGATATATGGCAGATGGATGTCAAAACAGCGTTCCTCAATGGTAATATTGAAGAAGTGTTTTATATGATACAACCTAAAGGTTTTGTCGATCCTAAGGATGCTGACAAGGTATGCAAACTTCAGGGATCCATCTATGGACTGAAGCAAGCATCCCGGAGTTGGAACCTCTGCTTTGATGAGCTGATAAAAGAGTTTGGATGTGTCCAAACTTATGGAGAGGCTTGTATTTACAAGAAAGTGAGTGAGAGCAATGTGGCATTTCTAATATTATATGTGGATGGAATATTATTGATTGGAAATGATATAGATCTTTTAAACAATGTTAAAAGTTATCTAAATAGCAAAACTTTGATGAATGACCTTGGTAAAGCATCATACATATTAGGCATTAAGATCTATAGAGATAGATCAAGATGCCTAATTGGGCTATCACAAAGTACATACCTTGATAAGATTTTAAAGAAGTTTAAAATGGACGGAAGTAAGCAGAGGTTCTTACCTATGTTGCAAGGCAAGACATTGAGTAAGACTCAAAGTCCGGCTATGGCGGAAGAAAGAGAGATAATGGAGAAGATCCCCTATGCTTCAGCCATAGGCTCTATAATGTACACCATGCTATGTACAAGACCGGATGTGGTAGATGTTATTAGTTGACTAGTAAGTACCAATCTGATCCAGGTGCAGAATACTGGATAGCGGTCAAGAATATCCTTAAGTACTTAAAAAGAACTAAGGAAATGTTTCTTGTATACGGAGGTGAAGAAGAGCTGGTTGCTAAGTGTTATGTCGACGCTAGCTTTGACACCGATCCGGACGAGTCTAAGTCTCAATCCAGATACGTATTTCTCATGAACGGAGTAACAGTTAGTTGGAGGATCTCTAAACAACCTGTGGTGACGGGATCAACAACGGAGGCAGAATATGGTGTTGCTTCAGAAATGGCGCAGGAAGCGGTTTGGATGAAAGAGTCATAACTGAACTAGGTATGGTTCCTAGTGCGTTGGACCCAATGGTGATCTATTGTGACAACAATAGATCCATAGCCAACGCCAAGGAACCAAGTTCTCACAAGGATTCCAAGCATATTAAGCGCCAGTTTCACTCCATCCGCGAGCATGTCAAGAATGGAGATATAAAGATTTGTAAAGTGCATATGGATCTGAATGTACCAGATCCATTGACTAAAGTTCTCCCTAGGGCAAAACATGATCAACACCAGAACTCCATGGGTGTTAGATTTATCACTGTGTAAACTAGATTATTGTCTCTAGTGCAAGTGGGAGACTAAAGGGAATATGTCATGAGAGGCAATAATAAAGTTGTTATTATCGTATTCCACGTATATGATAGATGTTTATTTTGCATGCTATAATTGTATTGATTGGAAATGTTAGTACATGTCTGTTTAACAAACAAATAAAGGGTTCCTAGTTGTGGCTCTCTTATAAACTAGCTCGTTGATTAACAAGATGATCAATGTTTCTTAATCATGGACATTGGATGTAGTTAATAACGAGTTCACAACATTGGTGGAATGATGTGATGAATATTATTCCAAAGTATAGCAATACGATCAAAGTCATTGTGTTTAAATTGCTATAACGCCATACAAAGTAATCCTAGTCCTTAGACCATGAGATCATGTCAATCACTAACACTAGAAGAGTAACTTGATAACATCAAACATCACACCGTAACAGGGTGACTATAAAGGTGGATTCGGATACTCTGAAGGTGTTATGTAGAGGCTCATCAATCAAGAGTGGGATTTTTCCATCCCGATGACAGATAGATATACTCTAGGCCCTCTCGGTGATATCACATTGAGATAGCTTGCAAGCAAGTGATGTGATCACTAGAATGTTATATCACGGGAACGAGAAAAGAGTGCATGTCGGTAACGAGATCAAACTAGGTATTGAGATACCGATGATCTAATCTCGAACATGTAATATATCGCAATACAAAGGGATTTAGTTACTAGCATTAAAGGTTCTCACGATCAGAGAAGTCATCGTTGAATGTGTGGGAGTTAGTATGGGTCTCCAGGTCCCGCTACTGATTATTGATTGGAGAAGGGTATCGATCATGTCTGCATTATTCGTGAACCGTAGGGTGACACACTTAAGTGATACCGACACCATTTGGAGCAAATGTGTTATAGAGAAAAGGATTGCAAAGCACTGGAATTATTTTAATGGACACCAGAATTGTTTCAGGTGAAATTGCTGAAATTGGTTCTGCATGTGATATTGAAATATTGGAGGGGGTTTTATGTGAATGTTTGTTAATTAAAGTAATTAACAAAATTCTGAATAAAATAAATAAAATAGTTTTATGAAATGAGAGTTGCATTAATTTTGGTGGAAAATTAATGCATGTGAGTGGATGTGTGAGTGGAGGCATGTTTATGTGAGTGGAGCTTCCAACACATGAATGAGGAAGAGGTGGGGGCACCTCCCCTTGGCCGCCGGCCATGGAGAGGGGCTGACCCCCTCTGCCTATAAAAGGCCCCCTCTCATCCTCACAAAGTACATCTCCTCGTGAAGGATCTCTCTCCCCCTCTAGAATTATTCCCCCATGGGCTCGGATTAGCGAGAGACATGTTCCCGATGGCTTTTCGTATGGAACGAGTTGCTGTTTCCGTTGCATTGCTGGAGCGAGGAGGCGGAGGTTTTTTGGTGGACCAGGCGTGTGTGCGATCACGGATGCGCTGATAATTTGCGGTGCTAGGAATTCCTCTCGATGTTGAGATTGGCAAGCGATCGACTACATCATCCACGAGTCCAATCTGGTTACACTTTGTCGGTCTTCAAGGATATATTCTCTATGGATGTATATCCACCTGTTGCTTGTATTTAGGTAGATAGATCTTGGTGCTTAGTAGTTCCCATCATAGGAATGTTTTTGTTTTTTATGCTGCGAACCCAACAATCCATAGCCCAGTGAGTTTCTTCCAAGAGCTGATAGCTGGTAGTCTCTAGCAAGATGTTCCAACTTTCGGTTACGGGCAAGTGCCCTCAATGTGACGATCTATTCGAGTCCCTTTGCCTTGCGATATCAGTGGAAAACTATAGGGGAGTTTTCTGCCATGCTAGTGCCAGCTTAACTCTCTTCTCTCCTTCCAATAGTGACTCCTTCCGCCTAACGTAACCTCCATCTATATTGCTTAGCCAGACTACCTTGATCAACACTTGATCGAGTAGTGCATGGCCATGCTTTTGATTCAAATCATACGAGTGGTCCCAGAGAATATATCTCCTTGGTGGAGTGTCAAATTCTGTCTTGGCTGATCCACGACACGCAGCTTGCTTCCTAGTCAACCCAATATTTCCCTTATGACTCCTAGTTACGGATAGTGAAAGGCGGAATCAAGGTTGGATATTCCACAACTCGCTGCCATGGTACTGCCGATGAGTACGCCATGGAGGGGTCCTCACAGAGCGTGGAAAGAGAGTTGGGGTAAGACAACGAGTTCCCAGGTACAAGGTAACACAATTTACCCAGGTTCATATTCCACGATGGTGGCGGAATCCTACTCCTTCTAATCACTATAATAGCACTACGTCGGGTTACGGAGATTGTTGGGTTCTCTCTGGGAAGTTGTCTATTGTATAAGTCATGCTTTAAAGCATCCCATAGGTCAGGCTTATAAAGGCGCTAGAACTTAGGGTTATAGGGTAAAGTCCATATCAGACAGGTTACAGAGTTTTAGACTAACACTAACTAGTCTTTGTGTCTTGTACTCCAAGTCTCTAGCTTCATATATGTCGGTATGTAGCCTTCTTTTTGTCCGGCATGGGTCTCCCTTCTAAATTCCTCTAACTGGGCCGCCCAGCAGGCCATGGGCCATGCTACCACTATAGGCCATCCAGTTTATTCGGAATGAAGCTATGCTATTGTTACACGCATTATGCATATCCCCAATAGAAGCCCTAGAGAAATTTAAGATCTGCGATGTCTTGTTGCTAGCTCGTGAATGCTCCATCTAAGCGATGTCGGCAACTCTAGCAAGCAACATCTTGAAGATCTCCTTAAAATCACTGCAATTCTTCTGCTTCTCCGGCTTCAGTATGTAGGCCGGAGGAATGTTGAGTCTTGATCATCCCCTTGTGGTCAGATAACTTTGGGCTATCTTGGAAAATATTTAGACATGACATGTCTTCTGCATCTATCAGGAGGATGATGTAGGGTACAACCTAACGTTACCTCAAAACTCACAAACGACTAGGAAAATCATCATTGCAATTTTCCTGTGTGAGAAATCCGAAGGATTGGCGGCGGACGCGGAGATGTGGTGAAATTACCGTGCATGTTCCTCAACACGTCGCGTACACTTACTCCCTTGGATTCCCACCTGCAAGAATCTTGACACTGGGTCTTTATAAATTGCCGCAATGGTTAATATTTTCATTCACCTTCCTTCTCTCTTACTTTGTCTTCCTCCTCACGACTACCACCGCTTTGAGTTCTCGAACAGAAAAAACCCTATGTCCCAATCTTCTTCTCCACCCCTCTCTCCTCCGATGGCCAGCACAAGTAGCCCCTCAAAGGCAGCGTCAGCCAACACTCTGATTGAGACAACCCAAGTGGTTGTGCCTGCACCGGAGGAGGGGATTCCTCCAGTCACTACAAGCGGTGGAGGAGACCACTGGTGGTGGCCAAAAGGTAGTGGCGCAAGATCTCATTGAATAAGAAGATGAAGATACTGATGTAGATTCCTTCAAGGGAATGTGGAGGGGCTTGAAGCTCACTGCCATAGAGCTCAAAGACCTCATTGTTGAGGGGTACCTTCCGTCGGCTAAGGAACTAGTAAGGCGGTTGGCACCGGCTGGTGAGGTGACTCCTTCTCCCCAAGCTGAAGAGAAGGTATACCTCAAAGACCAACTGGTGTGTGATATATGCCTCCCGATCTCTGACTTCCTCTTAGAAGTCCTAGGGCACTTCTAGGTTCTTCCCCCACAACCTTTCTCCGAATAGCATTCTAGTTCTTAGCAACTTCGTAGCACTGTTTTAGGGGTACCTAGGAATAAATGCCTGCTAGGTTAGATATTTTTATCTACTTTTTCATCGTCAAGATGGCTTGTCAAGGATGAGCTTTCCAACTTCATGACTATTAGTTTCAAGAAGAGCCTGAACCAGAGATTTCCTGACATCATCGGGCATGAATCTGTCAAGAATTGGCAGATGACATACTTCTACGGTCCGGATATTCCTCTAGCAGGCCGCGAAGCTACACATCCTGACTATTTGGTGGTGCTGCTGTGGAGTCCACCAACTGGAGGGTCAAATCCATTCTTCCCTCTGACATGGAGTCCTCTCGCATCGTAAGGTGTATAGAGTGGCTTAGTAACATGGGATTGAACGGCTTGGACCTGGCCATGTGCTGGTTCACGAGGTGGATTCTGCCTCTACAGCATCACACTGGCTTGACGCACATGTACACTAGAGAAAGAAGGGATCCTCTCCATATTTCTCCAGACAACTTCTCCAGCGACACCATCAAGATCCGCATGAAGGATACAATCAAGGTGAAGGACAGGAAGCGTGGCTTCAAGATCACCTATGACATGTTCGAGAACTGCAAGTGTCCAAACGTAACATACAACTTGTATCATTTATACTCCAAAGTTTCTAGCTTGGTTCCATGAATAACATTACCGGCTTAACTTTTTCCAGCTTGTGGGTCTAGCCGAGGAAGAAATGGCTCCTCGGGTCTATGACCCAAAGCTCAAAGACATATTGGTCTTATCGGACAATAAGGCCACCAAGGATCAACCTTCTCCGGCAATTAGAATGCGTAAGGGTACCGCCTCTAACGCTACTACCGCGGGAAAGAAGAAAAAGAAACCTGAGAGTGGGATCTCCAACAAATCCACCACCTCTTTGGAGGCAGAAAAGGAAGAATTGCTGCCAACATTCCATTGGCCAAAGTGCTTGTTTCTGTGTAAGGATTTCTTTCATCCGTCTTCATTTGTATTTTGCTTCTTCTAGTACTTATACTTTGATTTTTACATCTCAGGAAGAAGAGCACTGGTGGCCTGAGGCACACCTCCAAACATGTCTGCGCATCTAAGGATATTTGGGATATGCTTCCGAAATCATCCCCATCCACCGCTCCAACTACTCCTATCACCATAGTTCCTTCTAGATCAGGAGGAACTTCATGTGCCGCAGATCTAGAAGCCTCTGCCATGGATATAATCAGCACTCCTTCCCAAGATGCTTCTGGTTCTATCGGCAAGGATGTTACTCCCCAAGCTCTAAGGCGATGCAAGATAGCGTGCCCATTGTTACAACGGCTAAAGATCTGGCTAAGGGGAATGTTCGTTTGCGGTACCAAACTTGGTGGGTGAGCGCACCGCTGTACCCGAGTTGTCATCAATCGCGCAGAGGAGCCATAGTAGAATCGCCAATTGTCTAGAAGGGCCAAATGGGGGTGAATACAAATCTAACGGCCAAACGGTCGTTTGAACCAGACGAAAAACGGTTGAACTCAAATACCGCCGTTAGGTCAACTCTTCTTGGCCCACCATGTCAGTATTCCCCGTTATCTTTTGCGGCCGTGGACTAGCTTACCCCTGCGTGGACCAGATCCCTGAGTGGACCAGATCTATTTCTTTGCGCTGCTCTGTTCTTCTCCACTACTCCCCTCCCCATAACATTTTCTCAGCTCCGGCTGCTCGTCTCAGATCAGAGCTTGCACTTGCTCTAATTTGCGTCCCTGCCATGTCCGGTCAACCTCCCACGCCTATAATCGAAGCTCGCAGCCGTCGCCATTGCATCGTCTGCCGTATCGGAGCTTCGCATCCCCGGACTAATATCTCGCCTCTGGCTAGTCCTTCTCGCACGGCGGAGCGCGTCCCGTCGGGCGATCCAGGCCGGTGACCGGCCTCGGGAAGTTATGTGCTGCCGCGCACCCCAGGCATGGTAGCCCTGGCACAGCAGTTCGACGACCACACTCTCATGGCCACCGTGCTGGGCGTCCGTCCCGCCGTGTCGCCGACAAAGTTGCTATCGGCTTTCAGGTCTCGTTTTGGGATCAAACGAAATGAGGTCAACATTGAGGTATGCGCGCCACCATTCGATTTTTTCGTCCGGTTCAAGCACAGCTCAGACACCGAGCGCGTTCTACATTCTTCCCGTTCTTTCGAGTGCTGTGGGGAGAAAATGATCTTCATGCGTTGGCATCGCGCCTGTGGGTGGGACGATCGCTTGGGGCAGCTTCGTTTCTTCTCCAAACTCGGCTTTGACGGCCTCCCATTGGATGCTTGGGAGCCGGAGGTCCTCAAGCAGGTCGTCAGTAGCCTTGGCGGCGAGCTGGTGGAAATCGTGCCACCGAGCGACAAATGGGCCATCGAGGTAAAGGCATGGCTAAAAGATCCTAACGCTATTCCTAAGATGTACGGGGTGCAGATCCCAAGCAGGGCAGGGCAACCGCTTTGCTGGAAGAACCCGGTCATCATCAACCTGGAGGAGGTTCTGGAATTGGTACATGGCATTCAGGGCCCCGAAGAGGCTGTCAGAAAGCGTCCTCGTCGCCTGCAGTGTTGGCCTAGAAGGATCGATGGCACAGGACCACCACCGTTTCGCGACGGCGCACACAGTTTCGGTGGGGGAACCGGGCTTGGCCGAGCTGGTGGTTCTGATTTCCCTCGAGTGAAGACAAAGCTCTAGTGAATTTCTGTAGTATGTGTGGCTAATGAATTTGTAGTATGGAGAGCGTAGCAGGAAGTTAGCACCGACTAAAAATGTGTAATAGTTTGAATCGATGTAGTGCGTGTGTGTAATAGTTTGAAGTAGTATGTGTGTGTAATAGTTTGAATCGATGTAGTATGTGTGAGTAATGAATTTGATGTAGTGTGTGTAATAGTATGAATCGATGTAGTTGAACACCGTGCTTTATAATTTCTGTGAATAACCAAGGACAACCTCATGAAAAGAGGATGGTCTGGAAATGAGCAATGTCAATTATGTGGATGCCAGGAAAATGTAGTCTTCAAGTACAAGGTAGCTACATTTGTAACACGTTGAACTGCAGGACCATTTTGCAGGCAACACAAGACAAAGGAAAAATGGTTTACAACACAGACAGCAGACGCAAAATCTGTAGTCTAGGATAAAAAGATGCCAGTTCACTGGATTGAACCATGACTAGTAATTGAAGGAAATATATACTTGATAGTATTTGCTTACAATAGTAGTACTTCCATACAAAAGGGTCTTATACCTACACAAAAGTGGGCTAAACTTCCTTCTAGTTTATAGAACAATTCGTCAGCATTTCATCTACAAAAGCCATTCTTCAGCCTGAACTTAACTATTCTACACTGAAGAAACTACAGATCTCCACCAGAAAAGTTGGTTGGCCAATTACCTTGAGAGGACATAAGTTCTTTGATCATTTAACCCAAACTGATCTATTGCCTTCCTGCCAAACTACAAGAAATCTGCATCGTTCATGCATGAGCGATTTGCATGCGCCAGTCCCAGTTCAGTTGGACCATCCGCGCCGCCGCAACGATTTCTTCGAAACTGAAATTCGGCATCTCCTTCTCAGGATCGTAGGTCCGTGTGAACTCGAACCTGAATTCCAGGGCTGAGCTGATGCCCGCCGCCGGCTCCGGCTGTCGAACAATCCAGCATGCTGAGTGTAGACGCTTGGTCGTCACCATGGTACGGCCTTCGACGGTGCGTATGATGGAGCGTCTTTGCCGTAGACGGCGTGCTCCCAGCCTCCCCCACTGAGGTAAGGTAGTCCGCGCCGAAGCGTGGACACGAGAGTTCCTAGACCTTGGCCCTGCCCTGTTCGAGGGTGTGTACCCTCGGCGTCATGCTCTCGTGAACGATTTGATACGTACCTTGTTCCCACTGCCTAGAGTATGCCGTAATGCCGCCGCGCGATTTCTCCACATCGCTCTCTTAGCCCTGCTTGCCGCATCTGGCGCTGATGCTGCCGCAGTCGCCGCCGCGGCCGATTCAGCACTTTCGGGGAAATCATCCGCCTAGCAGGGCAATGGGAGACCGGCCTTGAAGTAGAGCTTCATGGACTGCCTTAGAGGGGCTAAATACCCCAGTTTCAGCGGCTATCGCGGCGGCGGCGGCAGTTGCTTAGGCGGGGCCATGTTACCGTAGTTGGTGCGGCGCGGAGGAGTTGCGCAAGGTGAACTGTGGTTAGTCGGAGAAGGGGAGGGAAAGACTGACAGTAGGTTTGGACTACGAGCACGCGTGAAAATAACCATTTCCCATTTCCTTAGAGGGTAATAATTCGACACTCGTTGCATTAACAACTTAGTCTTTATTTCCCTTCTTAGCATAAGAGTGCGAACATATTAAAAAGATCGGTCGTGGCTATTCACCTCATCGGGCAATGTACCAGGACAGTTAGGAGACGGGACCGGGTTTAATTTTAAAAATGTTGACGACTGTGCCCTTATGTTTATACTATATTATTTATATGCCACCATGTACCGTCCATTGTAGCAACACCATCAGAAATAGGGGATAATGACGTGGCATGTTTTATTTTTAAAGGGCATCAGAAATAGGGAATGCCGACGTGGTATGTTTTCTGACTGGTGGGCCCTCCCCCTCCACCTTTGACGGCGCACATCCCAGGTTCGAGGGCTGATGCCGCCCACCAACACATTATTGTGCAATTTTCCATGTGGAATCTGAATTCCGGCGCTGAGCTGATGCCCATGTCGAACAGAGAGAATTCTGAAAGAAGCTACTAAAAATAAATACTTTGAATTCTGAAAGTACTAAATTTAAATACATTACAATTTTGTCTGAAAGGTAATACGCATACTGCTCATCGAAATAATATAAATACAGTACAAATTTCTACTTTGAAAAATAGACCTGAAAATGCTAGCAAATAACCTAGGATGAATATAGGATTCATTATCTCCTATATATTTCGTTGTCGGTGGCTCCCGCGTGCTGCAACACATGTTTAGAGAACTCTCTCTGTCTACAATGTGCTGCCAGTATCTCGTCCAGAGGGTAAGGCCTCGGTGTATGTTCCAGACTTAAGCCATACATTACCATTGTTGGTTCCTCTTCCCAGGCTTGAACCTCATGATCATACAGTCTGATAAAATTCCTGTAGTATATGCAACTGGGTTTGACTGTGGGGTGTAACATGGTGTCAATGGAGATAGACCGATTGTAACCAACGAAGAGGGTACGATTTCCAATGTCACCGACGGCCTCGAGAGAGCGTCTCTCCGTGTCCACCTGGTACAACACCGGTTGCCCTTTGGCGAAATCCCCGTTCAACACAAGAAGCAGATCACCATCTGACTCCACAAGGTAAAATTTGTAGGTGCCGCGTACCTGTTCAAAGACTGGGGCTGAAATTATTTTGGCAATCGTGACAATGCTCGCGCGCTGCTCTAACTGGATGTTGGTCGACAAGATGTCTCCATTCTCAAGTAATGCATATACTTCCCCTCGGAATGCCGTCATGCAGACCAGAAGCATATCAGGAGGTGGTGAATACAATCCTTCTCCAAATGATCCATTGATTTGCCCCGTTGGGGTGCTCTCATCGGCCCATGCAATATGATCTGGATAATCAGTGCAAACGAACACCATCGTCGGGGACTTCATCACGACGACAGATTGCAGAAGATCAGATGGTATGTGTGATTGAAACTCAGTGTTAGACTTATGAGTGATTGAGTTCAGAAGCCGAATCTGGTATGGCTCGGCCCTCTAAGCAAGCACGATGATGACACGAGAAACACCGACGAAGTAGAATCTTTTGGAAGAAGAGGGCATCGGTTAGCACTAAGATGTTTACAATGGAAAATACCAATAAATATCGGACGTGAATGTGAACCTGCGATGGACGTCCATTAGATTTGTCCTGAAGCAACGACCAGTGGCGAGGTTGAGGAAGGTGAAGTCGCCAACGTCTGGAAGTGTGTGATCTATCATGATGCAGTTGTTGAGATGGAATTCAGGCACCTTTAAAGTGCGGCGCGAATCGGTGCAGACTTCCCGACAAGGAGCATAGGTGTCGATGTACTCCTCTTTCTCTAGCAAGTAGTCGGCGATCTTGCAAAGTGGGTCGGCTGGGAGATCGGACCAGTTCCTCTTCATCCGGCTACTGGCCATGGCTTACGTGCGGGAATGTTTTGATCGAGGAAGGAAGAAGAACTACCACTGCGAGGAGAAGAAGAGGATAACAGACGAGGAAGACGAAGCGGAACTGCCACTTCGATGAGATGAGGAGACAGGGGAGAAGAAGCAGAACTGCCACTTCAAGTTTGGATCAACGGGCTTTTTTCGGAACTAGCACGTGAACCAGCCATGCACTGCATGCAAGTTTTGATCAAATAGACTAACATGTGGGACCTGCTAAAAAATTTCGTGAAGTGCTACCGTGCATACTGCGCTGACAGGTGGCATGTTTTCTGACTAGCGGGCCCGCCTCCTCCACCTTCGACAGCGCGCGTCCTAGGTTCGAGGGCTGGTGCCACCCACCAACACATTATTGTGCAATTTTCCATGCTTTGTCGCAACCAGCTCCGCTCCTGCCGCCGCCACTCCGCTCAGTCGTGCACCGTTTTCGTCATTCCCTTGGGCCGTCATCCTCCCGCCCTCCCCTCCCTGCCATCCCCTCACGTCCCCTCCCCTCCCCTCCCTGTCCTGTCTCCTTGCCACCGCCCACCGCCCAGGCACGTCAAGAAACAAAAACCGAGAGTCAGCCGTTGGGTTAGGGGCCCAACGATGCTGGTGATCCGGATCCCGCTCGGAGATGGATCCTACGAGGTTTGAGAGCACGGGTATGGGTCCTGCGTGGCTGGAGAGCACGAAATCTCCTTCAAGTCTGGAGAGCACAGAGGACAACGAAACAGGGGGAGAGGAAGCGGGGTGCAGAGCTTTGGAGGTATGGAGCCCGAAGAAGGTGCCGTGCATCCACATTGAAGGGTAAGAACTGTGATTCCTTTTCTACATACACCAATTAGCGTTTCTAGTCCCGTGGTGATGGCAAGGATATGTGTTGGTAACCGCAGGACGTCTGTACAGCTTGTCCTTGAGCATGATGCTTTGTCAAGCGAGCATGAAGGCACTGAAATGTGTGGCGGTGTGGATGATGATGAGAAAGCATATCCAGACGTGGCTACTAACCCTGATAGGATGGAGAGTAGGGAATATTTGGTTGATTCGAACTTTGAGCCTGACTATGGGACTGATGAGGAAGAGGAATGTGAAGATGTGGAAATGGGATGTAGATACGACGACGAAGACGTGGATAGGCCAGTGATACACTTTGATAGGGACAATCCTACAATTGATGAGGGGACTGTCTTTGATAATGTGGAGGATGATACATTGCAAATGTATCTATAATTTTTGATGTTCCATGCTTGGTTTTATCCACTTTCTTGTGTTTTGTTCCAACTTTGGAGTACTTTTCATATGATTTCTTGGACTAACCTATTAACAAGAGCCACAGTGTCAGCCGCCTGTTTTCTGCTCTTTTTGGTTCCAGGAAAGTCAGAAAATGAATATTCTCGGAATTGGACGGCACAAAAGCCAAAGTGCCTATTTTTCCGGAAGAGATCAAGTGCCAGAATACGAGACGGAGAGGGGCCAGAGGGCGGCCACACCACCTGGTCGTGCGGCCAGGCCTAGCCCGCGCCAGGGGGTGGTGTGGCCAGCCCAGGCACCCCCTCGGCCTCTCCTTCCGCCTATATATTACCCTCGGGACGAAAACCCTAAGTGCCTGATCAAAAATCCACGAAAGATTCTGTAGCCGCCGTCATCTCCATCCCTAGATCGCGAGGGATCTGAAGCTCTTCCTGGCACCCTACCAGAGAGGGGAATTCACCCTGGAGGCCTTCTTCATCACCATGCAAGCCTCCGGTGTGATGCGTGAGTAGTTCATCCTTGGACTACAGATCCATGTAGTAGCTAGATGGCTGGTTCTCCTCCTTTGTGCTTTCATGTCTAGATCTTGTGAGCTCCGTTCATGATCAAGATCATCTATTTGTAATTCTGCATGTTGTCTTTGCGGGGATCCGATGGATATTGAGATGCTATTTCAGATTGATTATTGATTCTATCATGTCTTTGTTATTTGTGATCTTGCATGATTTCCGTTGTTAGTAGCTATCTTGGCCAAGTAGATGCTAGCAACTCCAAGAGTTAGTATTTATGCTCGATAGTGGGTTCATGCCTCTGGTAATCTGGAGAAGTGACAGAAATCTCTAAGGTACTAGATGTGCTGTTGCTACTAGGGAGAAAACAACAATCCTTTGTTCATAGAACAATCGTATTGTTTACTTTACACGCAGTTCGTAAAGCAATAATCTGTTGCTTGCAACTTAATACTGGAGGGGTTTCGGATGATAACCTGAAGGTGGATTATTAGTCATAGATGCAGTTGGATGGCGGTCTATGTATTATGTTGTAATGCCCAATCAAGTCTCAAAGGAGTCAAGATGATTAGTATATGCATGTATTGCTTTCTCGGTGTTTGTC
Organism: Avena eriantha; assembly: GCA_910589775.1. Lineage (NCBI taxonomy): Eukaryota > Viridiplantae > Streptophyta > Magnoliopsida > Poales > Poaceae > Avena > Avena eriantha. Next base: position 532,231,092 of record OU342743.1, on the reverse strand, counting down.
AATTGCCCCGCTGTAATTTCTTCACCCAGCATGTTATCTATCTTAAGGAGAGCCACCTCTAGTGAACTACGGATCCCGGTCCTCTTGTCTTTTACATAGAATCTACAATCTTTTACTGCTTGTGTTTACTTTCTGCAAACTTTTACTTCTTTCCATTCGATATGTTTATTCCTTTGTTTTCCGCAAAACATGGTGAGATTGACAACCTCATCGCAACTTGGGGACAAAGTTTTGTGGTTGTGTGGTGCAGGTCTCCACGTTGCTACTAGCACCGGTAGTGCGCCCTACCAAAGATCAGCTAGTAACACCTTTGAGGTGTTTCCTTGCTCCTACTGGTTCGATTAAACCTTGGTTTCATAACTGAGGGAAACTTGCTCTGTGCTCATCATACCTTCCTCTTGGGGTTCCCAACGAGCTCTACATCAACCACGCACCAAGCACTTTTCTGGGCGCCGTGCATTGAGCCATCAAGCGATTTTCTGGCGCCGTTGTCGGGGAGTTAAGGACATCTTCACAAGGGGAGTCCCTCATAACCAATATCTTTACTTTGTTGTTTTTGTTTTGCATAGTTTTCTTTTTTGCTGTGTTTGCTTGTTTTGTTCTTCAAAAACACAAAAAATTAGTTTTACTTGTTTGCTTTCTTATTTGAAAAACACAAAAAAATTAGTTCCTATCTCATTATGTATAGCCTTGCTCCAATCACTATGTCACCCGAGGAAATGATTTTCACTTTTAAACAAGGAATTCAGGAAAGTTTTAATGAAGCTTGGTCTAGAATCTCCGATCTACATGAAAAAACTGAGCCTAAAATGACTCAAAGCTTGTTCCTTAGCAGTTTTTACCTTGGAATTGCACTTTGCTATAGATATGCTTTAGATGTTGTTGTGGGAGGAGATTTCGTCCAATGTAATGAGGATGATGCTATTAATGCTATAAAGAAATTGATCCTCACTTACAACATGCCCAGCCAAACTGATATTTCTTTCACAAAAATATTTGCTACGTTGAACACTCTTGAGACTGGCACTGCTAGCTTAAAAGATTGCTATAATATGCTTAGAGAGCATCACAATTATGTTCCAATAAATTCTAATCCATCAAAGTGGCTCCCTACAATAAAGATTGAGATAAACACTGAAACTTTTCAAGCCTGTTGTGATATCATGTCTGAATTTTGTCTTATGCCCAAAGATATTTATGAATCTTTGAATATTTGGGGCTTACTGAAGGAGGAAAATAAATATCTCTTGCTAATAATGCTACCATATTACCTATTGGAATAGCTGAAGGAGTGTTTACAAAGATCCTTGGGAAAATGATTTCTACTGATTACCTTGTTATTCAATGTGCAGGAAAACGACAAATTACACTTGGAAGGTCCCTATTTAGAACTCCTTGGAGCAATAATAGATGTGGGAAAGGGGACCATGCACCTTTCTTCTCCACCGAACAATCACATTTTCCCAAAGGTTAAGAATAAAAATAAGAGAGGTAAGGGCAAGAAATTTGGTCTTAATGCTTCTTCATTTGAGAATACTTGATTCTTTCTTTGGTTCTTATGCCTAACTTAAAGGCGTTAAAGAAAAGTACTTATTGGGAGATAACCCAAAAGTTTTAGATGAGTACTGGAAGTTATTACCTCTGTAATAACCTCTCCTTATCATTTTTATTTGCTTTTTGTGCCAAGAGTAACCTCTAATGAGAGAGAAGTAATGATTGGGAAAGTTGCTGTCCCGAAACAGATTTCTGTGCTTCACTGTAAAAATTCGTGAGAGAGCTCTGTATGTCGGATTGAGCTGTATTGTTTTTTGCTTCTGCCCCCGGTTGTTATCTAACTTTATTTAGTTCAACACTTTTTGAGTTGAGCAACATAAAGTCTTAGAAAAAATTCGTCTTTACCTGCTGGTCTGTTTTGACAGATTTCTGCCATTCTCTGCATTTGCTTCTTGTGGGTTCCTTTTTGAGTTCTTTTGGGGAATTGAGCTTTTTGAGGGAAGTAGTATAGTAGCTAGTGTTCTAATGGAAGTTTATTTGGTGTTAGAACTGAACCTTAAGACTTATTTATCTTAAGTGCACTAATGTTGCTAATGAGATTGTGTGAAGTTTTGTATGAAGGAAAAATTTTAGGTGTATGAAAGGAATGAGTAATGAGATGAAGGATGGACTAAAGGAGTCAAGATCATTAGTATATGCATGTATTGCTTTCTCGCTGTTGTCAATTGCCCTGCTGTAATTTGTTCACCCAGCATGTTATCTATCTTAAGGAGAGCCGCCTCTTGTCTTTTACATACAATCTACAATCTTTTACTCCTTGTGTTTACTTTCTGCAAACTTTTACTTCTTTCCATTCGATACGTTTAATCCTTTGTTTTCCGCAAAACATGGTGAGATTGACAACCTCATCGCAAGTTGGGGACAAAGTTCTGTGGTTGTGTTGTGCAGGTCTCCACGTTGCTACTAGCACCGGTAGTGCGCCCTGCCAAAGCTTAGCTAGTAACACCTTTGAGGTGTTTCCTTGCTCCTACTGGTTCGATTAAACCTTGGTTTCATAACTGAGGGAAACTTGTTGTTGTGCTCATTATACCTTCCTCTTGGGGTTTCTAACGAGCTCTACATTAACCATGCACCAAGCACTTTTCTGGGCGCCGTGCATTGAGCCATCAAAGGACTGCAGATATGCAGTTGCAACCTATGCAATCAGAGTTGGGTTCAAATTTAACATTGAAAAGAGCGACCAAAAGAGATTTAGGATGCACTGTAGGGAAAGTAATGTGTGTAAATGGAGATTACATGCATCTCCAATGCGGGGTGGACACCCATTTCAGGTTACAATAGCTACATTTAGTTTCAGTCTTTCTCATATTTATTCTGCTGATAACTAGCTCTGAATTATTTGGATTCTTATCGAATGCAGATCAAAGTAAACACGAAGAAACACAACTGCCCTAATACTTCTTTAAGTGGTAAAATTAGATCGGCGACTACCAAGTGGATTGCTGCTACTGTACTTGACTGGGTGAGGCAGGATCATAACATTGGACCTGCTGAACTCAGAGCAAAGATTAGCAAAAAGTTTAATGTTCTGATTCCTTACCACAGAGTCTTTGATGGGAAGGAGATGGCTCTAGACTTCATTCAAGGAAAGTGGAATGACAGTTTTCATATGTTGTATAGTTTCAAAGCTCAGGTAGAGAAAACATCACCTGGTAGTGTTGTTGACATTGATTACGAGGTTGTGAAAGGGAGAGAAAAGGTCTCGAGGGGGGTCAGGTATAAGCAGGCAGATAAGATATGCTTCACGAGATGTTTTGTCTGCCTGAAGGCATGCTGGAAGGGGTTCCTAGATGGCTGCAGGCCATACTTGGCAATAGGCGCAACTTCTTTAACAGGGAAGTTCAGGGGACATGTTGCTTCTGCTTGTGCTTTGGACGCGCATAATTGGCTTCTACCCGTAGCTTATGCTATTCTTGAGGGTGAATCAAATGAAAGCTGGACATGGTTTATGCAGAGACTACGGGAAGTAATTGGTCACCCTGAAGGCTTGGTGATATACACCGGTGCATGCAAGGGTCTTGAGAATGCTGTTGATGATGTGTTTCCTGGGGTTGATCATAGGGAATGCATGCGTCACCTCGCTACTAACTTCACGAAGAATTTCAAAGGAAAGATCTTTGAAGAGGACTTGTGGCGACCAGCGTACACATACACCCCAAGCACACACGCTACTTACTTGCAGAACATGTATGTAGTGCCAAAGGTGAAAAAAATATCTTGAAGAACATCACACCAAGCTATGGGCCAGAAGCAAGTTTGGTGAGTTAAGAAAGGTGGATTTTGTTTGCAATAATTTGGAAGAGAGTTTCAATGATAATATTTCAGGCATGAAGACACTTGGAATTGTTATTTTGTTGGATGCAATCAGACAGTGCATAATTGTAAAGATAGATTTAAGGCAAAGAATTTGTGCAAGAAATTTTTTAGGCCATAAAATAGTTCCAAAGGTGGATATGTTACTGAATGCAAGAACCAGAGCAATGAGAGCCATAAAGATGAGGGTGGTCAGAAGTTCCAGAACATTGGCTGAGGTTTATGCAGAATACAAGCGTGGAAGTGAACGGAGGTACACTGTAGACATTGGAAACAAGACTTGTTCATTCAGGCAGTGGAAGATTATTGGTCTGCCATGTCACCATGCAATTTACTTCATCTTAAAGCTTAGAGGTAATGGAGCTGAAACAGAGAACTATGTCGACAACTATTTCTCCGTGGACAAGTTTGCTGCAACTTATGCAGAAAACGTACCACCTATGGCCGATGAAAATGATTGGGAGATTGTCGATCCAGGGTTCAAAATTCAACCACCAGTTCTTAGGAGGCCACCTAGGAGGCCTAGAAAGCTAAGGATCGAAGCCTCCACCAATAAAGGTTCAAGGCTTGGTGCTAGGAAAAGGAAATGCGGACGTTGTGGCGGATTCGGCCATATCAAGAGGTTGTGCAAAAACCCAGTTACACATGATATTGTCCCTGTTCACACCCCGGTGGCAGAAAATGAGGCTTCTCAGCCAGGACTGGCAGAAGAGCAGCACGAAGACGGTGATGAGCACTCAGAGGAAAACGTACGTAAGCAGCCAATTTATGAAGAAGTGGAGGTGCCGGCGAGAAAAGGGTGTGAAAAGAAACAAAAGGGTAAGCGGAACAGGGAGGAAAGGGCAAATAATGGAGGTGTATTAGAATATGAAAAAGTTGCAGGGGTGATTGAGGATGTTCTTGAGGATCTTTCGGCTAACTGCAGGAGAAATAATAAATCCCTGCCAATTTCATCTTTGTACGATTCTCCGGATGAAAGGTAAGCTTAAAAATTGTTTTATTTGCCATTTTATCATTTTTTATCCTCATCAACTGATGCTTAATGCAGTGTGGGCTAGCAGACTAATAAGAGGAGCAGAAAGATGCGGGCACAGTAACGTCGTATGTTGAATTATATCATTAAAACTAAACTAGCCGTGTTGTCTTTATTTATATCTGCCGCGTGCAACGTGTATGTGATGGGGTCATGTGGACCAAATTACATTTTTAAAAATATTATTACATTAATTTTTTTACCTGCGTTTGGACGTGGCTACTAGTTCCCATCTCCCTTGCATTCCCATCTCCTCTGGCGAACTCCAAAATTATGGCTGTGCCATCAAGTAGCAGAGTCAGCGTATTGTCCCATCAGGTGTGAATGCAATGAATTTGTTTGTTCAGAATTTGATGACTTTTGATTAGTTTGAAAGACAGACAAACCTAAAACATGTATCTAGACATGTTTTGGGTATAGACACATTTATTAAATATCTAAAAAAAACTAAGTCAGTTATATCTGGACAGGAGTAGTACACTATTACAACACGCTCGATCCCTTCTCCTCTGGCGCACTCCAAATTATGGATGTGCCATCAAGTGCTAGGAGCAGAGTCAGCGTATTGTCCCATCAAATATGCCAGGAAGGTGCGAACTTTATTTTCAGGATCGGACGAGTTTCGATCGACTAGTTTCAAAGACAAATACAACTAAAATATGGCCAACATTGATCGATTATGACGATAATCGATCATGACTCAAGTGACCCAGATCCAAAGAGCGCATTAAGATACCGTACATAGATTTAATTTATGCTTAAGTGGCCCTAATCAACTATGACGCTCCCGTAGTCTCCATCATTGACGACGTTGTCCGCGTCGCCGCCAGCCTCCTACGTGTCAAAACCGATGTCGACGTTCCCGGCAGCGTTCCTCCTCCTCATGGATTCTTCACGGCGCACTGCATCAATAACGGTGGAGGTCATATGCCCAGGGACTGCCCAGAAGCGTTGCCTCCCTTCGAGGTTGCGCAGATCCGGGTGGATCTCCTGTCGGTGGGTTCCGCACAGCTCAATCAACGCAGCCCGCTCCTTCTTGAACAACTTTCTCCAGTATGCGCTCGTGCACGAGTACCGCGCCATTGCCCTCTTCAGCTCTGACAGCTGGTAGTAGCGCTCCTCGATCTTCCTCGCCAATGCGTTGTTGCGGAAGAGCGGCACGACAGGAATCCCGGCATAGCTGAGCTCGAAGCCGACCGGAAGCCTCGCGAACGGCGGCGCGAGTATGTCGTAGTGGGCGAACATCTGAGCCCCGTGCCAGCTGAGTTTGGGCCTCTCCCTCTCCATGGCGATGAAGGAACAAGATCTGATCTTCGGCCCCGAGGTTAAGGGGATAAGGGCAAGGACATAGGCCCAACGTCGTTGCCACTACCAATCAGTTCGCAGAACAGATTTCTTGCGGATCGCCCTCGAGAAGGACATCACTATCGTCCACGCACCCCGATACAATGGCACCTAACAATCGGGGATCGGGTCTTCTAGAAGCCCAGAGCGGCTGCTGGTTAGCTCTGCGTCCCGATTGTTTGTGGCCAATGGCTATAGTTGAAAATAATACACATTTCAATGACACTGGTGGATAAATATGTGGTCTCTGAAGAGAACACACATGCAATGACTCTGGTTGTTGTTAGTAAAAAGAACACACATGCAATGACACTGGTGGATCCATAGGTGGATTGTGAAAAGAGCACACATGCAACGACACTGGTGGATCCATATGTGGTATGTGAAAAGAACACACATGCAATGACTCTAGTTGTTGTTAGTAAAAATAACACACATATAATGGCACTGGTGGATCCATATGTGGTATGTGAAAATAACACACATGCAATGACTCTGGTTGTTGTTAGTAAAAAGAACACACATGCAATGACACTGGTGGGTCCATGTGTGGTCTCTTAAGAGAACAGACACTTCAATGACTTCGGTTGTTGTTAGTAAAAAGAACACACATGCAATAACACTTGTGGATCCATGTGTGGTCTCCGAAGAGAACACACATGCAATGACTCTGGTTGTTGTTAGTAAAAAGAGCACACATGCAATGACACTGGTGGATCCATAGGTGGATTGTGAAAAAAACACACATGCAATGACTCTGATGGATCCATATGTGGTATGTGAAAAGAACACACATTTCAATGACTTTGGTTGTTGTTAGTAAAAAGAAAACACATGCAATGACACTAGTGGATCCATGTGTTGTCTCTGAAGAGAACACACATGCAATGACTATGGTTGTTGTTAGTAAATAGCACACATGCAATGACACTGGTGGATCCATAGCTGGATTATGAAAAGAACACACATGGAATGACAATGGTGGATCCATATATGGTATGTGAAAAGAACACACATTTCAATGACTCCGGTTGTTGTTAGTAAAAAGAACACACATGCAATGACATTGGTGGATCCATGTGTGGTCTCTGAAGAGAACACACATTTCAATGACGCTAGTGGATCCATATGTGGTGTGTGAAAAGAATACACATGAAATGACTCCAGTTGTTGTTAGTAAAAAGAACACACATGCAATGACACTAGTGGATCCATATGTGGTATGTGAAAAGAACACACATGCAATGACTCTAGTTATTGTTAGTAAATAGAACACACATGCAATGACACTGGTGGATCCATGTGTGGTCTCTGAAGAGAACACACATTTCAATGACACTAGTGGATCCATATGTGGTATGTGAAAAGAACACACATGCAATGACACTGGTGGATCCATAGGTGGATTGTGAAAAGAGCACATATGCAATGACACTGTTGGATCCATGTGTGGTATGTGAAAAGAACACACATGCAATAACTCCAGTTGATGTTAGTAAAAAGAACACACATGTAATGAAACTAGTGGATCCATGTGTGGTCTCTGAAGAGAACACACATTTCAATGACACCGGTGGATCCATATGTGGTATGTGAAAAGATCAGTCATGAAATGACTCCAGTTGTTGTTAGTAAAAAGAACACACATGCAATGCCACTGGTGGATCTAGAGGTGGATTGTGAAAAGAACACACATGCAATGACACTGGTGGATCCATATATGGTATGTCAAAAGAACACACATGCATTAACTCTGGTTGTTGTTAGTAACAAGACCACACATGCAATAACACTGGTGGATCCATGTGTGGTCTCTGAAGAGAACACACATTTCAATGACACTGGTGGATCCATAGGCGGATTGTGAAAAGAACACACATGAAATGACTCTGGTTGTTGTTAGTAAAAAAGCACACATGCAATGACACTGGTGGATGCATAGGAGGATTGTGAAAAGAACACACATGCAATGACACTGGTGGATCCATATGTGGTATGTGAAAAGACCACACATGCAATGACTCTAGTTGTTGTTAGTAAAAATAGCACACATGCAATGACACTTGTGGATCCGTAGGTGGATTGTGAAAAGAACACACATGCAATGACACTGGTGGTTGTTAGTAAAAAGAGCACACATGCAATGACACTGGTGGATCCATAGCTGGATTATGAAAAGAAACAAACATGCAATGACAATGGTGGATCCATATGTGGTATGTGAAAAGAACACACATTTCAATGACTCTGGTTGTTGTTAGTAAAAAGAACACACATGTAATGATACTGGTGGATCCATGTGTGGTCTCTGAAGAGAACACACATTTGAATGACACCAGTGGATCCATATGTGGTATGTGAAAAGAACACACATGAAATGACTCCATTTGTTGTTAGTAAAAAGAACACACATGCAATGACACTGGTGGATCCATATGTGGTATGTGAAAAGAACACACATGCAATGACTCTTGTTGTTGTTAGTAAAAAGAACACACATGTAATGACACTGGTGGATCCATGTGTGGTCTCTAAAGAGAACACACATTGCAATGACACTGGTGGATCCATATGTGGTATGTGAAAAGAACACCCATGCAATGACACTGGTGGATCCATAGGTGGATTGTGAAAAGAGCACACATGCATTGACACTGGTGGATCCATATGTGGTATGTGAAAAGAACACACATGAAATGACTTTGGTTGTTGTTAGTAACAAGAACATACATGCAATAACACGAGTGGATCCATGTGTGGTTTTTGAAGCGAACACACATTTCAATGAAAGTGGTGGATCCATAGGCAGATTGTGAAAAGAACACACATGAAATGACTCTAGTTGTTGTTAGTAAAAAGAGCACACATGCAATGACACTGGTGGATCCATAGGTGGATTGTGAAAACAACACACATGCAATGACACTAGTGGATCCATATGTGGTATGTGAAAAGAACACACATGCAATGACTCTTGTTGTTGTTAGTAAAAAGAACACACATGCAATGACACTGGTGGATCCATAGGTGGATTGTGAAAAGAGCACACATGCAATGACTCTGGTTGTTGTTAGTGAAAAGAACACACATGCAATGACACTGGTGGATCCATAGGTGGATTGTGAAAAGAACACACATGCAATGACACTGGTGGATCCATATGTGGTATGTGAAAACAACACACATGCAATGACTCTGGTTTTTGTTAGTAACAAGAACACACATGCAATGACACTGGTGGATCCATGCGTGGTCTCTGAAGAGAACACACATTTCAATGACACTGGTGGATTCATATGTGGTATGTGAAAACAACACACATGAAATGACTCCAATTTTGTTAGTAAAAAGAACACACATGCAATGACACTGGTGGATCCATATGTGGTATGTGAAAATAACACACATCCAATGACTCTGGTTGTTGTTAGTAAAAAGAACACACATGCAATGACACTGGTGGATCCATGTGTGGTCTCTGAAGAGAACACACATTTCAATGACTCTGGTTGTTGTTAGTAAAAAGAACACACATGCAATGACACTGGTGGATCCATGTGTGGTCTCTAAAGAGAACACACATGCAATGACTCTGGTGGTTGTTAGTAAAAAGAGCACACATGCAATGACACTGGTAGATCCATAGGTGGATTGTGAAAAGAACACACATCCAATGACACTGGTCGATCCATATGTGGTATGTGAAAAGAACACACATTTCAATGACTCTAGTTGTTGTTAGTAAAAAGAATACACATGCAATGACACTGGTGGATCCATGTGTTGTCTACGAAGAGAACATACATGCAATTACTCTGGTGGTTGTTAGTAAAAAGAGCACACATGCAATGACACTGGTGGATCCATAGGTCGATTGTGAAAAGAATACACATGCAATGACACTTGTGGATCCATATGTGGTATGTGAAAAGAACACACATTTCAATGACTCTGGTTGTTGTTAGTAAAAAGAACAGACATGCAGTGACATTGGTGGATCCATAGGTGGATTGTGAAAAGAACACACATGCAATGACAGTGGTGGATCCATATATGGTATGTGAAACGAACACGCATTTCAACGACTCTGGTTGTTGTTAGTAAAAAGAACACACATGCAATGACACAAGTGGATCCATGTATGGTCTCTGAAAAGAACACACATTTCAATGATACCGGTGGATCCATATGTGATATGTGAAAAGAACACACATGAAATGGCTCCAGTTGTTGTTAGTAAAAAGAACACATATGCAATGACACTAGTGGATCCATATGTGGTATGTGAAAAGAACACACATGCAATGACTCTGGTTGTTGTTAGTAAAAAGAACACACATGCAATGACACTAGTGGATCCATGTGTGGTCTCTGAAGAGAACACACATTTCAATGACACTGGTGGATCCATATTTGGTATGTGAAAAGAACACACATGCATTGACACTGGTGGATCCATAGGTGGATTGTGAAAAGATCACACATGCAATGACACTGGTGGATCCACATGTGGTATGTGAAAAGAACACACATGCAATGACTCCAGTTGTTGTTAGTAAAAAGAACACACATGTAATGACACTACTGGATCCATGTGTGGTCTCTGAAGAGAACACACATTTCAATGACACTGGTGGATCCATGTGTGGTCTCTGAAGAGAACACACATTTCAATGACTATGGTGGATCCATATGTGGTATGTGAAAATAACAGTCATGAAATGACTCCGGTTGTTGTTAGTAAAAAGAACACACATGCAATGCCACTGGTGGATCCATAGGTGGATTGTGAAAAGAACACACATGCAATGACACTGGTGGATCCATATGTGGTATGTGAAAAGAACACACATGCAATGACTCTGGTTGTTGTTAGTAACGAGAACACACATGCAACAACACTGGTGGATCCATGTGTGGTCTCTGAAGAGAACACACATTTCAATGACACTGGTGGATCCATATGTGGTATGTGAAAAGAACACACATTAAATGACTCCAGTTGTTGTTAGTAAAAAGAACATACATGCAATGACACTGGTGAATCCATATGTGGTATGTGAAAAGAACACACATGCAATGACTCTGGTTGTTTTTAGTAAAAAGAACACACATGCAATGACACTGGTGGATCCATGTGTGGTCTCTGAAGGGAACACACATTTCAATAACTCTGGTTGTTGTTAGTAAAAAGAACACACATGCAATGACACTGGTGGATCCATGTGTGGTCTTTGAAGAGAACACACATGCAATGACTCTGGTTATTATTAGTAAAAAGAGCACACATGCAATGACACTGGTGGATCCATAGGTGGATTGTGAAAAGAACACACATGCAATGACACTGGTGGATCCATATGTGGTATGTGAAAAGAACACACGTTTCAATGACTCTGGTTGTTGTTAGTAAAAAGAACACACATGCAATGACACTGGTGGATCCATGTGTAGTCTCTAAAGAGAACACACATGCAATGACTCTGGTGGTTGTTAGTAAAAAGAGCACACATGCAATGACACTGGTAGATCCATAGGTGGATTGTGAAAAGAACACACATCCAATGACACTGGTCGATCCATATGTGGTATGTGAAAAGAACACACATTTCAATGACTCTAGTTGTTGTTAGTAAAAAGAATACACATGCAATGACACTGGTGGATCCATGTGTTGTCTATGAAGAGAACATACATGCAATTACTCTGGTGGTTTTTAGTAAAAAGAGCACACATGCAATGACACTGGTGGATTGTGAAAAGAATACACATGCAATGCCACTTGTGGATCCATATGTGGTATGTGAAAAGAACACACATTTCAATGACTCTTGTTGTTGTTAGTAAAAAGAACCGACATGTAGTGACATTGGTGGATCCATAGGTGGATTGTGAAAAGAACACACATGGAATGACACTGGTGGATCCATATATGGTATGTGAAAAGAACACGCATTTCAACGACTCTGGTTGTTGTTAGTAAAAAGAACACACATGCAATGACACAAGTGGATCCATGTATGGTCTCTGAAGAGAACACACATTTCAATGACACCGGTGGATCCATATGTGATATGTGAAAAGAACACACATGAAATGGCTCCAGTTGTTGTTAGTAAAAAGAACACATATGCAATGACACTAGTGGATCCATATGTGGTATGTGAAAAGAACACACATGCAATGACTCTGGTTGTTGTTAGTAAAAAGAACACACATGCAATGACACTAGTGGATCCATGTGTGGTCTCTGAAGAGAACACACATTTCAATGACACTGGTGGATCCATATTTGGTATGTGAAAAGAACACACATGCATTGACACTGGTGGATCCATAGGTGGATTGTGAAAAGATCACACATGCAATGACACTGGTGGATCCATATGTGGTATGTGAAAATAACACACATGCAATGACTCCAGTTGTTGTTAGTAAAAAGAACACACATGTAATAACACTAGTGGATCCATGTGTGGTCTCTGAAGAGAACACACATTTCAATGACACTGGTGGATCCATGTGTGGTCTCTGAAGAGAACACACATTTCAATGACTATGGTGGATCCATATGTGGTATGTGAAAATAACAGTCATGAAATGACTCCGGTTGTTGTTAGTAAAAAGAACACACATGCAATGCCACTGGTGGATCCATAGGTGGATTGTGAAAAGAACACACATGCAATGACACTGGTGGATCCATATGTGGTATGTGAAAAGAACACACATGCAATGACTCTGGTTGTTGTTAGTAACAAGAACACACATGCAACAACACTGGTGGATCCATGTGTGGTCTCTGAAGAGAACACACATTTCAATGACACTGGTGGATCCATATGTGGTATGTGAAAAGAACACACATTAAATGACTCCAGTTGTTGTTAGTAAAAAGAACACACATGCAATGACACTGGTGGATCCATATGTGGTATGTGAAAAGAACACACATGCAATGACTCTGGTTGTTTTTAGTAAAAAGAACACACATGCAATGACACTGGTGGATCCATGTGTGGTCTCTGAAGGGAACACACATTTCAATAACTCTGGTTGTTGTTAGTAAAAAGAACACACATGCAATGACACTGGTGGATCCATGTGTGGTCTTTGAAGAGAACACACATGCAATGACTCTGGTTGTTATTAGTAAAAAGAGCACACATGCAATGACACTGGTGGATCCATAGGTGGATTGTGAAAAGAACACACATGCAATGACACTGGTGGATCCATATGTCGTATGTGAAAACAACACACGTTTCAATGACTCTGGTTATTGTTAGTAAAAAGAACACACATGCAATGACACTGGTGGATCCATGTGTGGTCTTTGAAGAGAACACACATGCAATGACTCTGGTTGTTATTAGTAAAAAGAGCACACATGCAATGACACTGGTGGATCCATAGGTGGATTGTGAAAAGAACACACATGCAATGACACTGGTGGATCCATATGTGGTATGTGAAAACAACACACGTTTCAATGACTCTGGTTGTTGTTAGTAAAAAGAACACACATGCAATGACACTGGTGGATCCATGTGTGGTCTCTGAAGAGAACACACATGCAATGACTCTGGTGGTTGTTAGTAAAAAGAGCACACATGCAATGACACTGGTGGATGCATAGGTGGATCGTGAAAAGAACACACATGCAATGACACTTGTGGATCCATATGTGGTTTGTGAAAAGAAGACACATTTGAATGACTCTGGTTGTTGTTCGTAACAAGAACACACATGAAATGACACTGGTGAATCCATAGGTGGATTGTGAAAAGAACACACATGCAATGACACTGGTGGATCCATATATGGTATGTGAAAAGAACACACATTTCAATGACTCTGGTTGTTGTTAGTAAAAAGAACACACATGCAATGACACTGGTGGATCCATGTATGGTCTCTAAAGAGAACACTCATTTCAATGACACCGGTGGATCCATATTTGGTATATGAAAAGAACACACATGAAATGACTCAAGTTGTTGTTAGTAAAAAGAACACACATGCAATGACACTGGTGGATCCATGTGTGGTCTCTAAAGAGACCACACATGCAATGATTCTCGTTGTTGTTAGTAAAAAGAGCACACATGAAATGACACTGGTGGATCCATAGGTGGATTATGAAAAGAACACACATGCAATGACACTGGTGGATCCATATGTGGTATGTGAAAAGAACACACATTTCAATGACTCTGGTTGTTGTTAGTAAAAAGAACACACATCCAATGACACTGGTGGATACATGTGGGCTCTCTAAAGAGAACACACATGAAATGACTGTGCTTGTTGTTAGTAAAAAGAGCACACATGCAATGATACTGGTGGATCCATAGGTGGACTGTGAAAAGAACACACATGCAATGAGACTGGTAGATCCATATGTGTTATGTGAAAAGAACACACATGCAATGACTCTGGTTGTTGTTAGTAAAAAGAACACACATGCAATGACACTGGTGGATCCATAGGTGGATTGTGAAAGGAGCACACATGCAATGACTGGTTGTTCCATATGTGGTATGTGAGAAGAACACAGATTTCAATGACTCTGGTTGTTGTTAGTAAAAAGGACACACATGCAATGACACTGGTGGATCCATAGGTGGATTGTGAAAAGAACACACATGCAATGACACTGGTGGATCCATATATGGTATGTGAAAAGAACAAACATTTCAATGACTCTGATTACTGTTTGTGATGAGGGTTTAACTCATCATTGCCCATTGTTATGTTCTTGGGTTTTGGAGAAGGAGGGAGCGCTAGAGACATCTATCGGCTAGCAAACAAGCACAGAGGGGACAAATATTTACCCAGGTTCAGGCCTCGTAGAGGTCCCTACTCCTGCTTGTCTGCTCGTGGAATTATCGAAGGAATCGAAAGTTACAATGGTGCACAGATGTAATCTGGCGAGGGTTGTGAAAACTTGGGTTGCGTGTGTCCTCCTCGCTGCCCCCTCCTAGCCTTTATATAGATAGGCTAGGTCTCGGGTAGCAGGTCGAGTCGGTTACAAGTTAGGGTTTTTCCCCTTCAAACTTTCTATCTTTAACTTCTTCTTGTTCTTCAAGCAATCGAGAGTCCGTAGGTTACTCGAGTCCCTTGCTTGGGCCTTGGCGACACCATGGGCCTGTACGTATTTGGACCGTATATAACAAGCTCGAGTACCTGTAGGGTATACCCATGTCAGTAGCCCCCGAGTGTCCAGTGGAATCACAAATTCGACTGGGGACTTTTTGAAGTCTTCGAGTGCCTGAACGAGTGCATTTCGACTGCTTTTATTTGTGTCATAGGGATTGTTGATATACGTGCCTGATATAACCAAAGTATCGGTATCAGTTAACCACCTTAGGGTGAAATAACGCAATCTACTTCGAACTCGAGTTCCCGGACTCGAATCCAGAAAAGTGCTGGTGTAATTTGACTCAGGCCGCGGAGGTCTTACAGGAGTCAAATTCCAGTTATATGGGTGTGAGCACTCGACGCGTCCGTCAAGGCATGTTCATCGTACCTGTAGGCGCGGATACATTTCTGGTAGTGCGCAGCTAAATGTGTTGCCAGGCCTTATTCAGGTCTTACCTTCACGCTGTAAGTGCGGCATCCGAATTTTATCATCGCGGAGACGATTCGGGTGATCCAGGAGACACAGTCTCTTTATAGGGAAAATTATGAGGTGGTGTCGCCATGACCTTCGAGTGCGGATGTTATCAACACACACCTTTCTGCATAAATAATCATAGGGTGCGTGACCAGCGCTCCCTATGGGAGTAGCCCCCGAGTGCCTGGTTGAGTCGAAGACTCAGGCAGGGACTAAATAACTTTTGCGACTGCTGTCATCTTTTGGTTGCTTGTTTCAGTCGAATTTTTCCAGCGCTCCCTATGGGAGTAACCCATGTCCATAATCGAATCGTATTTCGAATGGCCTGGGTTTGCTTCTAATTGCCCTTGTTCCTGTAAAAAGAAAAGAAAATCGTAGGGTGCACGGCCAGCGCTCCCTATGGGAGTAGCCCCCGAGTGCTTGGTGGAGTCGAAGACTCCATCAAGGACTAAAGTAGTCGAAGTTTTTTGCTGCGTAGCTTTGATGACGTCAGCGCTGACGCTTGTATGACCTCAGTTGCCCGCGTGAGCGAGTTTGATGGGACTTGATGAGCAGTGGGTCCCGCTTTCTGACTTTGATTTGATTGGGCGTGCGTAATCTTTATTTTAACTATGCCTCCTTGATTTCCGTGCGTAATGGGAGTAGTGGAGGGATGGTTCGTGCTTCCCCTTCTCCACGTGTCCAACACGATGTGTGCCACGCGTACGGTAGGGTTTTTCTAAGCCATTGGATTGCATCTTCTAGGGGTTAAGTAGCGGCGCTACGATAGTAATTTTCCCATCTGTTCTCATTCATCCTTGTTGCCTTCGCCATTGTTGTTGCTCTCTGTTTGCTTGCGCTCTTTCTTGTTGCGGTGCTAGACCAGCTCTGTATCTTCCCCAGCTACTTCCTCCGTTCTCACCGCTGTCGCGCAATGGGGAAGAAGAAGGGAGGCGTTGCTACTGATTCCATGGCCACCGTTGCCGTGACGAAGAAGAAGGGCGGCTCCGTCGCTGTGGGCACCAGCACCACCGCCGGCGGGAAGAAGAAGGTCGCGGGAACCCGCGTCACGATGGTGCCTGGCGCCCTTCCATCATCAAGGCGTCTGATCTCCGTCTTATTCGCCAAGACGGAGTGCTGTCTGCTGCAGTCACCAACGTGCGCGTCCCCAGCGGTGAGACCATTCATGCTCCTCCCGCTGGGTTTCGAGTGATGTTTCTTGCATTCATCATTTGCGGTCTCTCCTTGCCTCTTCACCCCTTCTTTAGGGGTCTTCTTTGTTTCTACGGGCTCCAGCTCCATCAGCTGTCCCCAAATTCGATCCTCCACATCTCTTGCTTCATCACACTTTGCGAGTGCTGGCTCGGAATCGAGCCACACTTCGTCCTTTCAAGCGCATCTTCAAATTGAAGCGCGAGTCTGCATCTGGCTCTTTAGTTTACAATGTAGGTGGTTGCAGAATCCATGTCGACCCGTCCGCCACCTACTTCGACATCAAGCTCACGAAGTCCGTCCAAGGGTGGAGGGATAAATGGTTTTACATCCGTGATCAGAAGGCCAAAGGTGAGCACTTTGGACTCGCGCCCTTCAATCTCGCGACCCCGTGCAGAAGAATGCACTCCTAGAAGAACATAGTTATGCCTAGCGAGCTCGCAGAGACAGACGTGCTGTATCAACGCGCCTACGACCTCGAGAGTCGCATAGGCAAAGAGGAGGGAGGCTGCGCTCTCATCCGAACTTGGCTGCATCGTCGCGTCTAGCCCCTGGAAGCCAGAGTCCACCCCATGTTTCAATGGGCTAGCGCTGATGATGCCACTCGCGTGTCTGCCAATGGCATGTCCGCGAGTGAGGTGGACAAGAGGGTTCGACTGGTCACGAAGTACACCGGCAAGGATGTGCTTCCTAGTGAGCCAGTTGTTCCTCCCTTTGATGCTTCGAATCCTCCTCCTGAGGTATAGTTGTGCTACACAGTAGCTTATTTTGTCGATTGCTTTTCTGTTTCTTACTTGTTTTTTGCTGATTTTTCTTGTCTATATGCAGGATTGGGCGGCGTCGCCTTGTATGCCCCGTCTCCTTGAGGGGATTATCCCTCGCAAAGCCTTGGAAGAGGATGAGTCTGAGTCGACTGTCCCTTCTGATGTGGAAGAGGAAGCCCCCGAGTCCGATAGTCCGGATACTCGCAAGCGTTCGCGCAGCGAGGATTCCGACGCGTCGTCTCCTTCGACTCCGGAAGGTACGGGCGTTGGTGCGGAGTCACCAATTCCTGCCGTTCCTGTGAGGGCTGTGGCACCATCTTCTCTCAAGAAGATGCGATTGCCCAAGGAGTCTTCGTCGGAGTCGGTGGAGGTCACATTTGGTTTTGACAAGTTTGACTGGTAAGTTTTCTAAATCATTTGTTCTTCTCTGTTTTCTTCTTGTTGGCTTGTCCCGGAGTTTTGCCCTTTCTCAATGTGGGTTTTGTTTTGTAGTCAAGAGGCGTCATCATCTTCTGGCGACGTCGAATTTTTGAAGGAATCAGGAGTCGCGACCTCAAAGGCCAAGAAAGAGGTCGAGCGCGCTCCTTCCCCTCCATTGGCAGCCCACTCCGGGCACAACTCTTCCAGCTCTCCTCACGCAGGGGAGCATCGAATGGTTGCCCGGATGACGGCACAACAAACATCTTCGGAGTCATTGGAGGACCATGTAAGTGTAGTTGTTTCCTCCTTTGTAGTGTTGCAGTCGATGTTATCTATTGCCTATGATGGTTCTTTGTTGTACGATAGCTCCTTGTGAAGGAAGCCGCGCACTTGGCAGAACAAGTGATGGCGATGGGCCGCCAGCATGCAATGCTGGAGACGCGTCACCGTGTGGTTGAAAGTGAGTGTTCTACACTTATTCTTCTTTGTCTTATCCTTTTAGTATAGTCGACTGATAGTCAACTTTTGTTTGTCGTGTAGCTGAGCATAATGCTCTATTGTGTGACGCTGCCACCTTGGAGAAGACACTGGCCGCGGCTGTGAAGGGTCGCGACGAGGCAATCACAGCGCGTGACGAGGCGCGGAAGCGTGAAGAGGATATGCGTGCCTCCTTTGCGGCCAGGGAAAAGTTGTTCGAAGAACAACTATTCTCAGTCGCCAAGGCTCTCTCAGGTACTGTTGCTTGTGGATATTGTTTGTCCTTCTCTGCTTCTAATGTTTTTGCTGGTGACGCTGATGTTTTTTGGTCCATGTGTGGGTTTATGTACAGATGCTGGCGATTTGAGCTTTGACCCGCAGGCCCTTCGTCATGACGACGCTCTGGCGGGTGCGCTGGCTGCAGTCGAGGATCGTAGCGCCGTCGTCTAGGATACACTTTCCAAGGCCAAGGGCGCCCTCAGTCGCCTCCGGGAGGAGTTGATGCCTAAGGCGGAGCTGATCGATAATATGGACGAGCTGGTAGAGTCACTCGCGGGGGGTGTGTCTTCCAGCTACAAGAACCCACTCCGCGTGGCTGGCGCGTCCATGTCACTCGCCATGGTGCAGGCCCACGGAGTCGAGATCGATCCTTCCGTGGTGTAGAAGGCGATGCCTGTTGGCACGGATGGTCAGCAGGTAGTCTTCGCTCCTTTCGCGACTGCCTATGGCAAATATGGGCATCACTTGATAAATAATGTTGCGAAGTACTCTGAGGAGCTCCAACGTGCCAAGAAGGCGGCGAAAGCTTCGGCCTCAGGGGCCGGCGGAAAGTCAGTGGCGTCTGATACTGCCACGGACTTGATGAAGTCGTCGAAGTCGAAGAAGCCAGCTACTCCTTAGTTAGCTTTGTGATAGTTGATTAGTTTATGTCCTTTTGTTTAAGAACATGCCTCCTAGCGACTGTATCTGCTGATACTTATGCTGGTCTTGAATGCATCTGACCCTTTTGTCTTTGTTTTGATTTGGTCGTCTTATTTGCTTCTATCTTGACTTGTGGTAGGGTACATCAAGTGATCCTATGAGGGGGATCCAGGACTCGCCAACTCTTGATGATACCGTGGCACCGTCGCGCTCCAGGGTAGATGAGCTGTCCCTGCTTTCACGACTGCATGATCGCGTGAAGCAGCTGGAACGTGAGTCGCCCGTGCTCCGTGGTAGCGCGGATGTGTGGAAGTCGAAGGCGGAAAAAGCCGCCGCCCGAGAGCAATATCTTCTTGGCGAGGTGACGCAGCTGGGCGACCAATTCAAGTGTTAGTTTGTTTGTTCTCATCTTTTCCTTGTAGTCACTCGCAGTGGTACGTTGTACTCATGCTGCTGATGCTGCTTCGTGTAGTTGTTAGCGCGCGTCATCCGCAGGAGGAGAAGGATAGAATTGCTATTCGCCTGCATGATCTCACCCAGGAGCAACTTCAAGAGAGTGGATACTTCTGGGTAGATCATGATCGTGCGACTGTGCTGGCGACCCTGCAGGATCGTGCATCGCGGGTGCTGCTCTTTCTGAAGAAGTCGCAGTCATGCCTGAAGAGCATTTATCGAGCGATGTTCCCGCTGGATGATACCCCATCAAGCTTGCTGGCCCTCCTAGCCAAGTTTCAAGATCTGTCCGCGGTTCGCGAATGCGTGAGGCAACAGTTGGTGGCTGGTGCCAAGGCTGCTCTGTCAATGGTGCGATTGCACAGGCCTGACATGGATGTTGCAGCAATTGCGTCTGGGCCGCCTGCACCACCAGCAGGTTCTGCCTAGAATATGGTGCCGCACTACCAGGCGGTGGATCGCCCAGCAGAAGAGATCGTCAACTTCTTTGAGGAACAAACCAACGTTCTCCTGCTGCAGTAGTAGCCTAATTTGTATCCTGCACATAAGTGTACTTGTGTTGTAAAGTTCGTATAGATGTTTTAGATAATTTATTGTCAAATGTGCACAAAGAGCTTTGTTAGCATGAGGTGCGTTGCACTATGCGAGTCCTTTTCGTTAGCCTGGCCATGTTTTATCTCAGTCCCTTTGTCACCTGTCAGGTGAGTTGCAGATGGGTTGAGGTTGTGTTAAGGGGTTTGATTGATGTACCAGCTACTTAGGATATCGCGTTTTGGTTCGAAGAACAGATGTGTATAGGGTGGCGCATCCCCCGAGTACATAAATTGACAAAGTGAAGGAGAACACAGAGTTTTGGGGCACTTAGCTTTTATTTATTCGAAGAACAGTGCGAGGTACAATGTGTGGCTAAGTAGCCTTGGCTGAGTAGCCTTATTTGCGATGTAAAAGTAAAAAAGTGACTAGAGGTAGAAGCATCGCAGTTGTGCGATGTTCCAGGGATTGGAGTATGCGACTCCTGTCTCTAAATCTTGAAGGCGATAGGCGCCACCTGGGATTACTTCTGTAATCACGTACGATCCGTCCCAGGGGGACTCGAGCTTGAGATGCCCCTGCTGCTTCAGTCGCAGGACCAGGTCGCCTTCGACGAAGGATCTGGGGCGAAGCCTCCTACTGTGGTAATTGCGTAGGTTCTGCTGGTAGATCGTTGATCTTTCCGCGGCGATTTCCCTTGCTTCGTCAAGGAGGTCGATGGAGTCTTCGAGTGCGAGGAATGACTCTTGTTCGCTGTAAGCGACCACGCGCGGCGCCTTGTACCATACCTCAGCTGGTAGCACTGCCTCTGCTCCGTGCACCATAAAAATGGCGTGTAGCCCGTGGCGCTGTTTGGAGTTGTACGTAGGCTCCAGAGTACGGATTACAGTTTGTTCGGCCAGCAACCCGCGGCTTGTTCGAGTGGCCGGAGGAGTCGCTTCTTGATGCCGCTGCAGACGAGCCCGTTTGCCTTTTCCACCTGACCGTTGGTCTGTGGATGCGCTACTGAGGCGTAGCTGATGTTGATCCCTAGGTTCTCGCTGAATTCTTGGAACTCCTTGGATGTGAAGTTCGTCCTGTTGTCAGTGATGATGTTGTGTGGCACCCCAAAGCGGTAGACGATGGACTCGAAGAATTTAACTGCGCTGTGCGCGGATTGGTTGGTTACTGGCATGGCCTCAATCCACTTGGTGAATTTGTTGACTGCGACCAAGAGGTAGACGTAGCCTCCTCGCGAGGACCTTGGAAGCTTGCCGACCATGTCGAGCCCCCACTGCGCGAAGGGCCAGGCCAATGGGATTGGTCGTAGCTCTGCGCCTGTCGCGTGCGGCTTGTTCGCGAATCGCTGGCAAGCATTGCATTTTTGAACTATTTCCTTGGCGTCGCGCATGGCCGTGGGCCAGTAAAATCTAGCTCGTAGAGCTTTGGCAACGAGGGCGCGACTGCCAGCGTGGTGCCCGCAGGTCCCTTCATGGATGTCGAGGAGGACTGCTCTTCCGTTGGCCATGGAGACGCATCGTTGTAGCACTCCTGTGATGTTGCATTTATACAGTTTGTCGTTGATAACGGCGAATGCCTTGGATCGCCGCGCGATGTGCCGTGCATCTGTCAGATTGTCCGGTAGCCTCTTGCTGAGAAGGTACGTAGTGTACAGCTGCGTCTAGGATTGCTCGATCATCATGACGCTCTTTGGTCCCTCGATTCCTGTTCCAGCTCCAAGTCATCGAGTGCCATTGGCTCATTGGGTGGCGTAGCCCCCGAGTCCGTTGTTGCGCTTGTTTTCTTCTCTACGGCCTTTGGCTTGATGGAGCGTTCGCACATGCGCTCGAGAAATACCCTAGGTGGTATGGGGGCGCAGGTAGAGCCTATGTTGGCGAGTGCGTCCGCCTCTTCGTTGCTTTCGTGACCTACGTGTCGTAGCTCGCAACCATCGAAGTCTCCCTCGAGTGTATCGTAGAGGTCGCGGTACGCGATCATGTTGTCGTTCAGTGCGTCGCACTCATGCATTGTTTGGTTGACGACCAACTTGGAGTCGCCATATATGATGAGCCTCTTGGCACCGCAAGCTTTTTCCATCCTCATCCCGTGCAACATGGCCTCGTATTCACCCTCGTTGTTTGAGGCTGTGAACTGCATTCGCAGGATATACTTCAGCTTGTCCCCATGAGGTGACGTCAGTATGACACCTGCGCCTGCTCCGTCTTTCTGCTTAGACCCATCGAAGTGCATTGTCTAGAGGTAGGACATATCTGGCTTGTCCGGGAGTTGGTTCTCCATCCAGTGCACGAGGAAGTCAGGGAGAACTTGCGACTTGATTGCGTCGCGCTTTTCGTATGTGATGTCTCGTGGAGACAGCTCTATTCCCCAAAGCGCGACTCGCCCCGTGGCGTCGGGGTTATTGAGGATATGTCCCAATGGGGCGTCATTGACTACCACGATTGGGTGTTCCTGGAAGTAGTGGCGTAGTCGTCGGGCGGTCATAAAGACGCCGTACGCCAGCTTCTGGTAGTGCGGGTACTACTGTTTTGTTGGCGTGAGGACCTCGCTGAGGTAGTATACCGGGCGTTGTACACCGTGGACCTTGTTTTCCTCAGCCCGCTCGACGATGTGCACTGTGCTGACCACCTGGTTGGTGGCGGAGATGTACAACAACAGTGGTTCCCTTTCTCGTGGAGTCACCAGCACTGGCGAAGTGGATAGCAGGCGCTTGAGATCTTCAAATGCTTCTTGCGCTTCATTGGTCCACTCGAATTTTTCAGCTTTGTGGAGGAGCTGGTAGAAGGGCAGTGCCTTTTCACCCATCTAACTGATAAAGACTGAGGGCCGCGATTCGTCCAACCAGTTGCTGGACGCCTCTTATGTTCTTCGGCTTCTCCATGGCCAGTATGGCTTTTATGTTCTTCGGGTTCGCCTCGATTCCCCTCACGGAGATGAGATACCCGAGTAGCTACCCAGATGGTACGCCAAAGGCGCATTTGTCTGGATTGAGCTTGATCTGGTAGCGGTCGAGGTTGGTGAAGGTTTCGCGCAAATCGTCGATTAGAGAGGCTTCCTCCTTGGTCTTGATTACTATGTCGTCGACATAGACTTGGATGTTGCGACCCAGTTGTTCCTTGAGGCAAGCCTGCATGCACCGCTGGTAGGTGGCTCCCGCGTTTTTTAGCCCGAAGGGCATTGTGTTGTAGCAGAACACACCAAAGGGCGTTGTAAATGCTGTTTTCTCTTGATCTTCCTCCTTCATTCGAATTTGATTATAGCCTGAGTAGGCGTCAAGGAAGCATAGGCGCTCGCATCCGCGGTGGAGTCGATGATCTGGTCGATCCGTGGCAGCAGGAAGTGATCCTTTGGGCAGTGCTTGTTCAGAGAAGTGAAGTCTACGCACATCCGCAGGATATCTGTGTCCTTTTTTGGTACCAGCACCGTGTTGGCGAGCCAAGTGCTTTCCTTGATCTCGCGTATGAACTTGGCCTCAAGGAGTCTGTTGATCTCCATTCCAACTGCCTGTGCCCGTGGCTCGGACAATCGCCTAATTGTTTGCTTGACTGGCCTTGCGTCAGGGTTGACATTGAGTGCGTGCTCGGCGAATTCCCTGGGAACTCCTAGCATGTCCGCAGGACAGCAGGCAAAAATTTCCCAGTGCTCACGGAGGAATTCAACGAGCGCGAGTTCCTATGCGGGACTCAAGTTGTTGGCGATGAGGGCCATCTTGGCGGGATCTGATGGATGGACCTGCACTTTCTTTGTGTGCACAGATGAGTCGAAGGAGAGATCGGGTGAGCTTGGCCTGCTCAGGGGAGGCAGACTGTTGTCTGTTGTCTCTTTCAATCTCGCGAGTTCTTCCTGCATGCCGAAGGACTGGGAGATTCTATTGAATTCCCTATCGCAACTGTCAGATCGCTCAAAGCTCCCGTTGATCGTGATGACGCTGTTGGGACCTGGCATTTTCATTTGCAGGTAGGCGTAGTGGGGCACTGCCATGAACCTAGCGAACGCGACGCGTCCGAGGATGCAGTGGTATTGTGAGGGATAGTCGACGACCTCGCTCAAAGTCAATGCGCTCGCGCCGGAAGTTCTTCGGCGTGCCGAAGATGACGTCGAGGTTGATTTTGCCCAGGGGGTATACGCCTTTCCCTAGGACAATGCCGTGGAACGTTGTGTCCGATGCCTCCAGGCAGGTTAGAGGGATTCTCATTGCTCGCAAGGTACTCGCGAATATCAGGTTGATGCCGCTTCCGCCATCCATGAAGACGCGACTCATGTCGAAGCCTCCAATTTGAGCCTCGAGTACGAGGGGGCAATGACCTGGACGGGGTATCTGAGGCGGGTGGTCACGCTTGTCGAAGGTGATGCATGACTCGCTTCCACTGAGGTACTTAGTGGTGGATGGTGGCGAGTGCATGGCCAAGTTGACTTGGCGAGTGATGGCCTTCTGCACCCTGTTGGAGGGGTGTCCCTTTTGGATCATCATGGTGCCCATGGCCCGTGGGTACGGTTCACCTCCTTGGTGCTGGTCTGGTGCGGCTCCGTTCGGGGGTAGCCCAGGTGGTGGTGGCGGTGCGCCATGTGCCACGGCGCCTGGAGCGGCTCCGTAGCCTCTTTTGATTGCATTGCGGTTCATCCGAGCCAATCCCTCGTGTAGCTTGAGGAACTCGCGGCAATCCTTGAGGAGGTGGCTGGACTTTCTCTTGCCATCATGTTTGTCGATGTAGAAGTGTACCGTGCATGGCCCGGACAGTTTGTCCTCGATGGAGGTCGCGGGTGCCTCATCGCGAGTGCGGCGTTTCCATACTTGCGTGGTTTTCCCGGAGTCGCGGTATCCGCCGCTACGGTATCCGTTGTTGCGGTTATCATCGCGTCTATCGGCGTAGCCAACCGTGACCATGTTGACGTCGTCGCGGTCATTGTAGATGCGCATGCGACGCTTGCCTCGGCGGTCGCGTCTGCGTTCGAGTTCTGCCTCCTCGTCGGAGTGAGCGTGATTCTTTGCCGAATCTTCTCCATCGGCCCACCGATTCGCGATCTCCATCAGGTGGTCGATGGTTTTGGGCTTTGAGCGGCCCAGCTCCTCCCTGAGTTCTAGGCGGCGGACACCACCGTTGAATGCATCAATCGCGCGGTCTTCCGAGATGTTCTCCGCGGAGTTCTTGATGATGGACCACCTTTGGATGTAGGAGCACAGCGATTCGCCAGATCTTTGCTGGTAGCATCTCAGCTCTTCGATTGATACGGGCTGCTTGTACGTGCCCTTAAAGTTGTGCACGAAGCTATAAACCAGCTCATCCCAGCTACGAATGGATCCGCGTGGGAGGTTATTGAGCCATGCTCGGGCGGCGCCCTGCAACTGTAGCTACAAGCATTGCATGGCAGTGCTTCGACTGCCTCCGTGGAGTCTGACGGAGGAGATGTGGTCCTCCAGCCAGATCTTGGGGTCCTGTAGACCGTCAAATTTCGGGTTCTCTGATGGGAGTTTAAACCCTTTAGGCATTCGCTTCTGCCTAATGGATTTGCTGAAGAATTTGGTGCCGCAGAGCTCCCCATCTTCTTCTTCCGTGTCAGTCGACCGAGCACGTCGTGCCCTTGATTTGTCGATCTTGCGCTGCGTAAGGTCGTCGCGCGCATCGTAGTCACGATCGTGTCGCCGTGAGCGGCAGCGCCGAGACAAGTCGTGACTGTCGTCGCTGGATGAGGGCGAGGAGTGGCGCTTTGCTAGCGCTTTGCCCTTTTTTGGTTCTGGTGTTGGCTCCTTATCGAGGGCAGCCTCGATTAATCCCAAGCTCGCGATCATAGATCGGTGCATGGCAGTTCGGGGATCTCCAGCTGGCGGCTGGTTATTGAGGAGGTACATGGTGGCTGCCGTCACCGCAGCATGCGGCGTCCTGGGGACCACGTTGCCCCTCGTGTCGACTATCATAGAGCCGAAGTCGAGGACTTTCGCGGCTTCTATGCGTTCTTGCTCGATAAGATGAGCCATCCGTGATTGCCTCTTCTTGGCGAGGTACTCGTTGCCCCTTGAGGAGGATCCTCCGTAGGAGGATCCTCCGTAGGAGGAGAGCCCAGCGCGACGAAGGCTCGATTCGTCGCTGCCTTTTTACGCGCCTCAAGTTGCGCGATTATTTGCAGTTGGCGCTTGAATTCTTCCTTCAGGAGCCAGTGATAGCCCATCAGCAGTTCTTGCGGGGACCCGAAGGGTGGAGGAGTGCCTCGTAATGCTTCGCGGTAGCGATCCTACTCTTGCTCGTTGAGCTTGATTATGACGCGTTCGCCGGTTTGCTCATTGATTATGCTGGGAGGTTCGACTGCTCCTCCGTTATTGATGGGGGCACGATTGCCACCGTTACCGCCGTTGCCACCATTGCCACCGTTACCGCCGTTGGGTGGATCGGTGCAATTGCCAGCGTTGCCACCGTTGTCGCGATTGGCAGAGGTGTCGCCTGCGTTGATGACGGCGCACATGAAGTGATTGAGGAAGCTGTTGCTTCCACAACTCTCAGATCCGGAACCGTAGGTTCCATCTTCAGTGGCCAGATCGCTCAGATCGGAATCGCGACTACTGTCGTTGACCGTGTTTTCGACTACCGTCGGGGCGTTGAGCTCGCTGAGGGTGCCGATCGATGGAGGGAACCATGATGCTGGGGCAATCGCCGGTGCTGTCGGCTGATCAGGCATGCGAAGCATGCCCAATCTGACCAACATGGAAGCGGAAGCTCCCAATCGCCAAGATGATTCCGTCACCCACGGACTCGAAGGCCGGGCGGGTGGCCGGCGGGTGGACGGTGAAGTCGAACGCACCGAAGAGCTGGAGAATCTCCGCTGTTGCGGAGTTGTAGATCGCAGTTGATGGGGCCAAAGAAGCCGCAACATCAACACTCCCACTTCCCACAGACGGCGCCAATTGACGAGGGTTTAACTCATCAATGCCCATTGTTATGGACTTGGGTTTTGGAGAAGGAGGGAGCGCTAGAGACATCAATCGGCTAGCAAACAAGCACACAGGGGACAAAGATTTACCCAGGTTCACGCCTCGTAGAGGTCCCTACTCCTGCTTGTCTGCTCGTGGAATTATCGAAGGAATCGAAAGTTACAATGGTGCGCAGATGTAATCTGGCGAGGGTTGTGAAAACTAGGGTTGCGTGTGTCCTCCTCGCCGCCCCCTCCTAGCCTTTATATAGATAGGCTAGGTCTCGGGTAGCAGGTCGAGTCGGTTACAAGTTAGGGTTTTCCCCCTTCAAACTTTCAATCTTTAACTTCAATCAATCGAGAGTCCATAGGTTACTCGAGTCCCTTGCTTGGGCCTTGGCGACACCGTGGGCCTGTACGTATTTGGACCGTATATACCAAGCTCGAGTACCTGTAGGGTATACCCATGTCAGTTAGTAAAAAGAACACACATGCAATGACACTGGTGGATCCATATATGGTCTCTGAAGAGAACACACATTTCAATGACACCGGTGGATCAATATGTGGTATGTGAAAAGAAAACACATGAAATGACTGTAGTTGTTGTTAGTAAATAGAACACACATGCAATGACACTGGTGGATCCATATGTGGTATAAAAAATAACACACATGCAATGACTCTAGTTGTTATTAGTAAAAAGAACACACATGCAATGACTCTAGTTGTGGTTAGTAAAAAGAACACACATGCAATGACACTGGTGTATCCATGTGTGGTCTCTGAAGAGAACACACATTTCAATGACTCTGGTTGTTGTTAGTAAAAAGAACACACATGCAATGACACTGGTGGATCCATGTGTGGTCTCTGAAGAGAACACACATGCAATGACCCTGGTTGTTGTTAGTAAAAAGAGCACACATGAAATGACACTGGTGGATCCATAGGTGGATTGTGAAAAAACACACATGCAATGACACTGGTGGATCCATATGTGGTATGTGAAAAGAACACACATTTCAATGACTCTGGTTGTTGTTAGTAAAAAGAACACACATCCAATGACACTGGTGGATACATGTGGGGTCTGTAAAGACAACACAAATGAAATGACTCTGGTTGTTGTTATTAAAAAGAACACACATGCAATGACACTGGTATATCCATGTGTGGTCTCTGAAGAGAACACATGTTTCAATGACTCTTGTTGTTGTTAGTAAAAAGAACAAACATGCAATGACATTGGTGGATCCATAGGTGGAATGTGAAAAGAACACACATGCAATGACACTGGTGGATCCATATATGGTATTTGAAAAGAACACACATTTAAATGACTCTGGTTGTTGCTAGTAAAAAGAACACACATGCAATGACACTGGTGGATCTATGTATGGTCTCTGAAGAGAACACACATTTCAATGAAACCGGTGGATCCATATGTGGTATGTGAAAAGGACACACATGAAATGACTGTAGTTGTTGTTAGTAAAAAGTACACACATGCAATGACACTGGTGGATCCATATGTGGTATGTGAAAATAACACACCTGCAATGACTCTGGTTGTTGTTAGTAAAAACAACACACATGCAATGACACTAGTGGACCCATGTGTGGTCTCTGAAGAGAACACACATTTCAATGAATATGGTTGTTGTTAGTAAAAAGAAAACACATGAAATAACACTAGTGGATCCATATGTGGTATGTGAAAAGAACACACATGCAATGACTCTAGTTGTTGTTAGTAACAATAACACACATGCAATAACACAGGTGGATCCAAGTGTGGTCTTTGAAGAGAACACACATTTCAATGAAACTGGTGGATCCATAGGCGGATTGTGAAAAGAACACACATGAAATGACTCTAGTTGTTGTTAGTAATAAAAAACACATGCAATGACACTGGTGGATGCATAGGTGGATTGTGAAAAGAACACACATGCAATGACACTGGTGGATCCATATGTGGTATGTGAAAAGAAAACACATGCAATGACTCTGGTTGTTGTTAGTGAAAAGAACACATATGCAATGACACTGGTGGATCCATAGGTGGATTGTGAAAAGAACACACATGCAATGACACTGGTGGATCCATATGTGGTATGTGAAAATAACACACATGCAATGACTCTGGTTATTGTTAGTAAAAAGAACACACATGCAATGACACTAGTGGATCCATGTGTGGTCTCAGAAGAGAACACACATTTCAATGACTCTGGTTGTTGTTAGTAAAAAGAACACACATGCAATGACATTGGTGGATCCATGTGCGGTCTCTGAAGAGAACACACATGCAATGACCACTGGTTGATCCATATGTGGTATGTGAAAAGAACACACATGCAATGACTCTGGTTGTTGTTAGTAAAAAGAGCACACATGAAATGACACTGGTGGATCCATAGGTGGATTGTGAAAAGAACACACATGCAATGACACTCGTGGATCCATATGTGGTATGTGAAAAGAACACACATTTCAATGACTCTAGTTTTTGTTAGTAAAAATAACACACATGCAATAACACTGGTGGATACATGGGGGGTCTCTAAAGAGAATAGACATGAAATGATTCTGGTTGTTGTTAGTAAAAAGAGCACACATGCAATGACACTGGTGGATCCATAGTTGGATTGTGAAAAGAACACACATGCAATTACACTGGTAGATCCATATGTGGTATGTGAAAAGAACACACTTGCAATGAATCTGGTTGTTGTTAGTAAAAAAACACACATGCAATGAAACTGGTGGATCTATAGGTGGATTGTGAAAAGAGCACACATGCAATGACTCTGGTTGTTCCATATGTGGTATGTGAAAAGAACACACATTTCAATGACTCTTGTTGTTGTTAGTAAAAATAACACACATGCAATGACACTGGTGGATCCATAGGTGGATTGTGAAAAGAAAACACATGCAATGACACTGGTGGAACCATATATGGTATGTGAAAAGAACACACATTTCAATGACTCTAGTTGTTGTTAGTAAAAAGAACACACATGCAATGACACTGGTGGATCCATGTATGGTCTCTAAAGAGAACACACATTTCAATGACACCGGTGGATCCATATTTGGTATGTGAAAAGAACACACATGAAATGACTCCAGCTATTGTTCGTAAAAAGAACACACATGCAATGACACTGGTGGATCCATGTGTGGTCTCTAAAGGGAACACACATGCAATGACTCTGGTTGTTGTTAGTAAAACGAGCACACATTAAATGACACTAGTGGATCCATAGGTGGATTGTGAAAAAAAAGACACATGCAATGACACTGGTGGATCCATATGTGGTATGTGAAAAGAACACACATTTCAATGACTCTGGTCGTTGTTAGTAAAAAAAACACACATGCAATGACACTGGTGGATACATGTGGGGTCTCTAAAGAGAAAACACATGAAATGATTCTGGTTGTTCAGTAAAAAGAGGACACATGCAATCATACTGGTGGATCCATAGGTGGATTGTGAAAAGAACACACATGCAATGACACTGGTAGATCCATATGTCGTATGTCAAAAGAACACACATGAAATGACTCTGGTTGTTGTTAGTAAAAAGAGCACACATGCAATGACACTGGTGGATCCATAGGTGGATTGTGAAAAGAGGACACATGCAATGACTCTGGTTGTTCCATATGTGGTATGTGAAAAGAACACACATGCAATGACTCTAGTTGTTGTTAGTAAAAAGAACACACATGTAATGACACTGGTGGATCCATATGTGGTATGTGAAAAGAACACACATTTCAATGACTCTGGTTGTTGTTAGTAAAAATAACACACATGCAATGACACTGGTGGATCCATAGGTGGATTGTGAAAAGAACACACATGCAATGACACTGGTGGATCCATATATGGTATGTGAAAAGAACACACATTTCAATGACTCTATTCGTTGTTAGTAAAAACAAAACACATGCAATGACACTAGTGGATCCACGTATGGTCTCTGAAGAGAACACACATTTCAATGACACCGGTGGATCCATATTTGGTATGTGAAAAGAACACACATGAAATGACTCCAGCTGTTGTTCGTAAAAAGAACACACATGCAATGACACTGGTGGATCCATGTGTGGTCTCTGAAGGGAACACACATGCAATGACTCTGGTTGTTGTTAGTAAAAAGAGCACACATTAAATGACACTAGTGGATCCATAGGTGGATTCTGAAAAAAAAAGACACATGCAATGACACTGGTGGATCCATATGTGGTATGTGAAAAGAACACACATTTCAATGACTCTGGTCGTTGTTAGTAAAAAGAACACAAAAGGCAATGACACTGGTGGATACATGTGGGGTCTCTAAAGAGAAAACACATGAAATGACTCTGGTTGTTTAGTAAAAAGAGCACACATGCAATGATACTGGTGGATCCATAGGTGGATTGTGAAAAGAACACACATGCAATGACACTGGTAGATCCATATGTCGTATGTGAAAAGAACACACATGCAATGACTCTGGTTGTTGTTAGTAAAAAGAACACACATGCAAGGACACTGGTGGATCCATAGGTGGATTGTGAAAAGAGCACACATGCAATGACTCTGGTTGTTCCATATGTGGTATGTGAAAAGAATACACATGCAATGAATCCAGTTGTTGTTAGTAAAAAGAACACACATGTAATGACACTGGTGGATCCATATGTGGTATGTGAAAAGAACACACATTTCAATGACTCTGGTTGTTGTTAGTAAAAATAACACACATGCAATGACACTGGTGGATCCATAGGTGGATTGTGAAAAGAACACACATGCAATGACACTGGTGGATCCATATATGGTATGTGAAAAGAACACACATTTCAATGACTCTGGTTGTTGTTAGTAAAAAGAACACACATGCAATGACACTGGTGGATCCATGTATGATCTCTGAAGAGAACACACCTTTCAATGACTCTGGTTGTTGTTAGTAAAAAGAACACACATTTAATGACACTTGTGGATCCATATGTGGTATGTGAAGAGAACACACATGCAATGACCCTGGTTGTTTTTAGTTAAAAGAGCACACATGAAATGACACTGGTGGATCCATAGGTGGATTGTGAAAAGAACACAAATGCAATGACACTGGTGGATCCATATGTGGTATGTGAAAAGAACACACATTTCAATGACTCTGATTATTGTTAGTAAAAAGAACACACATGCAATGATACAGGTGGATCCATGTATGGTCTCTAAAGAGAACACACCTTTCAATGACACCGGTGGATCCATATGTGGTATGTGAAAAGAAAACACATGAAATGACTCGCGTTGTTGTTAGTAAAAAGAACACACATGCAAAGACACTGGTGGATCCATATGTGGTATGAAAAAATAACACACATGCAATGACTCTAGTTGTTGTTATTAAAAAGAACACACATGCAATGACATTGGTATATCCATGTGTGGTCTCTGAAGAGAACACACGTTTCAATGACTCTTGTTGTTGTTAGTAAAAAGAACACACATGCAATGACATTGGTGGATCCATAGGTGGATTGTGAAAAGAACACAAATGCAATGACACTGGTGGATCCATATATGGTATGTGAAAAGAACACACATTTCAATGACTCTAATTATTGTTAGTAAAAAGAACACACATGCAATGACACTGGTGGATGCATGTATGGTCTCTGAATAAAACACACCTTTTAATGACACCGGTGGATCCATATGTGGTATGTGAAAAGAAAACACATGAAATGACTCTAGTTGTTGTTAGTAAAAAGAACACACATGCAATGACACTGGTGTATCCATGTGTGGTCTCTGAAGAGAACACACGTTTCAATGACTCTTGTTTTTGTTAGTAAAAAGAACACACATGCAATGACACTGGTGGATCCATGTGTGGTCTCTGAAGAGAACACACATGCAATGACCATGGTTGTTGTTAGTAAAAAGAGCACACATGAAATGACACTGGTGGATCCATAGGTGGTATGTGAAAAGAACACACATTTAATGACTCTGGTTGTTGTTAGTAAAAAGAACACACATGCATTGACACAGGTGGATACATGTGGGGTCTCTAAAGAGAACACACATGAAATGACTCTGGTTGTTGTTAGTAAAAAGAGCACACATGCAATGACACTGGTGGATCCATAGGTGGATTGTGAAAAGAACACACATGCAATGACACTGGTAGATCCATATGTGGTATGTGAAAAGAACACACATGCAATGACTTTGGTTGTTGTTAGTAAAAGAACAAACGTGCAATGACACAGGTGGATCCATAGTTGGATTGTGAAAAGAGCACACATGCAATGACTCTGGTTGTTCCATACGTGGTATGTGAAAAGAACACACATTTCAATGACTATGGTTGTTGTTAGGAAAAATAACACACATGTAATGACACTGGTGGATCCATATGTGGTATGTGAAGAGAACACACATGCACTGACCCTGGTTGATTTTAGTAAAAAGAGCACACATGAAATGACACTGGTGGATCCATAGGTGGATTGTGAAAAGAACACACATGCAATGACACTGGTGGATCCATATGTGGTCTCTGAAGAGAACACACATTTCAATGACTCTTGTTGTTGTTAGTAAAAAGAACACACATGCAATGACATTGGTGGATCCATAGGTGGATTGTGAAAAGAACACAAATGCAATGACACTGGTGGATCCATATATGGTATGTGAAAAGAACACACATTTCAATGACTCTGATTATTGTTAATAAAAAGAACACACATGCAATGACACTGGTGGATCCATGTATGGTCTCTAAAGAGAACACACCTTTCAATGACACCGGTGGATCCATATGTGGTATGTGAAAAGAAAACACATGAAATGACTCTAGTTGTTGTTAGTAAAAAGAACACACATGCAATGACACTGCTGGATCCATATGTGGTATGAAAAATAACACACATGCAATGACTCTAGTTGTTGTTAGTAAAAAGAACACACATGCAATGACACTGGTGTATCCATGTGTGGTCTCTGAAGAGAACACACGTTTCAATGACTCTTGTTTTTGTTAGTAAAAAGAACACACATGCAATGACACTGGTGGATCCATGTGTGGTCTCTGAAGAGAATACACATGCAATGACCCTGGTTGTTTTTAGTAAAAAGAGCACACATGAAATGACACTGGTGGATCCATAGGTGGATTGCGAAAAGAACACACATGCAATGACACTGTTGGATCCATATGTGGTATGTGAAAAGAACACACATTTCAATGAATCTGGTTGTTGTTAGTAAAAAGAACGCACATGCAATGACACCGGTGGATACATGTGGCGTCTCTAAAGAGAACACACATGAAATGACTCTGGTTGTTGTTAGTAAAAAGAGCACACATGCAATGACACTGGTGGATCCATAAGTGGATTGTGAAAAGAACACACATGCAATGACACTGGTAGATCCATATGTGGTATGTGAAAAGAACACACATGCAATGACTTTGGTTGTTGTTAGTAAAAAAACACACATGCAATGACACAGGTGGATCCATAGTTGGATTGTGAAAAGAGCACACATGCAATGACTCTGGTTGTTCCATATGTGGTATGTGAAAAGAACACACATTTCAATGACTCTGGTTGTTGTTAGGAAAAATAACACACATGTAATGACACTGGTGGATCCATATGTGGTATGTGAAGAGAACACACATGCAATGACCCTGGTTGATTTTAGTAAAAAGAGCACACATGAAATGACACTGCTGGATCCATAGTTGGATTGTGAAAAGAACACACATGCAATGACATTGGTGGATCCATATGTGGTATGTGAAAAGAACACACATTTCAATGACTCTGGTTGTTGTTAGTAAAAAGAACACACATGCCATGACACTGGTGGATCCATGTATGGTCTCTGAAGAGAACACACATTTCAATGACACCAGTGGATCCATATTTGGTATGTGAAAAAACACACATGAAATGACTCCAGTTGTTGTTAGTAAAAAGAACACACATGCAATGACACTAGTGGATCCATGTGTGGTCTTTAAAGAGAACACACATGCAATGACTCTGGTTGTTGTTAGTAAAAATAACACACATGCAATAACACTGGTGGATACATGTGGGGTCTCTAAAGAGAACAAACATGAAATGACTCTGGTTGTTGTTAGTAACAAGAGCACACATGCAATGACACTGGTGGATCCATATATGGTCTCTGAAGAGAACACACATTTCAATGACACCGGTGGATCCATATTTGGTATGTGAAAAGAACACACATGAAATGACTCCAGTTGTTGTTAGTAAAAAGAACACACATGCAATGACACTGGTGGATCCATGTGTGGTCTCTAAAGAGAACACACATGCAATGACTCTGGTTGTTGTTAGTAAAAAGAGCACACATGAAATGACACTGGTGGATCCATAGGTGGATTGTGAAAAAAACACATGCAATGACATTGGTGGATCCATATCTGGTATGTGAAAAGAACACACATTTCAATGACTCTGGTTATTGTTAGTAAAAAGAACACACATGCAATGACACTGGTGGATACATGTGGGGTCTCTGAAGAGAACACACATGAAATGACTGTGGTTGTTGTTAGTAAAAAGAGCACACATGCAATGATACTGGTGGATCCATAGATGGATTGTGAAAAGAACACACATGCAATGACACTGGTAGATCCATATGTGGTATGTGAAAATAACACACATGCAATGACTCTGGTGGATCCATATATGGTATGTGAAAAGAACACACATTTCAATGACTCTGGTTGTTGTTAGTAAAAAGAACACACACGCAATGACACTGGTGGATCCATGTATGATCTCTGAAGAGAACACACCTTTCAATGACACCGGTGGATCCATATGTCGTATGTGAAAAGAAAACACATGAAATGACTCAAGTTGTTGTTAGTAAAAAGAACACACATGCAATGACACTGGCGGATCCATATGTGGTATGAAAAAATAACACACATGCAATGACTCTAGTTATTGTTGGTAAAAAGAACACACATGCAATGACACTGGTGTATCCATATGTGGTCTCTAAAGAGAACACACATTTCAATGACTCTTGTTGTTGTTAGTAAAAAGAACACACATGCAATGCCATTGGTGGATCCATAGGTGGATTGTGAAAAGAACACAAATGCAATGACACTGGTGGATCCATATATGGTATGTGAAAAGAACACACATTTCAATGGCTCTGATTATTGTTAGTAAAAAGAACACACATGCAATGACACTGGTCGATCCATGTATGGTCCCTAAAGAGAACACACCTTTCAATGACACCGGTGGATCCATATGTGGTATGTGAAAAGAAAACACATGAAATGACTCCAGTTCTTCTTGGTAAAAAGAACACACATGCAATGACACTGGTGGATCCATATGTGGTATGAAAAAATAACACACATGCAATGACTCTAGTTGTCGTTGGTACAAAGAACACACATGCAATGACACTGTTGTATCCATGTGTGGTCTCTGAAGAGAACACACATTTCAATGACTCTTGTTGTTGTTAGTAAAAAGAACACACATGGAGTGACATTGGTGGATCCATAGGTGGATTGTGAAAAGAACACAAATGCAATGACACTGGTGGATCCATATATGGTATGTGAAAAGAACACACATTTCAATGACTCTGATTATTGTTAGGAAAAAAACACACATGCAATGACACTGGTGGATCCATGTATGGTCTCTGAAGAGAACACACCTTTCAATGACACCGATGGATCCATATGTGGTATGTGCAAAGAAAACACATGAAATGACACTGGTGGATCCATATGTGGTATGAAAAAATAACACACATGCAATGACTCTAGTTGTTGTAAGTAAAAAGAACACACATGCAATGACTCTAGTTGTTGTTAGTAAAAAGAACACACATGCAATGACACTGGTGGATCCATATGTGGTATGAAAAAATAACACACGGAATGACTCTAGTTGTTGTTACTAAAAAAGAACACACATGCAATGACACTTGTGTATCCATGTGTGGTCTCTGAAGAGAACACACGTTTCAATGACTCTTGTTGTTGTTAGTAAAAAGAACACACATGCAATGACACAGGTGGATCCATGTGTGGTCTCTGAAGAGAACACCCATGCAATGACCCTGGTTGTTGTTAGTAAAAACAGCACACCTGAAATGACACTGGTGGATCCATAGGTGGATTGTGAAAAGAACACACATGCAATGACACTGGTGGATCCATATGTGGTATGTGAAAAGAACACACATTTCAATGACTGGTTGTTGTTAGTAAAAAGAACACACATGCAATGACACAGGTGGATACATGTGGGGTCTCTAAAGAGAACACACATGAAATGACTCTGGTTGTTGTTAGTAAAAAGAGTACACATGCAATGACACTGGTGGATCCATAGGTGGATTGTGAAAAGAACACACATGCAATGACACTGGTAGATCCATATGTGGTATGTGAAAAGAACACACATGCAATGACTCTGGTTGTTGTTAGTAAAAAAACACACATGCAAGACACTGGTGGATCCATAGTTGGATTATGAAAAGAGCACACATGTAGTGACTCTGGTTGTTCCATATGTGGTATGTGAAAAGAACACACATTTCAATGACTCTTGTTGTTGTTAGTAAAAAGAACACACATGTAATGACACTGGTGGAGCCATATGTGGTATGTGAAGAGAACACACATGCAATGACCCTGGTTGTTTTTAGTAAAAAGAGCACACATGAAATGACACTGGTTGTTAGTAAAAAGAACAGACATGCAATGACTCTAGTTGTTGTTAGTAAAAAGAACACACATGCAATGACACAGGTGGATCCATGTGTGGTCTCTGAAGAGAACACCCATGCAATGACCCTGGTTGTTGCTAGTAAAAAGAGCACACCTGAAATGACAATGGTGGATCCATAGGTGGATTGTGAAAAGAACACACATGCAATGACACTGGTGGATCCATATGTGGTATGTGAAAAGAACACACATTTCAATGAATCTGGTTGTTGTTAGTAAAAAGAACACACATGCAATGACACAGGTGGATACATGTAGGGTCTCTAAAGAGAACACACATGAAATGACTCTCGTTGTTGTTAGTAAAAAGAGCACACATGCAATGACACTGGTGGATCCATAGGTGGATTGTGAAAAGAACACACATGCAACGACACTGGTAGATCCATATGTGGTATGTGAAAAGAACACACATGCAATGACTCTGGTTGTTGTTAGTAAAAAAACACATGCAAGACACTGGTGGATCCATAGTTGGATTATGAAAAGAGCACACATGCAGTGACTCTGGTTGTTCCATATGTGGTATGTGAAAAGAACACACATTTCAATGACTCTGGTTGTTGTTAGTAAAAAGAACACACATGTAATGACACTGGTGGATCCATATGTGGTATGTGAAGAGAACACTCATGCAATGACCCTGGTTGTTTTTAGTAAGAAGAGCACACATGAAATAACACTGGTGGATCCATAGGTGGATTGTGAAAAGAACACACATGCAATGACACTGGTGGATCCATATGTGGTATGTGAAAGGAACTCACATTCCAATGACTCTGGTTGTTGTTAGTAAAAAGAACACACATGCAATGACTCTGGTCGATCCATGTATGGTCTCTGAAGAGAACACACATTTCAATGACACCGGTGGATCCATATGTGGTATGTGAATAGAACACACATGAAATGACTCTAGTTGTTGTTAGTAAAAAGAACAAACATGCAATGAAACTGGTGGATCCATATGTGGTATGTGAAAATAACACACATGCAATGACTCTAGTTGTTGTTAGTGAAAAGAACACACATGCAATGACACTAGTGGATCCATGTGTGGTCTCTAAAGAAAACACACATTTCAATGACTCTAGTTGTTGTTAGTAAAAAGAACACACATGCAATGACACTGGTGGATCCATGTGTGTCTCTGAAGAGAACACATGCAATGACTCCAGTTGTTGTTTGTAAAAAGAACACACATGTAATAACACTGGTGGATCCATATGTGGTATGTGAAAAGAACACACATTTCAATAACTTTGGTTGTTGTTAGTAAAAATAAGACACATGCAATGACACTTGTGGATGCATAGGTGGATTGTGAAAAGAACACACATGCAATGACACTGGTGGATCCATATATGGTATGTGAAAAGAACACACATTTCACTGACTCTAGTTGTTGTTAGTAAAAAGAACACACATGCATTGACACTGGTGGATCCATGTATGGTCTCTGAAGAGAACACACATTTCAATTACACCGGTGGATCCATATGTGGTATGTGAAAAGAACACGAATGAAATGACTCCAGTTGTTGATAGTAAAAAGAACACACATGCAATGACACTGGTGGATCCATATGTGGTCTGTGAAAAGAACACACATTTCAATGACTCTGGTTGTTATTAGTAAAAAGAACACACATGCAATGACATAGGTGGATACATGTGGCGTCTCTAAAGAGAACACACATGAAATGACTCTGGTTGTTGTTCGTAAAAAGAGCACACATGCAATGACACTGGTGGATCCATAGGTGGATTGTGAAAAGAACACACATGCAACGACACTGGTAGATCCGTATGTGGTATGTGAAAAGAACACACATGCAATGACTCTGGTTGTTGTTAGTAAAAAAACACATGCAAGACACTGGTGGATCCATAGTTGGATTATGAAAAGAGCACACATGCAGTGACTCTGGTTGTTCCATATGTGGTATGTGAAAAGAACACACATTTCAATGACTCTGGTTGCTGTTAGTAAAAAGAACACACATGTAATGACACTGGTGGATCCATATGTGGTATGTGAAGAGAACACACATGCAATGACCCTGGTTGTTTTTAGTAAAAAGAGCACACATGAAATAACACTGGTGGATCCATAGGTGGATTGTGAAAAGAACACACATGCAATGACACTGGTGGATCCATATGTGGTATGTGAAAGGAACTCACATTCCAATGACTCTGGTTGTTGTTAGTAAAAAGAACACACATGCAATGACACTGGTCGATCCATGTATGGTCTCTGAAGAGAACACACATTTCAATGACACCGGTGGATCCATATGTGGTATGTGAATAGAACACACATGAAATGACTCTAGTTGTTGTTAGTAAAAAGAACAAACATGCAATGAAACTGGCGGATCCATATGTGGTATGAAAAAATAACACACATGCAATGACTCTAGTTATTGTTGGTAAAAAGAACACACATGCAATGACACTAGTGTATCCATATGTGGTCTCTAAAGAGAACACACATTTCAATGACTCTTGTTGTTGTTAGTAAAAAGAACACACATGCAATGACATTGGTGGATCCATAGGTGGATTGTGAAAAGAACACAAATGCAATGACACTGGTGGATCCATATATGGTATGTGAAAAGAACACACATTTCCATGACTCTGATTATTGTTAGTCAAAAGAACACACATGCAATGACACTGGTGGATCCATGTATGGTCTCTGAAGAGAACAAACCTTTCAATGACACCGGTGGATCCATATGTGGTATGTGAAAAGAAAACACATGAAATGACTCTAGTTGTTGTTAGTAAAAAGAACACACATGCAATGACACTAGTGGATCCATATGTGGTATGAAAAAATAACACACATGCATTGACTCTAGTTGTCGTTGGTACAAAGAACACACATGCAATGACACTGTTGTATCCATGTGTGGTCTCTGAAGAGAACACACATTTCAATGACTCTTGTTGTTGTTAGTAAAAAGAACACACATGGAGTGACATTGGTGGATCCATAGGTGGATTGTGAAAAGGACACAAATGCAATGACACTGGTGGATCCATATATGGTATGTGAAAAGAACACACATTTCAATGACTCTGATTATTGTTAGGAAAAAAACACACATGCAATGACACTGGTGGATCCATGTATGGTCTCTGAAGAGAACACACCTTTCAATGACTCCGATGGATCCATATGTGGTATGTGAAAAGAAAACACATGAAATGACACTGGTGGATCCATATGTGGTATGAAAAAATAACACACATGCAATGACTCTAGTTGTTGTTAGTAAAAAGAACACACATGCAATGACTCTAGTTGTTGTTAGTAAAAAGAACACACATGCAATGACACTGGTGGATCCATATGTGGTATGAAAAAATAACACACATGGAAAGACTCTAGTTGTTGTTACTAAAAAAGAACACACATGCAATGACACTTGTGTATCCATGTGTGGTCTCTGAAGAGAACACACGTTTCAATGACTCTTGTTGTTGTTAGTAAAAAGAACACACATGCAATGACACAGGTGGATCCATGTGTGGTCTCTGAAGAGAACACCCATGCAATGACCCTGGTTGTTTTTAGTAAAAACAGCACACCTGAAATGACACTGGTGGATCCATAGGTGGATTGTGAAAAGAACACACATGCAATGACACTGGTGGATCCATATGTGGTATGTGAAAAGAACACACATTTCAATGACTGGTTGTTGTGAGTAAAAAGAACACACATGCAATGACACAGGTGGATACATGTGGGGTCTCTAAAGAGAACACACATGAAATGACTCTGGTTGTTGTTAGTAAAAAGAGCACACATGCAATGACACTGGTGGATACATAGGTGGATTGTGAAAAGAACACACATGCAATGACACTGGTAGATCCATATGTGGTATGTGAAAAGAACACACATGCAATGACTCTGGTTGTTGTTAGTAAAAAAACACACATGCAAGACACTGGTGGATCCATAGTTGGATTATGAAAAGAGCACACATGTAGTGACTCTGGTTGTTCCATATGTGGTATGTGAAAAGAACACACATTTCGATGACTCTGGTTGTTGTTAATAAAAAGTACACAAATGTAATGACCCTGGTGGAGCCATATGTGGTATGTGAAGAGAACACACATGCAACGACCCTGGTTGTTTTTAGTTAAAAGAGCACACATGAAATGACACTGGTTGTTAGTAAAAAGAACAGACATGCAATCACTCTAGTTGTTGTTAGTAAAAAGAACACACATGCAATGACACAGGTGGATCCATTTGTGGTCTCTGAAGAGAACACCCATGCAATGACCCTGGTTGTTGTTAGTAAAAAGAGCACACCTGAAATGACACTGGTGGATCCATAGGTGGATTGTGAAAAGAACACACATGCAATGACACTGGTGGATCCATATGTGGTATGTGAAAAGAACACACATTTCAATGAATCTGGTTGTTGTTAGTAAAAAGAACACACATGCAATGACATAGGTGGATACATGTAGGGTCTCTAAAGAGAACACACATGAAATGACTCTGGTTGTTGTTCGTAAAAAGAGCACACATGCAATGACACTGGTGGATCCATAGGTGGATTGTGAAAAGAACACACAT
Source organism: Avena eriantha (assembly GCA_910589775.1). Lineage (NCBI taxonomy): Eukaryota > Viridiplantae > Streptophyta > Magnoliopsida > Poales > Poaceae > Avena > Avena eriantha. Next base: position 532,188,104 of record OU342743.1, on the reverse strand, counting down.
GCAACGACACTGGTAGATCCGTATGTGGTATGTGAAAAGAACACACATGCAATGACTCTGGTTGTTGTTAGTAAAAAAACACATGCAAGACACTGGTGGATCCATAGTTGGATTATGAAAAGAGCACACATGCAGTGACTCTGGTTGTTCCATATGTGGTATGTGAAAAGAACACACATTTCAATGACTCTGGTTGCTGTTAGTAAAAAGAACACACATGTAATGACACTGGTGGATACATATGTGGTATGTGAAGAGAACACACATGCAATGACCCTGGTTGTTTTTAGTAAAAAGAGCACACATGAAATAACACTGGTGGATCCATAGGTGGATTGTGAAAAGAACACACATGCAATGACACTGGTGGATCCATATGTGGTATGTGAAAGGAACTCACATTCCAATGACTCTGGTTGTTGTTAGTAAAAAGAACACACATGCAATGACACTGGTCGATCCATGTATGGTCTCTGAAGAGAACACACATTTCAATGACACCGGTGGATCCATATGTGGTATGTGAATAGAACACACATGAAATGACTCTAGTTGTTGTTAGTAAAAAGAACAAACATGCAATGAAACTGGTGGATCCATATGTGGTATGTGAAAATAACACACATGCAATGACTCTAGTTGTTGTTAGTGAAAAGAACACACATGCAATGACACTAGTGGATCCATGTGTGGTCTCTAAAGAGAACACACATTTCAATGACTCTAGTTGTTGTTAGTAAAAAGAACACACATGCAATGACACTGGTGGATCCATGTGTGTCTCTGAAGAGAACACACATGCAATGACCCTGGTTGTTTTTAGTAAAAAAAAAGAGCACACATGAAATGACACTGGTGGATCCATAGGTGGATTGTGAAAAGAACACACATGCAATGACACTGGTGGATCCATATGTGGTATGTGAAAAGAACACACATTTCAATGACTCTGGTTGTTGTTAGTAAAAATGACACACATGCAATGACACTGGTGGATCCATATGTGGTATGTGAAAAGAACACATATTTCAATGACTCTGGTTGTTGTTAGTAAAAAGAGAACACATGCAATGACACTGGTGGATCCATAGGTGGATTGTGAAAAGAATACACATGCAATGACACTAGTAGATCCATATGTGGTATGTGAAAAGAACACACATGCAATGACTATGGTTGTTGTTAGTAAAAAAACACACATTCAATGACACTGGTGGATCCATAGGTGGATTGTGAAAAGAGCACACATGCAATGACTTTGGTTGTTCCATATGTGGTATGTGAAAAGAACACACATGCAATGACTCCAGTTGTTGTTTGTAAAAAGAACACACATGTAATAACACTGGTGGATCCATATGTGGTATGTGAAAAGAACACACATTTCAATAACTTTGGTTGTTGTTAGTAAAAATAAGACACATGCAATGACACTTGTGGATGCATAGGTGGATTGTGAAAAGAACACACATGCAATGACACTGGTGGATCCATGTATGGTCTCTAAAGAGAACACACATTTCAATTACACCGGTGGATCCATATGTGGTATGTGAAAAGAACACGAATGAAATGACTCCAGTTGTTGATAGTAAAAAGAACACACATGCAATGAAACTGGTGGATCCATATGCGGTATGTGAAAATAACACACATGCAATGACTCTGGTTGTTGTTAGTAAAAAGAACACACATGCAATGACACTAGTGGATCCATGTGTGGTCTCTTAAGAGAACACACATTTCAATGACTCTGGTTGTTGTTAGTAAAAAGAACACACTTCTAATGACACTGGTGGATCCATTTCTGGTCTCTGAAGAGAACACACATGCAATGACTTTGGTTGTTGTTAGTAAAAAGAGCACACATGAAATGACACGGGTGGATCCATAGGTGGATTGTGAAAAGAACACACATGCAATGACACTGGTGTATCCATATGTGGTATGTGAAAAGAACACATATTTCAATGACTCTGGTTGTTGTTAGTAAAAAGAACACACATGAAATGACTCTAGTTGTTGTTAGGAAAAAGAACACACATGCAATGACACTGGTGTATCCATGTGTGGTCTCAGAAGAGAACACACGTTTCAATGACTCTTGTTTTTGTTAGTAAAAAGAACACACATGCAATGACACTGGTGGATCCATGTGTGGTCTCTGAAGAGAACACACATGCAATGACCCTGGTTGTTGTTAGTAAAAAGAGCACACATGAAATGACACTGGTGGATCCATAGGTGGTATGTGAAAAGAACACACATTTAATGACTCTGGTTGTTGTTAGTAAAAAGAACACACATGCATTGACACAGGTGGATACATGTGGGGTCTCTAAAGAGAACACACATGAAATGACTCTGGTTGTTGTTAGTAAAATGAGCACACATGCAATGACACTAGTGGATCCACATGTGGATTGTGAAAAGAACACACATGCAATGACACTGGTAGATCCATATGTGGTATGTGAAAAGAACACACATGCAATGACTTTGGTTGTTGTTAGTAAAAAAACAAAGACACAGGTGGATCCATAGTTGGATTGTGAAAAGAGCACACATGCAATGACTCTGGTTGTTCCATACGTGGTATGTGAAAAGAACACACATTTCAATGACTATGGTTGTTGTTAGGAAAAATAACACACATGTAATGACACTGGTGGATCCATATGTGGTATGTGAAGAGAACACACATGCACTGACCCTGGTTGATTTTAGTAAAAAGAGCACACATGAAATGACACTGGTGGATCCATAGGTGGATTGTGAAAAGAACACACATGCAATGACACTGGTGGATCCATATGTTGTATGTGAAAAGAACACACATTTCAATGAATCTGGTTGTTGTTAGTAAAAAGAACACACATGCAATGACACCTCCAAGGTGACCCAGATAGGCGTAGGCCTAGATAGAGCATAGGAAAGCGCGCTCGTCAAGTTCCTCCAAGAAAATCAAGATATCTTTGCATGGCAGCCATCTGACATGACCGGAGTACCTAGGGAACTTGCCGAGCACTCTTTAAATGTAAACCCAAACGCTAAACCCGTAAAACAGTCCTTACGACGTTTCGGTGATGAAAAGCGTAAGGCAATAGCTAAGAAACTAGCACGGCTCGAGTTAGATGGATTCATAGAAGAGGTCATCCACACTGAGTGGTCGGCCAATCCTGTAATGGTCCCTAAAAAGAACACCACTGATTTAAGGATGTGTGTTGATTATACTGCCTTGAACAAAGCTTGTCCAAAAGATCCGTTCGCTCTGCCTAGAATCGATTCTACGGTAGGCTCGGAACTCCTCTGTTTTCTCGACGCATATTCTGGTTATCACTAAATCCGGATGAAGGAATCTGACAAAGTCAAAACTTCATTCATAACCCCTTTCGGAACCTTATGTTTTGTTGCAATGCCCTTTGGGTTGAAGAACGCAGGAGCTACGTACCAGCGCACGATGTAGCGTTGCCTCCATGACCAACTCGGACGCAATGTACATGCATACGTGGATGATATTGCGATGATTTCTAAAAAGAAGGAAAGGATGATTTCCGACTTGGAGGAAACATTCGCCAATCTACGAAAATACAACATCATGCTTAACCTGAAGAAATGTTTGTTTGGAATACCAGCCGGAAAATTGTTAGGTTTCATCATGTCTCAAAGAGGCATAGAGGTGAACCGGGACAAAATCAAGGCTATACTCAATATTTCCAGGCCAACTCGCCTGAAGGACGTACAGAGACTAACTGGTTGCATTGCTGCAGTCAGTCGGTTTGTAAGTCGGCTTGGAGAAAGATCCGCACCATTATATAAACTCTTGAAAAGGACCAAGGATTTTGTTTGGACTGACGAAGCTGAAGCCGCACTACAAGACCTGAAGAAAGTACTCTCATCTACTCCTATCGTTGCTGCGCCGGAACCACAGGAACCGATGTTGCTTTATCTTGCTGCGACAAACAAGGTCGTTAGTATCGTCATGGTGGTGGAGAGACCGGAGGAAAATCAGGAACACCTGGTACAGCGTCCGACTTACTTTGTCAGCGAGGTCCTAACAGAATCAAAACAGCAATATCCGCACTATCAAAAGTTGGCTTACGGTGTTTTTCTAGCATCTCGTAAGTTACGACATTATTTTCAGGAGCATCCAATTACCGTGGTGAGCACAGCTCCCATGAGAGATATAATCAATAACAGTGACGCCACAGGACGCGTCACCAAATGGGGCATACAGCTTTCAACTTTTGATATTGAGTATAAACCCCGGACAACAATCAAATCCAAAATGGGGCATATGTGGAGGCATATTCCTTGGAATATGCCTTTCCCAAAATAGCAAACCGACCGGGTCATCTTTTGCCATCGTAAGCCATGCAGAGGCTACGTAAGCCTCTACGGCGCCAGCGTCATCCGACACAGGCTGCGTCACCTTTGTCGGCCACGCCTCGGTGGTCCTTCCCTCTGTCCTCTTCGCTCATGCTCCAGCGTACAGTGACCACCTTTTGACCCGCGAGATACATTCCTTCTCTTGCAAGCCTGATATAACCCGGATCATGCTTGGTTAATCTGTCCTCGTGGGTACCTGCATACTAGTTACAAAAAGCCTGCCCGCATACGACATACGTCAGCCGGGACACAGTCAGGTGGACATCCTCCGGTCCGGGTCATCCCGTAAGACGGCCTGCCTTGAGGTGACTCGGCCAGCATACGCTTTGACCTTGCCGTACCTCGGCTAACTCGGCCTCTATACCCCGGCGTGACCCTACCCGGGGGTATCCCCCCAACATTAGTCCCCGAAGCTGGTGCGGTCTTAGCAACTTCAGATGCTAAGGCCACGGCAGGTTCAATTTACTGAGCTTTTTGCTCCTCTTTCTGAGTTAACTTGTAGCTCGGATTTCGTGGCTAGCTTTCCCTTGGCACATTCCGAGTTATTACTCGCTGGCCGGGTCACCCTTCTATTTTCCGGGTTATCCTTCCTTCTCTCTTACACTTCCTCACGTCCTACATGGAGGGTAATCATTATCTTGCCTCATTTTAAGGGCATGCACCCGTTACTGTACTTATTGTCAGTGTTTACTGCAGCGCACATCGCGTCGCAACTGCCTCCTTGTTAACTGTATCACCACGTCGCGTCATGGGATCTCCTGCGCCTTGTGGCCCTTCCTGTGGCTTGCCTCTGATTGGCTGACCCGGCACATACACGGCCACACCGTGTGGCCTCGATGCACAGCGCGATCCCACTACCCACCGCTGGGGCGTGGTTAAATAGGGGAGGGGGCGCGTCCCTTGGTGGTTTTCCCACTTCACGCGCCCCTCTGCCCATTTGCCTCTTCTTCTTCCTTGCGACAGCGCCGCCGCCGCATCTGCTTTGCAGCACCACCGCCGCACCGTGCCTTTTTCGCACTAGCCTCGTTGCTGCTCTCGCGCCGCTTCAATGTCACGGGTCCGTGCCAATCCAAGCCTCTGCCCCCACCTCCGATCGGGCCGGTGAGGACAGTGATTCGGAGATGACCGAGGAGGAGCTCGCCATTGCTGAAGAAGAGATGGAGGAGGGGGTGAAACCATGGAGCGCGGTGCCTGGGCTGGTTCCTGGGTGTGCCAGGATGACCTGGATTGGCTCTACCGCACCCGCCGCATCCCCGAGGGCGTGATTGCTCGCCTTGCCTCCGAGGAGCTCGCTCCCTCACCCAATCCGGGTGAGTTTGTGATCTTCCTATCCCACTTCCAGCGCGGCTTCGGCCTGCTAGTGAGTGATTTCTTCCATGACTTCCTCAACATCTACGAACTCCAACCTCACCATCTTCTGGCGAATGCCATCACATCCCTCTCTTCATTCGCCTCCACCGTAGAAGGATATGTCGGCCTGTGGCCCACCAAAGAGCTCTGGATCCGGTTCTTCGGTCTGTGAAGGAACGTGATTCCGAATAAGCTGCGTGCCCCGGAGGACAAACATCTGACTCAATTTGGTGCCGCCTCCATCTCTCCCCGGAAACAATCTGTCTTCCCCCGGGTCACGGGGCTTGACTCTTGCAAGGGCTGGGCCTAGACCTTCTTCTATGTGAGGAATGGCACGGATAAGGATCTGATCCGGCTGCACCCCTTTGCTCCGGGTCCTCCTAATCCGGATCTGTGGGACCGAGTTTCCAAGAAACCAACTGTCTTGGCGAATCAAGTCAATAAGCGGTTCCAGGAGTTGAATGATCTGGGGATGCGCAACGAGGACGTGATGATCACATTCATCCACAATCGGATCTCCCCTCTCTAGAAACGCACACACAAACTTTGCCACATGAGCTGGCGACTTGACCCCAACCGGTCTTCTTCCTTTGAATTGAACAACATCGAGATATTCCGTCGGGTCAAGGCCCTCTTCACGAACGACAAAGACTTCTCTGCTGATTGGGAGTGGGGTTGGAGCATTACTGCCGGGACAAGCCTCCTCCTATGGTAAATCTCGTGATTCAATCTTTTTCCGAGTTATATCATATGCCGGAGTATGTTGTTTATTTGATCCCTTTGCATTTTCTTTTTAGCTATTTCTTCAGCAGACCCTTGAAGATGGCACCAAGCCTTCCCTCAAATGGGGGAAGGATCGACTTGTCTTAGACGAGGAGGAGCCGGATCAGGAAATGTTCCTGCCATTCCCGGATGCAACCAAGCGACCCTCTGGTAACTTCTCTTCCTTAAGGGATTTTCCTGACGATGAAGATGATTTCGACATTGAGGTGGTGGAGGTATTTGACGCGGTACAAATTTCTTACACATTTCCGGCTTCAGCTAACCCGGCTGGGGAGATCCATGAAGATCCTCCTCTCGCTTCGGGTGAGCCGGCCCCAACTGTGTCCAAGAAACGGGCTGCCACTTCTGCTGCTTCCTCCGGACCGCCCAAAACAACCAAGAGGTGAAAGAAGTCCGCTGACAAGACCGCCACCAAGCCTCCGACTAAAGCCATAGTCCGGAGAGCTCGAAAACCCAGGGAGCCTTTGAGTTCTGATGAGTAAGTCACTTTTCTCTTTGTCCAATTCTCCGCTTTATGCTTTTCTACCTATATGGCTTTCTTTTGTTATAACTTGTTATTTGTCGTTTGATTCGGCAGGGCTATGATGGAGGTTCCCCAGAGCGGCTCCAGCATCGCTTCACCCCTCCGGCGCACTCCATCTCCCCCTCGTGGTGACAACACATGCCCACTGAGCCCAATTCAGGAGGGTTCGGTGGGTGCTCCGGGTCCCAACCCACCTTGTCTAGAGGAGGGAAACCTTGGAGCAGGGGGAAGTGGCTCTGCCGAGGTAGCGGATTCTCCCAGCTCCTCATCGGCTCAGCCACAACCCGTCACCTCCGAGGTACCATCAGCAGCAACAGCATCACCGCCAAGACCAGCACCAGCACAAGCACCAGCGCCAGCACCAACAACAACACTAGCAGCAACACAAGCACCAACACCTGCACCAACTCCTTCTGCCTCGTCCGAGTCTTCCAAGACTCGGCGAGAAGACCCAGCTAGCACCAAGGTTGCACGCAAGTCCAAATCAGCAGCTGAAGCTTCAGCCTCCCAACAACAACCCAAGGCCAAGAAAGGTTCTGGGTCCACCAAGGCAACATCCATCGAAGCTGGACAGCGCACGGTCGCGTCCATGCTATTGAAGAAAGATGTCCCTTCCAGGTCAGCTGGCCAGCAACTTGCATTGCACACCAGCCGTGCTGCCGCCCAAGTTGCAAGGAGGGAGGCCCACACCAAGGGCTTGGTTGCGCCCCACATGCTTAGTGGAGAGAGCTATCCTCTGGCTCTGATCGAATATGTCAATAACTAGAACAGAGCGGAGTTCGTCAATCCCAATGACGATCTCCTGGAGAAGTTTGGGCCCGCCGAATTTAGTGCACAAATGAACACAGCAGCCAAGGCTATCAATCTTGCTGGCCGAATGATGGAGGTATGCTACTTTGCTTTTTTACTTAATACGCATAAGTGCTTAGAGATATATCCATTAGTCCCCGAGCCTTCGGGGGAGTAACTTGTTATTCGGCCGGATGCTCCTTAGAGAACTAGCGTAGCTCCTTAGTAGTTTCGAATATGCACACACCTAGAGCCGGGTCAAGTTCCACTTGGCCTGGATTTTGTATACTTCGAATATGCAGACACATAGAGCCGGGTTAAGTTCCACTTGGCCCGGATTTTGTACACTTCGAATATGCAGACACCTAGAGCTGGGTTAAGTTCCACTTGACCCAGATTTTGTACACTTCGAATATGCACACACCTAGAGCCGGGTTAAGTTCCACTTGGCCCGGATTTTGTACACTTCGAATATGCACATAGCTGAGCCAACCTTGCTCTTTTCAGATCACTACCAATCGATGGACTGCTGAGTTTCAGCGCCTGCTAGACTCCCACAAGATGCTGCGCACGAAGCATGCTGCTCTTCTTGCTGAAGTCGAGAAAAAGGGTAAGTTTCCTCTTCGACCTCTTCCTTATCCTTCCTTGTTTTTCTGCCGAACTAATCTGTCATTCGGATTGCGCAGCCGGAGTGGAGGCCGAGAAGACAATTATGAGGAAGAACTTGGTCGAGATAAAAGGTAATTCGCCTTGGTTACTCAATTTCCGTGCTCTCTCTCCTTTCTCCTTAGCACGGCAGATATTCATACCTCGGCTCTGCTGGGTCAACAAGTTGTTTCAGCATCCCTTGAAGATAGTGTGTCCATGCCTGATATGATGCTGCATTTTCTTGAACAAGCAGGGCAACACCAGGCTGAGCTCCAGAAGAAGGACGACGAGCTTGCCAAACTCCGGGCCAAGGATGGTGAAATTTCCAAGCTCAAGGTTGAGATGAAAAAACTCAAGGAGCTCCATAAGACTGAGATGGAGAAGGCTGGCCAAGACTTTACCGAGGAGCGAGAACGTCTCAACCTTCAACTTGTAAAAGATCAAGAGCTGCTGAAGGAGGCCGACGTCAAGCTTGAATCGGCAAATGTTGAACTCGAGAAACTCTGGAAGAGGCGTGCTGATTGCACCACAGAGCTGACCCGGATCCACAGTCATATCTCACATAAGTTCCTTTCCTTTAGCCGACATGTATTTCTCCGGGTTAAACTCTTTTACTTACTTTACTTGTCTTGTTTCTAGGCAAATTCCCAGAGGGCGATGCCATTTCGGTTGCTGCGGTTACCAAGTTCCACCAGCAGAGGGGTACTCCAACTGGTCCTGGTTCTGAAAACATTCCCTATGACATGGAGGATCTGCTGGTCAGTCTGTCCTCTCGCATTGAAGTTGTGAAGAACTATGGTTTGGGTCTCCTGGATGCAGCCCTCCAGATCTTCCGTGCGCTTTGGCCTGGTGAGGATGCTCCGGAGGGATCCATGCCCTGATCAACAAATTAATAGATTGCGAGACTCAGCTTGACCTCTGGAGGGAATCCACCGCACGCGCCGGAGCTGAAACTGTCCTCCACTTCATGCTCACATGGTATGAAAAGCTAGATCTGAAGCTTCTCGAGCGCTTGCGCACCGGATCAAGGTGGTCGAATGACCCGGATTGGGTAGCCCGGCGTAAGGCTTGTGCCCACAACCTCATCCAGTTTGCCCCCGTCCATCAATGGAGTGAAGAACCAAGTTTCCTTGGCGCTGTTGACGATCAATACGTCGAAGATGGTTCGGATGACGAGGAAGAGGACGAAGCTTCAGATATCAAAGAGAATGAAGATGACGACGGGGCTGAAGCTAACCCGGACAACGAGGCTGAAGTTGCTGCTGCGCCCGCTGGCGCCGAGTTACCCCCTCCTGCTGCTACTCCTTGAGCACCAAAAAACACTTTGAAATTTATCGGATCCCTGGTATGCCGGGTACAGATGTATTAAGCATACTGATTATGTTTTGCTACTAAATTGTTCACCCCGGATTAACTTGGGTGTAGTCCCCAAGTTTCCTTTTCTTGTTTCTCCAATTTCATGGCTCGGCTCGCGTCTACCTTGATTCGGTTTTGTGACTTACGAGTCCGAGTTTCAAACATTGACTTAACAATACTTGGAAACTTTAGGACTAGCTCAAAATAATCCAGCATAGTAAAAACAAGGTAAACATAAAGTTAGTCCGAATAACAAACGTCACCTCGATTACGTTCTTTTCCTTAGTTGTTTTTCGTGTGCTACACAATTCCAAACTTGTTCTCTTGCTTGCCATGACGCCAAATCTTGTTGGACAGCAGCAAGTCGAAGAGTTGAGTTTTTGGTGCTCACACACTACTAATCCGGCTTAGGCAGAAGCAACTTAAGCCAGCCGACATAAAAATAAATAACAAGCACAGAAGACAACAAATATTATTAAGGCAGTCCCCGAGTTACTGCTCGAGGTGCCAAGATTTCATTGATAAACTCATTGCCGGCGTACATACCGACGTATGAGAGACTCGGATACACACACTTCTTTGTTAAGTGTAGAACGGACGAAGTAGAGCTACATTCCATGGACGCTTAGATTCCTCGCCGGACATGTTCGCCTTGTTCTTCTCCTATGGTTTTGCATCAATGAGATAATAAGATTCATTGTGCAATGCTTTGCTCACAATGAATGGCCCTTCCCATGGGGGGATACCTTATGCATGCCAGCAGTATGTTGTACCAATCGGAGTACCAGATCACCTTCTCGGAGGACTCGGGGGCTTACTTTGTGGCTATGATAGCGTCGGAGATTTTGCTGATATATCGCAGATCTGGACAATGCCAATTCTCTCGCTTCTTCCAGCAGATCAACATCATTTTGCCGGGCTTCTCGCACTTCGGCTTCTGTGTATTGGGTGACCCTAGGTGAATCATGCTCTATGTCGGCTGGTAATACAGCTTCTGCCCCATATACTAGAAAAATGGCGTATAGCCTGTCAATCGATTCGGAGTTGTTCTTAATCTCCAAAGTACCGCTGGTAGTTCTTCTATCTAGCACCCCGCTGATCTTTGCAGGGGCTCAATGAGTCGGGGTTTTATCCTGGATAATACTAATCCATTGGATCTCTCCACTTGTCTGTTCAATGCAGGGTGGGATACCGAAGCAATGTCTAGCCGGATCTTCTTATCCCGGCAGAATCGCGCAAATGCTCCTTCAACGAAATTGGTGCTGTTATCTATTATGATACTGTGAGGATAGCCATATCTCAGAATGATATCTTTGAGGAATATCACGGCTGTAGCTCCATCACATTTTCTTATCGGCTTTACTTCAATCCATTTTGTAAACTTGTCAACCATAACCAAGATATGGGTCACATTTCCTCTCGCCGGCTTAAATGGGCCAACCATATCCAAACACCATACGGCAAATGGCTAGGTAATTGGTATGGTCTTGAGCTCCGACATTGGCATGTGTGTCTTGGTACCATACCTCTGACAACCATTGCATTTTCTTACTAGGTCTTTTGCTTGTTCCAAGGCACTTGGCCAATAGAACCCATGCCGGAAAGCTTTTGCTACTAAGGCTCTGGATGAGGCGTGATGCCCACATTCCCCTTGATGTATATCTCGAAGGATGTCGAGCCCTTCTTCCGAGTCAACACATCGTTGGAGGACATTCGTGACACTCCTCTTGTATAGTTCGGCATTGATAATCATGTATGCCTTTGCACGCCTCTGAATTTGCCTGGAAAGCACTTCTCCATTGGGAAAGTTCCATCCTTCAGGAATTGGAATATGGGCAGTGCCCAAGCTGGTACAGCTCACATTGGAAACACTTCCTCGTCAATTTCCATTTGCTCGGCTGACATAACCTCCGTCGGGTCAGGCTGCACAGTCCCCGGGTTCTGCGAAGAAGTCCCCGGGTTTCCTGAACCACTTTCCACATCAATGTCCATGGCACAGCTTCCGACTCCAGATTGGCCGGGATATAGATTGACTCGGATTCTGGGGACGGCCTGATAGATGGCTTTCTGAGGTGCTCTAGTGCTACACCTAGTGGAATCGCTTGTCGAGTTGATCCGAGCTTCGACAGTATGGCGGCAGCCTCATTTTCCAACCAAGGTACATGGTGGAACTCGCATCCCTCGAAGTATCCTGATATCTTCTGCACATGAAATCTGTACAATGCCATGTTTGCATCCAAAGCATCCCATTGCCCTGAGACTTGCTGAACTACTAGATCCGAGTCACCGAAGCATTGGATCCGACGTATTCCAATTTATTTTGTCATTTTGAGCCCATGCACGAGTGCTTCATATTCTGCAACATTGTTTGATGCTGCGAAGTGGATCTGCAGCACATACTTCAGCTGGTCCTTGGGTGAGTAAGCACAACTCCGGCGCCTAACCCGGTCTTCGTTTTTGAGCCGTCAAAATGCATTCCCAGTAGTTCGGATCTGGCAACGGTGGTTCATATTGCATCTCAGCCCAATCTACGAAAAAGTCGGCCACAGCCTAAGACTTGATCGCATCTCTTCTGCCGTATTGTGGAGCATAAGGGGCTAACTCGATAGCCCATTTTGCGATCCAGCCGCTTGCATCCTTGTTGCTCATTATCTCAGATATAGGGGCTTCACATATCACTTTGATTGGGTGTTCTTCAAAATAGTGTTTTAGCTTCTTCGCTGCCATATACACACCATATGCCATCTTCTGATAGTGAGGATAATTTTGCTTTGATGCTGATAATACCTCGCTCAGGTAATAGACTGGCCTTTGCACCGACTTACCCTCTTCGTCGTGCTCTACCACTACTACTGCACTTACAACTCGGTTGCTTGCGGCTATATAGAGCAACATTGGCTCTTATGATAGTGGAGAGGCTAACACTAGTGCAGTGGCTAACATTTTCTTTAACTAGATGAAGCCTTCATTGGCCTGCGGTGTCCATACGAACTTGTCTGACTTTTTCATCAGCTGATAGAGAGGCAATGCCTTTTCTCCCATCCGACATACAAACCGACTTAAGGATGCCAGACAACCAGTGAATTTCTGGACATCGTTAAGACACTTCGGCAATTCCATTCGTTCTATGGCTTGGATTTTAGTTGGGTTAGCTTCGATACCTCGGCTGGAGACCAGAAATCCGAGTAATTTTCCAGCCGGGACACCGAAGGTACACTTCTCCGGGTTAAGCTTCATTCGGAACCTCCTTAGGTTGGCGAACGTTTGCCTGATATCATCAAGGAGCGTTTTGCATTCCTTGGTTTTTATAACCACATCATCCACATATACTTGCATTCCTTGGTCATGTAACATTTTTGCATACATCTTTGGTATGTTGCCCCTGCATTACGTAAACCAAAAGGCATGGTGCGATAGCAATAAGCCCTGTACGGGGTAATAAACGCAGTCTTTATTTGATCATTCGGGTTCAGGGGTATCTGGTGGAAACCAGAATATGCATCTATGAATGACAACAGTTCACACCCAGCAGTAGAATCTATGACTTGATCTATCCTTGGCAGTGGGAATGGATCTTTTGGGCACGCCTTATTCAGGTTCGTGTAATCGATGCACATACGCCAAACCACTGCCACATTCGGATCATCTTTTTTCTTTTCCACCAACACCGGATTAGATAGCCAATCCAGGTAAAGCATGTACATGATGAACCCGGCTGCGAGGAGCCAAGCTATCTCATCTCCAATGACTTTTCTCCTATCTTCGGCGAAGCGACGGAGAGGTTGCTTCACCGGCTTTGCTCCGGGTCTCACATTCAAAGAGTGCTCGGCCAACTCCCTCAGAACACCTTGCAAGTCCTGTGTGAACCAAGCAAAGATATCCCGATTCTCACGGAGGAAGTTGACGAGCTCGCTTTCCTATTTGTCATTTAACCCGGCACCAATCGTTACGGTGCGCTCTGGGAACAAATCATCAACAGGCACTTTCTTTGTATCTTTCGTTGCTTGAAATGAGACACTTCCATGTAGGTTACTCAGCGCCAGCATATATTGTTGTGCGGACTAAGCCAATGCCGCCACTTCCTGGATCTTTCTCTTTTCTTGTGCGATCATGAGTGACTCGGCCAGGTTAGACCCGGCTGACGCACACTCAATGGAACGTCGGAAATCTCCAGCTATACTAATTCCCCATTTGGCCCGGGCAACTTCATCTTTAGGTAACTGATGTGACTACTTGCCATGAATTTGTTCAGGGCTGGCCTGCCGAGTAACGCGTGATATGCGCTTTCTAGGTTTACCACCTCAAACTCCAAATTTTCAGTTCGGCAGTTATCTCTTGTGCCGAATAACACGTCAACCCGGACCTTGCCAATGGGTTCACAGGAGATACCAGGCACAATGCCATGGAAAGTTGTCCTTGTAGCTTGGAACATGTTCTTTGAGATACCCAACTTGCGCATTGTATCCACATACATGATATTGATGCTGCTGCCATTGTCGATCAACACCTTGGAGAATCTCACATTGATATTCGGCCCGATGAACGTTGGGTCCAGCACTAATGCATATGAACTAGGACTCGGCATGAGCTTGGGATGGTCCTTGATACTCCATGTAATTTCCTGATCCGACCAAGGCATATACCTCATCATTTCCGGCATAACTGCATTCACTTCCATATGTCAGTGTTGCAAGCTCTTTCTATCTATTTCCTCCGTGGTAAACACACGATAACTCTGGTGATGCTCTCTGTATCCATTTATCCCCTCATTTCCGGGGTATCTTTGATCTGGCTGATGTTGGTTCTCCACCTGATGCACTGCATCCCTTCTCTCCTGATTCTCATACCTCGGTGGAGGTGGTGGTACCATTAACTATTGCATATTTGCTCTAGAGAGCAACTGCTGTCGAGGTAACTCCTATCGAGGTTGATCGTTCCGAGGTACCTGAGCATTCCCCGATCCACTTTGCTCTATCTTCCTCATACATTCACATTGCCGGGTTGTGTGACCCGCCGGGTTACTCGGATTTGGCGTGTGAAATTTGCACGGCTGATCCAGCATTGCCTCATACGTATACCTCAGTCGGTCTTTCTTCTCTTGCCACTGTCTCTTTTGCTCTGGCGTCCAAGTTTTCTTGCCATCATTTCTTGGAGTCCATTGTTGCCCTTCAGTTTTCTGACGCTGATTACCCCCTGCTCCGGGTTGATCTTGACTCACAGCAGCAACTTGTTGCGAACTATACCTGTAATCCGGTCTATCATATCTTCTCTTACCCCGGTAATGATTTCGCCGGGATACTTCGGCTCCATCTCGCTGGTAGTACTCCTCATTTGACTCGTTTGACACAAGCCTAGGTTGAGTCGGATCACCCAAAGCATACGAATCAGTAATCCGGATTGTTTCTGCCAGTGTAGTAGGCATATCTCTTTGTAACCTTTGCCACAACATGCTTGCATATCAACACCCTTGCGCGAACCAAGCTATGTCATGTGACTCAATCACGCCCTCACACGAATTTCTCACGGTGCACCAGTGGGTCAGGAATTCCCGGTTTGTTTCATTTGGTATCTGCTTGCACATTGCTGGGGTCTGTGGCCTGTTCGGCCTCTGATATGTGCTTGAGAAGTTACTGACGAACATTTCCTCAAAATCAATCCAGCAGTTGATACTTCCGGGTGGTAAATTGTTTAACCATACCCTCGCTGGCCCCTCCAGCATCTGAGGTACGTATCTCACTGCCCATCTCAAATTGCATGTCGCAATTTTTACTGCCGTCGCGTAGTTGATCAGACAATCCTCCGGCTTGGTGCTACCGTCATATGTCTTCGTGCCTCTGGGTAACTGGAAGTTAGGTACCAGAGGTTCTTTCATGATCCGGGGCCCAAAGCACGCTGGACTCGGAGGACCTTGCCCCTCAATTAGCTCCGACCTATAGAGCTGATCCAGCTTTAATCTAGCGTCATCGGGCATCAAGTTCCTGCTTCCCAACCTTGATCCTATCACATGATGATCCGGCCTATGGTATCCTGCATTCACCATTTCCGAATCACCATCATTGTATCTGTCTTGCTCTTGTGGAGCGCATCTCTGCTGCATACCTTGGCCGGCACTTCGCTCTTGCCGTGGTATATTCCGCTGTTGCGGTTGTCCTGCACCCGCCGAGTTATGCTGTCCGGCATTGCCGTTTACAGCGTTTCCCTGACCGGCATTGCCTTGTTCACGGTTACCTCGGCCAGCTTCACCTTGGCTGACACTCCGTCGATCCTCATTTCCCTGCACCGCTTTTCCTTTCCCTGCCCTTGCCGGGTCATATGGGACTATCTGTTTGTTTCTCCTCGCCGAGGTTACCACTTCCTCTCTTCTTGGGCCATCATTAGGGGACGATGCAGCTCCAGCAGATTTCTTCGGGTTACCCACCGCTGAATAAATGACTTTGGAAGCCCCAGCTCTTGCCGGGTTAGCCCTGAGCAACTCTTCATTTTGTCTATTAGCGATCCAAACTAACTCATTGACCCTCTCCTGCTGTCTTTGCCAGGCTTCACCCGTCAAACCCTCTAACTCGGATGCAGCTGCATCCGCTGCTCTGAGGTTCTTTGCCGGGGTGCTGTACTTCGGCAGACCCATGGACAAAATGTTCTATGATTCCTCAACTCTAGTATCACCCTCTTTGTTCATTTCACTGATGAGGTTCCTTCCTTTTACTTTTACAGCATCTACCTTATTTGCTCTTGCGTACTCGCGCAGCGTCATGTTCAACGACTGCTGAGCCGCGGCTATCTTTTTTGCACCCTCTAGTATCTTTTGCCTAGTTTCCTCTAACTCGGCATGTGCCTGAGCCGGATCTACCACAGGTGCTATGGGGCTTGCCAAGCTATCTATCGCCTGCTGCAGCATGTTTTCTGGCCTCTCTAGCGGAGGACCTCTACTTTTCCTGCGTACCTTGGGTGTTACCTTTGGATCTGGTGCCGGGTCTTTGCTCGCACCAGCGTCAGGTGTTGTCATCATCACCTCAGCGCAGTCAGGGGAGCGAGTGATATGCGCACTGTTGGCCGTGCTAAGGGGTGGCTCGCCTCCTTCGACGACGTGCCGCGGGTGAACGCAAGACACATCGACGCCGACGTAGATCCTCTGGGTGCCAAGCTTGACGAATACGCCATTGCACGGTGGTGGTCGCTTGCCGAAGCAGCCAGCATTGTCACTGACGTAGTCCAGCGCTCTAAAGCACTGAACGAGCCTAGAGACGATGCGCTCGCCATTGCCGATGATGCTTCCCGTCCGGATCTTCACTCCTGCTAGCGCCGCTAGCCCCACGGTGGGCGCCAACTGTCGTGGTGGTGTCATGGCAGATGCCATGGATAGGCTAAAGGTGGGTCCAATATGAACTAGAGGAATCCAGGGAGGGATAGTGTGGTGATTCCACACACTGATGCTTTGCATTCTCAAGGTTCACTAGGTTTACAGATGCTCCTTGAGCTGTATTGGGGAGAGGAGGAAGAAGAAGCTCTCTTACTCTCGCCACTACCAACTGCCCACACGTAGAACTACAACAACTTGCGATCCCCTTCTACTGAGGTCCTGGCGCTCCTTATAAAGGGGAGGCCAGGCTACTTGCTAGGGCATACGTGGAGGCATATTCCTTGGAATATGCCTTAACCAAAATAGCAAACCGACCGGGTCACCTTTTGCCATCGTAAGCCATGCAAAGGCTACATAAGCCTCTGCAGCGCCAACGTCATCCGACACAGGCTGTGTCACCTTTGTCGGCCACGCCTCAGTGGTCCTTCCCTTTGTCCGCTTCGCTCACGCTCCAGCGTACAGTGACCACCTTTTGACCCACGAGATACCTTCCTTCTCTTGCAAGCCTGATATAACCCGGATCATGCTTGGTTAATCTGGCCTCGTGGGTACCTGCATACTAGTTATAAAAAGGTTGCCAGCATACGACATATGTCGGCCGGGACACAGTCAGGTGGACATCCTTCGGTTCGGGTCATCCTGTAAGTCGGCCTTCCTTGAGGTGACTCGGCCAGCATACGCTTTGACCTTGTCGTACCTCGGCTAACTCGGCCTCTATACCCCGGCGTGACCCTACCCGGGGTATCCCCCAACAAAAAGTGTCCACCATACCTACCTATTAGCATCATTTGTTGTTCCGTGCATATTCAATATGCCTTGTTTTCTTCCTAATAAAATATTTGCTTGTTATGATAAAGTTAGTTAGTAAAGCTCACACGAACTTGATGGCACACTTTATTTCCTGCACTTAATAAACCTAAACCATTGTGACTGTCCATGAAAGTTATATGCTTGCAAATTATAGGCTGGGGATTAGCAGAACCGTGCTGTCATGGGGAACGCTTTTAACACCTGTAAATATATACCCAGTTGATATCATGCTCTCTTGTTTGCGGATGTCGTCGATGTGAAAGAAAAGGGGAGCTTGTAAGTCCATGGAGTTATGTATGTGTGTTAGAGAAACGCCTGGGCTGCTGGTCTAATCCATGCCTAATCATGGTGGAAACCTGCAGCGTAACCATATTGAGTATCTATGAAGCATTCATCTTATAAAAAAAGAGAGATAGCTATTGAAAAAAAAGAAAAAAAGATACGAGAAAAGAGGAAAGAGAGAAAAAAGCACCATTTTCCCATGGTAAATAAGGAGATTGTTGAGATACTCGTTGTCTACTTGCCTTGTCATTTTGATATGGGGATTCTTCCGTATCATCGGGAAAGGGGTACCTCATTGGCGGTTCTCTATGATACACATGTATTTACTATGACAAGAACATACCGGTAACTAAAGTTGAGTAGCATGAGGAGCGGCCCTCGTACTCAAGGGACATGGGATTTCTAGTTTATAGTCTGACAAGCATATAACTCAGATTGGACCCCACTTTCACCTTAACCATATTAAAGATGCTCATGATAGGGGCAATGAGAGCTCAAAGCTAATGAGTACCATACTTTTAGCATTTGGAAGCCTTTCAAACTATTCAAAACTTTTTCATTTCCTTGTTGAGTCATCACCTATTCTATGAGCACTTTCTTGAGAGCATAGTTGTCATTCTTAGTATAATATGCTTGTCTCATTACTAGATTAATTGTGTTATGACTTTGATGATTGTATCTTTGATATCTTTACTTCTAGTCTTCACCTGAACTTCATAGGTGCCTTGGCATTCACAATAAGAGGCAAGCGAGATACCACTCTATCATACCTTGTTATGAGCATTGTAATGTTGCTTATGTTTATGTTTCATGCTACTTATTATTTTTGAGTTGGAATCTCTTCATAGCTTGCAATGCCTATTAAGTAAACTTAGTTGCATACTCCTTATTATGAATTGTCTAAGTAGTTGATCACATGCTGAGAATATATACATCATATGAAGCAAAGTGTTCGTGAAAGTTTCTTTTATCACACTCAGTTTCAACTGAATTGCTTGAGGACAAGCAATAAGCTAAGGTTGGGGGAGTTGATTCGTCCAAAACGTATCTACTTTCCCGAACACTGTTGCTATTGTTTCTCCTCTAAACTTGTGTGATTTGGATACAACTAACACAGACTAATGCTGTTTTCAGCGGAATTACCTTGGTGTCTAGTTTTTGTGCAGAAAATCAACTATCAGGAAAAATCCCAGAAAATATGCCAAAAATCCTATTTCGCCAGAAGACTCACGGAGCCAGAATACGAGACGGAGTGGGGCTGGGCCCTGGCCACACCACTTGGCCGCGCGGGCTAGGCCTGGCCGCGCCAGGGGGTGGTCTGGCCGCCCCAGGCACCCCTCGGTCTCCCTCTTCGCCTATAAGTTGCCTCCTGACCTAAAACCCAGGGGGGTTCAACGTTTTTCTAGAAAGAGTTCCGCTGCGCCACCACCACCAGATTCCGTGATTCGGAACCAGAAACTCCGTTCTGGCACCCTGCCGGGACGGGGAATTGGAGGAGATCATCGCCATCATCATCACCATCGGTTCTCCATCGACCATCCATGTTTCCCCCATCTATGAGTGAGTAATCCCCCGCTGTAGGCTATGGGGATTGTAGGGATTGGATGAGATCGTTCATGTAATGGCATCAGATTGTTAGGGTATGGTGCCTAGTATCTTCTATTAGTGCTTTTTGACTTTGTTGCGACTTGTTATGCTTAATGCTTGTCACTAGGGCCTGAGTGCCATGATTTCAGATCTGAACATATTATTGATTCATTATGATAGTATTGTTTTTGGTCTTACCTACAAGTTGTATACACACGTTGTTGTCCGGAACCAAAGGCCCCGAGGTGACAGATATCGGGATAACCGAAGGGAATGGCTTTGATGTGAGGATCACATGTGTTCATGGAGTGTTAATGCTTTGCTCCGGTGCTCTATTAAAAGGAGCACCTTAATTGCCAGTAGTTCCCTTGAGGCCCCGCTGCAAACGGGCTGGCAGGACAAAAGATGTTGTGCAAGTTCTCATTGCAAGCACGTATGACTATATATGGAACATATGCCTATGATTATCTAGTACTTGGATGCTTTATCTTATGTATCTGCAATTGCCCTATGTTCTGATTGCTATGTGAATCGTCTTGTCCATGCAACGCCCGTCCATCCATCCCTATGCCTACAGCGTTCTAATCCTACTATTTACTACAATTGTTACTATCGTCTTTACTTCTACTACTGTTATTACTTTACTATTCCTACTACAAAACTGTTGCTACTGATAAACTACTGTGAGCAAGATTGTTTCCAGGTGCAGCTGAATTGACAACTTAGTTGTTAAGGATTATAAATATTCTTTAGCTCCCCATGTGTCGAATCAATAAATTGGGTTTCACTTCCCTCGAAAATACTGCGAAACACCCCCTATACTTGTGGGTCATCAATAATCCACACAAAAACGACAGAAAACGTGTAGAGAAAACTTAAGCTAACGCCCGAAGGAGGAATTTTCACAAGTGCAAATGCAAACTTGCGCATAAAGGTTTTTATACTATCCAAAAATGAATAACTAAAGGAGGTAAAAGACTAAGGATATGAGCGAACCAAATGCTTTATTTCAGTGATCATATAAGATACATACTACATAAAGGAAATATGGTAAGTTTAAAAGGGACGTAGTTGTGCTATGTTCCATGTCCAACCAGTCTCCGAATAATCATCATTAGGGTCACGTGGGTTGTGTTTGTGGTCTTTTCCTAGCCTAGCTTTCAACTCGTGAATATTGACAAGGTAGTTGAACCATTGAGTAACATTTTGCTTATGAAGAATGGTCCTTCCCAAGGCGGGGAAAGTTTGTGGGACTTCTTCTTATTAAGGTGAAGCACTAGATCACCCTCTTTAAATGAGCACTGACAAACGTGGTGACTACGGTAGTTTTGTTGCTTCTGATAGTAGATGGCGGATAACTAGGCTGCTAGAACATGTTCTTCCTCGAGTAGGTCCACAGATAGTTGCATGGATTCTTTAGCTTCATCTTTATCATAGTTGATGACTCATGGTGAATTGTGGAGGATGTCGGAAGGTAGGACTGATTCTTCTCCATAGACCATGAAGAAAGTGGTGTCACGGGAGAGCCTTTCGCCGGCGAGCTTCCGAAGCTTGTCGTTTGGACACCATCGCGCGAGGGCCTTACCAGAGCCAAAGCACACCGTGTCGCCCATCACTAGACTCGCCGTCGACCGCCACCTCGCCTCCGCGCCTCCCCCATTGTCGGAGCGGCCTTAGGTGAGATCCCCGTCCACCTCCGGCGACTTAGGGTTCCGCTGCCACCGTGGCTATCTTTCCTAGAGGATGACAAACAAACATCGTCGATCTCCCCTTACGCCAATGGCCTAGATCCATTCATACCCCTTCACACCCCCAGTCCCACTGATAGTCGGGCCCCGTGGCTAGGATTCGAACAAGCGCATCCCGTGTGCACGCGGTGAGTTGGGCCTGCTTGGCCACTGTGCGGCCTAGTTCCCTTGCAGATCCAGCCCATTGCCCCTCAGTTCTCCTTTTTTATTTAAAATTCAAATATCCTAGAGTTATTGTTTGGTTTAGAAACAAAAATGAAAAATGCAAGGAATGTCCCTAGTGTAAATTTCTACATAGCCTCAGATGTTTTCCCTATCATGCATAACCAAAACTTAGAAAAAATGCCAAATAGATATTTTCTGGGAATTATTCTACTAAGATCTGCCCTTTTCACTAAATAGTGTTTCTAGGGGGTTTGGAAAACCCAATTGGGGTGAGCTCAACTTCCTCTGGATGGTAACTGAAATACCTAACCCATGTACTTGGTCCCATGCCAAGGTGGACTACCTTTCTACTTCTATAAAAATAACAAAAACAATTATTTTCTATTTTAATAGAATTCCCTAGGCCAAACTATAACATGTTTTGAGTTGATTACAAATCTCAGTGATGTGGTACATCAGTACCTTCAAAACCTAGGAGGTAACTATTTATTGAGTCTCTTTTGATTTTTAAGAAATTAAATACTTCTGCATGTGGTATTATCACTAGATAGATCATTTCAGAGGCTTAGCGACTACAAAAAGGACGATTCCAATTTCTTTTGGAAGGTACTTGTAATACCAATCCACTGTCTTTGGTCGCATACTATTTGGACCTACAAAATAAATCTGGTTAAAAAGACAAATTTCTTAAAGAATTGACTTTGAGATTTTCCCAAGGGAATTTTGGTAATTATTTTGAGGTGATTCCAACTCTCAAAAATCACAAACCCAAAAATATACAATGTACTCTGAGGACAGATTTATTTTAGTTCCAGACCTTTTCTGGTGAATTATTCACCTAAACAAGGGTTATTTTCACTAGAATAATCATAATTAACTAATGAAATTTGATAAATCATGAAACCACTTTTGGTGGCCTTGTTTTCTCAATACCTATCTGTTGATTTCATTTTTTACATTGATATCACACAAACCCAAGCCTTAGTCAAAACCCCTTCATTAAGTGGTATTTGATAATTAAATCATTAAAGAAGTTCCCCAAATGCATTTTCTAATAATTCCAACGGCTATAAACTCAAGTTATCAAAACCTACGAAAGTAAGTAATGTGTTGCATGTTTGTTTGGTATGTTGTATTGGTATTTGTATGGCTCGTGTTGATTGTGCCCTTGTTTGCTTGCATGTATAATCCCTAATGACGATAGTTGTGATTATATCAGAGACCAGAAGAAGATGGTTATTATTATGATTAAGGTATTCTAAGAAGAAGTCTAGGGACATATATCACGAGATTGCTGATCTCAGGCAAGCCACCTTCTTGCTCATAAGCCTTGTCCTACTATTTTACTTATGCATGTTTTACCTACTGTTTTATGAAAACTGCAATATCTTATTTTATCATGATGAATATCTCGTAGTGTATTGGATCCTCCAAACCATTGCACCTTTGTACTACTAAGTACACTACCCTTGATGACACATGCTTTACCTTAGTATGATAGTTGGTGTGTAACACCATACCCCTTTGGAAACCCCGTTTTAGCCGAAGAAAGACTATAGGATGGGAAGACCCCAGAAAAGTTTTTAAAAATGTTTCATGATAAAACCTTGGTGAGATTTGACCTACCAAGAGAAGTTTGAGAAAAATAAAAAGGTTTTGGTTCTACAAATGATGCAGAAGGTAAAAGGAGGAAAAATGTTTATGAAAACGCACCCATTTCTTTGCAGCTTTAGCTATAACAAATTAACCTGTGCAACCACATTACTCTAGTATGGGACAGGGCTGGACTCGAAGTTGTTCACTCTAGTATAGGTTTCCTCACAAGTACTACAAGGGATTTCGATCCCTAGAGGTTGAGCCTTCTTCGATAAGGGTCCCTCTAATGTAACTCATCACCCAGAAGAAGGAACGAACGGTCTGCGGGCCGCCATGCGTTCACTATGAATTACTCATAGGGTAGACACTTATACTGGAGTGGGCAGTCCGAAGGTCTTGACCAGTTACTCGACCCACGATCCGTAGGTGATCAGGGCAGGGTATCTAGATGGTGTGGGTAAAGTGTACAACCTCTGCAGAGTGTAAATCTATTCGAATAGCCATGTATGTGGTTATGGACGAGTTGTACAAAGTACTATAGAGCGGTGTTGGTTTTGATTTCAAAAAGGACTTCGGAAAAGTAAAGGCTTGGAAATGTTTTGACCATGGGATGGTTGGAATGGAAGGAAAGGAGTTTGTACATGAGATGACGGGAAGGAGTAACTAATGGGTGACCCAGTCCTAGTGTTTTCAAAACTCTTCAAAAAAAATCAAAGTGTTTTACAATAGTTTTCAACAAAGATATGTAGATGCTATATCTACAAGAGAAACTGTTTTAGAAAAGAACCTCTCATGGAGCCCTCCTACTACCACAACCATATTGCATATCCTATTTATTGTTATTATTTTAGGGTGGTTTGCGAGTACATTAAAAGTACTCACTAGCATTTTCCAAAGATATTAACTTGGTCAGGTTTCTAGAAGTGAGATGAATAAGAAGGTGAAGTTGATGATTATGCGAGCTAGGACGTTCTCCTAGTCAGCTGTCTGTAGGTTAGGGCATGACTCGGGCTCTACGCTTGATGAAGTTCCGCTGATGTTGATTGATGTAGCCATAATGGCAAATAAGGTATGACATGTATCTGCTTAAGTAATGAATGTTTACTTTGGTACTTATCGGTTATGTTCCACGACAAACTGATCATGGGATCGTGGTGTATGCATAATAGGGATTCTCGGAGGATTAATCCGGTGGCCCCACAAATGTTGTGGTTGATGTTCATAGGTATGAAGTGTTCTATCTCGTAAACCCCTAGCAGCCATGTAAAACTTGCAAGTAATAAAGTAAAAGCGTCTAACGTTATGTTGCAGGAGGGGGTTAGTGATATGATACGGTAAATTGCATGAATGCACTTCATGTATGGCGCCATGAGCTTGGTGTCATACTGAACGGCGCACGATGGAAATCAAGGTGCAAGAGACCATGTCATATCACACATTACAAATTCCATGTGATGTTAGTTTGTGTGTATCTTGTTTATGCTTAGTTGTATTAGATACGCAATTGTAGCATGAATAATATAATCCCTAATAAATACCAACCTCACGTGTTCTCCCGTTAGTGTGCAATCACCAAGAAATTTTGTTGTTATGAAGCAGGTTATGATGATCGGGTGCTAGACATCTCAGCATTCTCATACAGAGGGTGCAAGTCATGTATGCACATCGAATACATTATGGTTGAATTGGCGAGCCTAGCATGTGCACACATGGCCTCGGAACACGGAGATCAAAAGATCAAGCACGAGTCACATGTACTATGTGATCGACGGATATAGTCCACCCTGGTAACTGTGTTAAAGGCCGTGATGATCGGGGATGACACGGTGTAAAGGGATCATGCAATTCATAAAACTATTTTAGGGATAATAGTTTTAGTGGGAGTTCTTGCCATAATATGATTATATGTTAGAATTCAAGTTTTTGAACTTAATCTTATGTCTTGCAAATATATTTATAGATCATGTGGCTCCAGTCAGCATATAGAATGCATGGAGTGAAGTCAGTAGAGGACAATCTTAATTTAAATGGTTCCAACTTCATAGACTGGTATCAACGCCTAAGGGAGGTTCTCGTAACTTATGACCTACTCTTCACCATTCGGAACAACTAGGAGAGCTTATAGATGCTGATGCAAGTGAGGATGACGAACAAGAGTTTCGCGATCGCCGTGACTTGTTCATCTACATCTCAAACACCATACGATGGACAATGGTACTTGAGCTACAAGATAAATTTACATAGACCGAGCCATACGATATGATCGATGGAATAAAGACACTGTTCATAGAACAAGTCAGGATTTTGAGGTTTGATCTGTTGGAAAAGTTTCTTTCCCAGAAGATGGAAGAAAACACGTGCTTGGTTAGCCACTTGGGGAATCATGCATAAACTCTATACACATATTGTATATGAGGTTGGCTACTAGATGGAAGACCAATTTGGGATAGAAGGGGTGTTGCGCTCGCTACCCCCAGCTATAAAGAAGTCGCCCATGGCTGTGTGATGAAAGGTGACTCGCTCAGCTTTCATCAGTTCCTATAGCAGTTGCAAACTATGAAGATAGAGCCCATTGCTAGTGAGATCATCAACGGAGCAGGTATATATGATATACAGTTTATAAATGTGTTTCTCACAAGAACACTTATGGCGGTTTCATCAAGTATACTGATACTTGTTCTTGTTTTATTAAAACAGGACCGTCTGCATGAGCGTTGAGTGGAGGAGACTAGAGGACATGACGCGTTAAAGGCATACTATATGCTGAAGGACAGCGATATTTCTCCTTTTACATTTATCTACTAGACTTATTAGAATTAGAACTATTTGTAATCAATTCAAGATTAAGGACCTTTTAGTGTGTCTTACATTTCGCAAGACGGTTATTCATATATATATATATATATGTAAGAAATCAGTTGTTCTATTAATATGAATGATTTCTATTATGGTCACATTTTCGGTTATAAATGTGTTGTTCTTAAGGGGGTCTTTATGATAATTTGTATGCGTTTATATATACGTGAAAAATACGAAATGATATTCAACTTAAATGATAATGCAAGTAGCGTGTATGAAACTAATTGTTAATGTCATGAAATGATGTAAGAACACGATGTATTCATACTGATAAATAATTGGAAACCGTTAATATAATTGATCTACCGGTATATGCTAAAACATGTCTGATTGGCGCATATGACTTAAACAGAATACACATTGTTGAAATACCATACATCGATGTATCGTAGTTCAACAAATACAGTAGAAATCATTATCATATAAGTGTGTTTGTGGACTTAAAAGTAAATAAAGAGTATTTGCTAAATGACACATAATTTGGAGACCATTTGAAATGTTCAAGTGACCATCGGAACAAAAGGATATAGGATTAACAAAGTAACAAAATTTTGATTTGATCAAAACCGTTTGTATCCAAGTTAATGGTTTATTCCTTACAAAAGATGGTTATCAAATAGGAGGATAGAGTTATAGCATCAAAATAACTAGCACTTACAAAATAGAGAAATCATCATGATTCATGGAAACAACACCATAAAAAGTTATGGCACGTTCCAGTTTATAGAGACATTGATAAAGTCGTTACGAATACAAAATCTTTATTTGTAGAATATTCATAGGCAACTATGAATGTATTCTTCCATAACCAAAGGACAAACTAGCTATTGTCAAGGGTTATACTTGTTAAGAATGGTTCCTTAACAATGTGCTGATGGAATAAAGTGAAAGTCCAAAGTTAAGATATCCGATCTTAGTCCAATTGTTGAGTAGCGCAGCGAAATAAGTTACGTGCAACAAAACTCTGCAAAGGAACTATTGATTGAGATCATAGTGTTTCAATTAAGGACTTAACTTATAAGAAAGTAGGATTGAATAATGAATATTGACTTGGTTCAAATACAATATTTGATTATCATATAAGATATCATATACCTATGAACTACAATGGGATAATGATAGACCCGAATATGAGATATGACTAAAAGTCATGAAATCTATAAAAAGTTACATTTAGGATTAAAGAGTAATGTGTTACTCAAAATCTTATCAAAGTAAGGGGTTACTTGATCATTCCTAAATAACTGTGAGTTATATGGAAATGATGTAACTTTAGATGAAAGCTTGATTTGTTGAAAATGTGTTTCAACAAATTCAATGATTGACTACTGTAATGTAGCAATGACTGAACTCTATGGATTTGGACTTAGCATAATAATACATGATCAAAAGATCTTGGAGATTGCCAAAATGTTGAGAAGCCCAATACTTGTGAAGTATTTGAGTGGGAGTTAAATAGTTTTCTGAATCAAATGTGTGGATGACATATTTTGAGTAGGAGCTGTGAGAATAGTACATAAAGGACTCATGTGTGAATAACATTTGAGTAAGAGCATTCATGTACATATGTTCGACATATAATGAATGTGATAGTGATAATAGAAATATTATGAAATATTGGATGAAGTTAATAAAAGTATTAGACTATGAAATCTATGAAGATAGATTATTTAACATTTAGAGTAAAAAATGTTTCTGTTCAGATTCTAAAAGCAAGTTTAGAAAAATTTAGTAAGGATTCTAAAATAGTTTAGAATGAAACAATAAATAAATGATTTTGTTTGTAAAAAAAGATGAAACATTGAGTATGAACAACGTTGGTTGAGAAGAAGTATTGAGAGTACTCAATTCATATGATTGTTCATAAGGTTCTTCCACAAAACCATGTTGTTGTGTACTTGAAAAACCGTGACCCACGTTCTTGGTATGAAGAACAAGTTCTGAAGTGATTTGGATCACTGGAAGAAATTAAGTGAATCGTCGAAAGCGTAGTGGTGGCCTACATTATTATTGATATAGGGAATGATTTCAATAATAGAAAAGGTATGGAAAGTTTGGGTGATGAAATTCGACTTCAGACTAAGTGTGTTCCTAGTATGTATGTGATACCTTCGATCTAGATTCACGGATGTACTATCATAGCTTTTTCCCTAGAAGACATAGGTTTAATTGAACCTTGGAAAGCAATGCTAAAAGGAAATAAAAAGGACATGTCTACAAGACTTTGTTTATTTGTTTTACCTTTGTTTATCAGACCAATTAGTTTACTTTTATAATGGGTTGAATCAATGGATGGAGATAGGCCAGGGTTGAAGATCCACCTGCAGCTGCATATCATATAGGATAAAAGATAATAATAAGCATAGTCATGTGTAAAGTTTTAATACGGATAATCTCTTGTGGGCAACATATCCTAATATACTAGAGCCCCCGTGATGCAGCGGGCATAGCAAAAGTATTTTAATCCAACCAAGTGCACCACGAAGCTTTGGGCTACAAACGATTATTAAGTGTAAAACACAAATCAAAGCATTAAGTGGTGATGTTGTTGTGATCCCGAATGGGGATCTAAGCGAAGATCGTACTTCAGTCACTGGGGTTCCTATCAGATCGCCGCTAGCCAAGTATCTCACCTCAAGCCTTTATCAATCTATGGGATCTTGGGTACCTACAAGTTCACATGTCGAGACAAGAGACAAAGAAACAAAAGATACAAATCGCTATTTCGAACAATACACAATTCTCCCATGAATTAGATGCGCATAATCACTGCGAGGTTTCTCCCCAACCCGCAGCCCATGAGGACTACTCACTCATAACAATAACATCAAGGATAGAAAACATTGTGCAAAATACTTAGATTGAAATCAAATATTCTTACAATGGTCGCTGAATCACAAGGAGATATAAAATACAAAGCAATGGCTATAACTAATGGAGGGGATGGATGATGGATGGATGAATAAGAGATGAACAATGGTGTCGATCTCCTTTGGTGGTGTTGTGATGCAACTGAGAATGGCGGTCTCTGTGTGGTGGCTGAGACCTCAAAAATATATAGGCGTATTCACGAAAGTTGTAGTGTTTTACAAGACAGAGCCACCACCACATGGTATGGGTGGGCCCTGCCCGTACCAGTGGCCATTACGGTTGCTGACGCCTAGAATTGACTCCACAGTGACTTGTTCGTGTGGACTTCCTCAAAAACCTTCATTATGACTCCAGATTTCGCATTAAAAAGCGTGATTTTCTGCACAACATAATTCAAAGTAAGGTTTTGCATATCTTTGCAATTATTAGTCATTAGTGGCAAGGATTGAGAGTTTCTTGTCAATTGCTTGACTAAAAACTATGTTTAAACACGATGAAAGATGGCTATTTTTGGAGCCATCAACCTCCCCAAAGCTCAAGCCTTGATCACCCTCAACCAAGAAGAAACAAAAGAACTACAAGGAATTCATCATTTAAACTTGAAACAACGAGAATAAGAATTCACTTACGGTTGGTAGTCTTATGCGTTCAACACTTCATCCATTTGAAAGGCTTATCAAAGTTAGAGAGATGACAAGAATACTATACAAGCTTGGTAAGTCAAGACAATCAAAGTAAAGTTTAATATAAGTATAAATAACTAGAAGTGTAACAATCAATCCAATTCTTCTAGTTAACTCTCAGCTTGCCAAGGAACGCTAGGTTGTTTTAATAGCATAATTGAGTAAGAGAGTTCATGTCCTAAGTAGCATAACAGTGAAATGTCTTATTTATGCCCACATCAATACATCAAGGCTATAAAAACACTTCTAATCCAATCATTGTCTTTCAATAAAATCCATAAAGTAGTAACGAGACCATGCCAAGGACTTATTATGTGGATCTTCATACGTATATTTTTCTTCTTCTTCTTTTCTTCCTCTTTCAAGGATTGGATGTTTCTTTTACAAGTGCTTGCACAACCTTTTAGAGTACCAATACTTTTGCCCATATATTGACACATATGCCACTCATGTCATCAAATCATAGCCGAAAGCTAGGGTTATACCATAGATCATTCAAAAGCTAGCGGAGTTGTTGGCATCCCAAAGGTGTGCATGAGAAACATAGAAATTTTTATTTCTCTTTTTTTGTGCTAGTACCATGGTTTGATCCACAAGGTTAGCTTTGTCATGCATAACAATTACCACTATACTTCATTTCAACCAAACAACTCCTTTCAAGAGTGTCTTCAAGGCTATAAAAACATCTGTGGGTTTAAGTATCTTCAAGGATGTACTCTCGAGACAATCATTCATCAAACAAGTTGTAAATTTCAGAGTTTTTCTTATTGTACTTGTTTGGTAATATTATTTACAAGGCAAGACTCGGTTAGCTAAAAGAACTAGAGAAAAAGCTTCCACAACTAATCATCATACCAATAAAAAGCTTTACTCCAACTATATTAAATTACTCCCACTAGCATGGCATCTCAGCAAATCAACCAACTAAGATAAACAACTCAAACTTCAAAAGTGGGAGACATAGGACATACCTCTCATAAGTGACTTCATAATCCTATTCCTTATAGGGATGTGTTCCTTCAAAACTTAAGCACGATTACTCTCATAATAATATTAAAGCAAAGAGGCAAAGTGTGAATCCACATTCACAAAAAAGGAAAGATATTTTTGTATTTTTTAGGATAGAGATTAAGTAATAGAAAAGAACTTGCGACCAAGCAAGGAACTAAGAAAAGAAAAACAAACAAAAAACAAAAGCAAACTAAAAGGGAAACAAATGGAAAAACTAATCAAACGAAAAGGCAAAGTGTTAGAGCAAGCCAACACGAGTGTTTAAATCTCACAAGGAGCTGGAGTACAACCTCATTATTATACAAATAAAATTGTCGGGGGAACACATCCCCAAGCTCAGGCTTTTGCAAGACCTTTTATTGCTCATTGTGGTGGTGCATAATTTCCCATGTTTCATTGGCTGCTCGAATCATGGAACTAGGTGGCTAGGTTCGCAGAAGCATCTCGAAGGTTAATGGAGAGGTTGTTCATGTTTTGGATATTTCCCTCGAGAGCATGATATCTTCATAGGTTGTGTAGTATTTTGGTGGTTGCACATCTTGTTCGGGTTCCTCTTGTTCTACTTTTTCATCTTCTCCTCCTCCTCACACAGGTATTTCTTGATGGGGTAGACCTACCTCAACCTGCGCGTCAAAATGCGAAGTCCATCCTCGATAGATAATAGACCATTAGGAAAAGTAGCTGGGATCAAGTGATCCGCTCTAGGTATATCAAGGAAGTATGTACCACCAGTTCTAGAAATCAAACCACGTGCTCTTAGAGTACAAAAACTGAGACAGTGACTTCCTGTCAACAGTTGGATGTTACCTAGTTTGATGTGAAGTGTGCGTGCAAGAAAAGTCACAAATCCTCCTCCGCATATGGGTCCTCGATATTGCAGGGTCTAATGCTTAAGGTAAAACACAAGAAGGGCGCCCAAATTTGGCATTAAAGTTACAATTAATAATAGCAGCTTTTGCATGGACCATCATGTCCTCCTCATTGACTCTAGTAAACTCACCATGTGCCCACAAGGTGTTAGCAATAATATAAAACAAATAGCGAATAGCAGGATGATCAATTTGGTTCCCTTGGGTGTGTTTCCCCAAATTCTCATTAAATTAAAGTACTTCCAAGGTGCAGGATTTAAAACAAAAGTGGGGGTGCGTATGTCGGTGGTGTTGTTGGCAAACCCAAAGCATTGAGCCCATTGGTCGAGCGTCAAGGAGTACTCACAGTTCATAAGACGGAAGTTTATGCGATCAACTCCAAGCATTTGATCCTCGGAACAATAGTAAGAGCACACCGTATGCGTTAGGGTGCTAAGGAACTCAAGCGTCAAGCGGCAGTAAGTGGCGACATCCTGGAAGACAAAGCCATACAAATCAACATTGTTGCAAAGTAAATCAAAATCAGCACGAATGCCAAGTTAGTTTGGGATATAGGGACATGCCCACTTGGTGAACTTGATTTCTCGGAGCTTGAGACGGTCGAAACGGTTCAGCTGAAACTCCTTGGTGAACTTGATACCAAGTGACTCGGGGGACAACATATCAACACGTGGTGCGGAAGGTTCCGCAACCATTGCACGTGTACAGCTCCTCGTGTTCATCTAAAACAAAATAAATAAAGATTGCTAACTAAAATTTTAGTCCAATGAAAAAATAGCATATATTATCATCTACATTAGTTACAAAAGAAACTCCTCTAAAAACAATACTAAGCATGCTCAATATCAAGATTAGATCAAGAACAAGACCTAAGTCTAGATTGACAATGATGAAATATTGAGTGAACCTTTGGTACAAATAAGTTGGGGATCGGAGGAGAATCATACCTTTGATCGATTAGGTGCGAGGAATCGGAGAAAGATTGAGTAAATTGGAAGATCCAATGGAGGTGGTTTGGAGTTTGGAGGAAGAAGAAAGAGAAAAAATTGTGTTTGGGGATTTTTTAGGTTACCTCCTCATGGGGTTATGATGGCCACGTACGTGGTACAGGCGGGTGGTACAACCGGAGCCCGCCCATACCGGGTGACATACCTTGGGGTTGACGAATCCCTTCTGACGATGCACTTGGTACAAGCGTGCGGTGCGGTCGCGTGCGCCCATACTACTGGTCGTTATGCATTCAGTATCTTTTGGTTGAAATCTGATGTTTTGCTCGAGGGTACGGTATGGGCGCGTCCGCCCGTACCAGTGGTCGTTATGACCCCTGGGTCGTGTAGCAAAAAATCAAAGTTTCTAGTTTCCAATACCTCGAGGTGGTACGGGCGCACGGTACGGGCCTTTCCAGCCGTACCACTGGTCGTTATATGGCCAGTGAGCTGAAAGACTCAAAGAATTTAATTAGTAGCTTTGTGTGTCTTTACACATCTTATCAAAGGACAAAATAACAACAAATAGACTTCATAAAAATCAGCAATACTTCTTAGGGCATGTGTTAGTAAAAATAAAGATTGAGGATTACCTTATTTCTTCTCCTCTCTCCAAAGGTCTTCCTGAACACTCATTAATAAAAAAAGAAAAATAAAAAAACTAACACAAAAAACAAACTTTTATTTCACACGGGTTGCCTCCCATGAAGCGCTTCTAGTTAAGGTTAATTAGCTTGACCTAGATGGTGATCATTTAGGTTTAATGAGTGGGACACCTAGGGTTTAAAACGGAACGGAAACTGACGGAAACATGCGTTATTGTTTTCGTTTCCTCTTGTGTCGTCGGAATCAAAAACGAAACGGAATACTCTGGAAACGAACACGGAATCGGAAATCATCGGAGTCGGACATGGAACGGATACGGGACGGATATGATACGAAAACAGATATTTGTCAGAATATAGTACTGGCATAATATCATGGTCTGTACACCAAAAGAAACATATAATACACAAGTAATAGCTCACAACTTCAACAAGTAACACACATAATTCAACACTTTGACAAATATATAAGTTCACATAAATAGTTTCACATAAATGTTAAGACACTCACTTGATTAGTATGTAGACTGGGCTGGTTGTATGTATTACGTAGACCCAACATATATTTTATGGCCCGACAAGAGCAATGGAAATTACTGATGTAAAGTACTATTTCAGACATGCGCATGGATGGTTATATTACTAGAAAGTTTCCGTATTTATTTATCCGGAATTTTCTTATCGTTTTTGTTTCCACCGGAAATGGCTCCGTCGTTTTCTTTTCCGTTTCCGTTTAAAAGATTCCATTTCCGTTCCTTTTCCACAAAATACCGTTTCTGTTTTCTTTTTAGCTCTCCATTTCCTTTTTCTTCAGAAGCGGACGGTAAGTTTCCTTACCGTTTTTAACCCTAGGGACACCCACTACAAAGTAATCGGCTTTCAAAGTGATTGTACCATCGTCCTCATTAGGCTTGGCCTTCTTATTCCTAGGGAAGTAGACTATAAAAATATCTCTAGATGGTAGTCCTATTCTCACATTTCCTTCATGTAAATTTATTGAAGCTTTAATGATTCTTAGGAAAGGCCTACCTAGTATTATAGGTGCTATCGGATCTTCAGGCATGTCCACGATAACAAGATCAATAAGAGTGAGACGACCTTTAATTTCAACAACTATATTTTCTTTTATCCCAACAGCTTGCACTAGTAGGGAAAGGCTCACCGCCGGCACACCAAAATCATCTACCACCGGTAAGTTCCGGTTCGGCAATGACCATCTCGCCGGCGGTAATGCACTACAGCTGGAGAACTACACAGTTCGTCGGCGATAACTGAGCATACCACCAGCGAGTAGCCCCATTCGCCGGGGATAATGTCCCCTAACACTGGCGCACATCTCTTCGCCAGGGGTAATACAATTGGTTCGCCGGCATTATTATGTATTAGAGAAAAAATAGACAGAATACACAGATGAATACAGAAATACACAGTATACAAGATAATGACAACAAAATACATATTAACACGGGAAACAGTAACAGTATCCAACAAATGTTCAATATAGCTAGGACATTGGTTCATTTAGCATTAACTAGAGTTCACTCATCTTCACCCTCGTCGGAAGAGTTGGGAGGAAAGCAAGTGAAATAGATGATGCCATAAGTATGACTGAGCAAAAACTTGAACTCCCGTCCCTCTTGCATGTCATCATACAAGATGAGGAGTCTGTTCCATCCAGGACCACTAAAATATGTGTGGGCCTCCTCGTTGGTGACCCTAACCTGGTACATCATATCGGGATGATTATGATGCGTCAAAGTGACACTAAACACAACAACCTCATCCATGCTTCTATGGAGATGGTCTATGAAACCATGTCGTGCACCGCAAGGGATTGACTGAGTAAAATCATAGGACAGAACAATTAGTCGTGATTTTTATTGAACATATATATATATATATTTACATTCTCCACATGAATTTCAGAGAACATACCATCCTAACACCAAAGTTCGCAGGGAGCAATGTGGTAATTTTCATGTCCATGCAATGCCAACTATGTTGACCACAATTGCCGCATGCTTCTTCACTATAGTCCAATCTACATATATTGAGAATAAAGTCACATAAAAAAGAAGCAACCACAAATGACTCACAGATGGTTCCTTCTTAATATAGAAGCACTATCTGCTACGCTATAAGTCCGAAGGAAAAAGTTGCTTCTATAGATTCTTTACCAGGCATTCCTACAAACAGATTGCGCTAAATACCTTTACCCATGGGGATGGACAGATGATGCATCAAATTCTTAGTTCACTGGACAAAAATAGCAAGTGCATTCCTACAAACAGATTGCGCTAACTCCTTTGTTCAAAAATAGTTAGTGCATTCCTACAAACAGATTGCGCTAACTACCTCAATTTATGAGTTTATCCCATCCACACTGCAATTTTGGACTGGTTTCAGCACTATTTTGATTTCCAAAACTAACCAGCTACAACGGATCAAGGAGCCCAAATCTCGACAACCGATGGCGGCCGTGCTAGGTCATGGATACGGTGATATTAATCGTGTGGGAGCAGGGACTCAGACCTAGATGGGCGACAACAAGGCAAGGCGGACGGCGATGGCGAGATGAGGTGGACAGTGACTGCAAGGCTGGATGGGTGACGACGAGGGTGAGGCTAGCCTCCTCCTCCTTCCCTTTGGTAAGGCGGGGGGTGGAGCAAGGGGCGCCTCCTGCTCCTTCCCTTCGACGGTGAGGCGGACGGCAGAGCGAGGATGGCAATGGCGAAGCGAGGCAAGTGCTAGGGTTGCGGGTGGAGATATTTCGTCGGCGTGTGAGATGGATCGATGGAGGTGGGAGGGGCCGGGTGAGATGGATCGATCGGGGTGGGGTGCGGATTTTTCTTTGGCGTGTGAGATGTCTGACAGGTGGACCTCGGCGCCTAAGGGCCTAATTCGCCGGGGATAAAAGCTTTCGGCCCAGGCAGGCCTACCCAGCGCACTGTACCCCGGCGCAAATGGGCTTAGTTTGCCAGCGGTAACGAACAGCCCATCTGGGGGGCACGCGGCCCACAACATTCCCGGCATGAACCAGGCTTCTTCACTGGCGATAATTGGGCCATCCTTGGTGCAACCATTTCCTTCTTGCCGGCGGTAACGCGAGGAAGGCTTGGGTGGCCTTACCGCCGGTGACCCGAGTTCCCACTTCGCCGACAGTAATGAATCCGTCTATAGGGTTTTCCCTACTAGTGTTGTTTATAAGTTGAATCCACTAGATGGAGTCTTACTTTAGTAGTTGCAAATGGCCCCAAGTTTAACTTATCAAATAGGCTTTTGAAAATCGTTGAGACACTTGCACCAACATCACAAAGTGCAGACATCTCATTGACCCCAACCTTAATTTTAATAGTGGGCTCAAATATATCACCTAGCTTAGCAGGAAGCTTATCAGCTAGTCTCATGTACTCCATCTCTAAATCTTGAACTTTAGATGCTACTTGTTGAATAAATTGTTGGTACATAGCATCATTACATTGTTCTATGCCGGGATTCTTTATGGTGATCGTCTTTAGTAGATCTTCCACGATATATTCCGGTGTTGGCGCGTTGCTATAATACAGCTCTCCAGGCTTCTCTTCATTTGTTACCACCCTCATCATCTTGAGGTCTTCTACCAGATTTGGCCCAGGCTTCCCAGCAAACTTTGCTAGTATGAGATCTTGGCTCTCTACTACCCTACCCAATTGAGCATCCACTGTCTTTGTCCTTTCCTGTAGAGCCTGCACATCATTTCTAATTGCAACTGCTTTGTTAGATAATTTTCCTATATTACTCTCATGGTTGAAAGGGCATGTATGCCCCCATGTGTGGTTTTGGTAATTAATGACAATCTCTATGGACTAATGTGCAAATTGAGTTTCACTTGTAGGTTTGTCCATTGGCATCTCTTGGACCATGTGTTGGTTTCAAGGATGAAAAAGAAGAAGCATCGTCCAAGGGCTTTGTGTCTGTTGGAATCAAGTAGTAGAAGAAGAAGATCAAGTATGTCTTGAAGAAGAAGAAGATGGAGTTCCTCATGTCTATCTTCAAGACATCGTCAAGAATTGAAGTGCAAGCTCAAGATGCATCCTCTCTAGAATATCTCATGCTTGAAGCTTGCCATCCTGGACAATCATGGAATGATGAAGACAATTTCAAAGAAGAAGCTTTCCCATGGAGTATGGGGGAGCATTTCTCAAGACTTCATCAAGCAAGTGCAAGCAAGTGCATCAATAAAGGTGTTCCATCTTGAAGGTGACAAGATCATCTACATCAAGCTCAAGTGGGATGCTCAAGGCAAAGGTATGATCATGATAGGGTTTCCATTTTACCGGTCTCTTGTAGTGTTCTTGTAGTGTTGGGAGACCGGGTTTAGGATAGATAGTCGTACTATCAAGCGGGGCTCTCAAGTGGGTGACTCGTTCGTATCTTTCGAAGAGAGCTCAAATATTTGCATACATAGCATCATCTTTATTGGTTGTTGTTTGGTTCTTGTCCATGTGAGGATCTAGAGCTTGTGGTTATCTTCATAACAAGCTCTAGTTCATCAAAAATGGATTTCCCTTGCATATCTTATTGCATTTTTGATCTTGCGGGTTTTTCCGGCTCCACACCTTGGGAGGTATCTCACATATATATTCATGGTATTTTTTACCTTGGATTCTACACGTCGCTATCTTTCCAATGAAATTGGTTTCATCTCATTTGGAGTTCGGATGCAAAAGTTGTGGCAGTTTTGGTTCTGGAGTTTTTGCCTGACCGGTAGTTCTGGTGGGCCACTGGTAGTACCGCTAGGACATTTTGCCACCGGTAGTACCGGTGTAAATTCCGGTCCAACTTCCGGTAACCCCGATTTTGGTTCAGTACCTTCTCTGTATTGGTGAGTTCTATTTGTTAGACTTTTGATCGGAATTTCGGGCGGTAGTACCGACCCGACCGGAAGTTCCGGTGGACAGGCGGTAGTACCGGTCAGGATCATTTTTTCTGTTCACGTCGCTGTTTTGGACCATTGGCTGGGTGCCACCAGTAGTGCAGACCACCCACCGGTACTACCAACTGTGCATGTCTCTGGAAGATCTGGCCATTTTTTATTCTCTTCACATCGCGTTTTGTGACCGTTAGCCGGGTGCCAACGGTAGTACCGGCCATCCATTGGTACTACTGGTCAGGGTCGTAAGTGACCCAACGGCCAGATCTGGGAGCCCTTTAAAAGGGGCTCCTCATCCCCTTCGTGGGGTTAGCTCTTTTGGATAGTTTTTCACTCTCTCTCTCCTCCATTGTTGACCTTGAAGAGCTTTCCCTCTCCCCTTACCCCTCCTATGATTCTTGCATCTTTTTGAGGGATTTGAGAGAGGAGATCTAAATCTACAAGCCCCACCAAACCAAATAGCTTCTTTCTGAAGGAATCCTTGGGATATAGACCTTGGAGAGTTTTGTGTTCTTCCTCTCTTATTCCCCCAATAGATTTTGTAGCTTTGGTAGAATTTGAGAGAGAAGGACTTGCCTCTTGCATTTGGTGCATAGGTTTGTGTTCTCCTCAGAGATTCGGCGAGTTCAAGCCCTTGGGCTTGTTTCTCTTGGGTTCTTGGAACCCTAGACGGTTGTGTGGAGTGGTGGTGTGTTCTTGGGGCCTCCAATTGAGTTGTGGAGATTCCCCAAGCTTGTTGGCCTATTTTGGCATTGTGGAGCCTTTGTGGCATTTCTTGGGAGCCCTCCAACTGAGTTGTGGAGTTTTCCCCAAGCCTTGTACGGGTTCGATGACCGCCCTCAAGTGTCCCATAGTGGATCATGAGTAGGCCTTTGTGGCGAGCTCACAGGAGAATGGGTGAGACTTTTGTGGCGTCGGTAGGTTGCGTGCCTCCGCACCTTGGGGTGAGGCCTTGTGTGGCGTTGGGTGAGCATCAAGCCACCACACCTTGAGGTGAGCCACTTGTGGTGTTCGATGTACATTGCACCCCCGCACCGCTCCAACAGAGACATATCTTCTTTGGAAGTGAACTTCGGGGAAAAAATCATCGTCTCCGCGTCCATCGGTTATCTCTCAACCGAGCCCTTTACTTATGCAATTTACATTGTGATAGCCATCGTGCT
Source organism: Avena eriantha (assembly GCA_910589775.1). Taxonomy (NCBI): domain Eukaryota; kingdom Viridiplantae; phylum Streptophyta; class Magnoliopsida; order Poales; family Poaceae; genus Avena; species Avena eriantha. Next base: position 532,148,762 of record OU342743.1, on the reverse strand, counting down.
TGAGTATTTTATCTTGCTATCATCTTGTTGCTTGTCTTGCTTAGCATAGGTTGTCGGTGCACTTAGTGAACCTAGTGAATATAGGTTTTGGCTTGATAAATTAAACGTTAAGTTTTATTCCGCATTTATTAGAGCCTAAACCGTAATAATTTTAAAACACCTATTCACCCCCTCTAGGCGATGTCCGTTTCCCTTTCAATGGTTCTCCGTGATTTTAATGAGCATATTATTTTGCTCGGTTTGAGCTTGCATAAAAGTTCTAACAGTTTTCCCAAACAAGAGATTGCCATGATTTTCTCCATTATGATTATCATAATTATTGTAAGGAGCTCCTGCATGATTAGAATAATGTTTTTAAACATTAGAAGCATAATTTTAGTTTTTGCATGCAGGATTATAAGGAGTGTGAGCTATAAAATTAATATCATTAACATCGGTAGCGATAGCATTAACTTGGGTATCTTCCTTACTCTTTACTATGTCAAGTAACTCGTCTACCTTAGATGTAAGATCTTCATTGTTTACCTCGGTGATTGAACTCACTCTTTTCAAGGTTCTTTCCACATGCCATTGGGCATGGTTATCTTGCATATCATCAAGTAATTTCTTTACAACACTAACTTGCTTTCCCATGATTGTTCCTACTACTACAGTATCTAGCATAGACTTAGACATTGGGTTAAGGCCATTATAAAATAAATGTAATATAAGCCATTCTTCCATCCCATGACTAGGACAGTTCATTACATATTCTTTCATCCTTTCCCATGAAAGCGCTAGTGGCTCGCGATCTTCTTGTCTAAAACTTGTAATGTTAGATCTTAGTTGCATAGTTTTAGATGGGGGGATTTAGTCATAAACATATTAGTACATTCCTCCCAAGATTTAATAGTGTCCTTAGGTAGAGATAGAAACCAGTACTTAGCCTTTCTTCTAAGAGAGAAAGGAAAAAATCTTAATTTAATAGCATTTGGATCTACATCCTTAATACGCATCATGTCTTAAATTTCAGTAAAATTATTTACCTGAATCCTCAGAAGATGAGCCCCCAAATTGGTTTTGCTAAACCAAACTTAAAAGGTTAGGCTTAATTTCATATGCTCCCGCATCAACAGCGAGTTGAGTGATAGGTGCACGAATAAAATCATTAGTGGGAGTAGCATAATCCCCAAGTCTCTTTTGAACCATGGCTCTTTATATTTTTGGTATTTTTTAATTAAAGAAAACAAATAACAAGTAGCTATTTTTTGGGTTTTCAAATAGATAACTAGAAAGTAAACTAATAATAAGAATAAAACTACAAACAAAGACTAAAAACAAGGTCTCTAGTTAGGACCGGTCCTGAGATTTTAGGGGCCCGGGGCGAACCTAAATTTTGGGGCCCCTAGAAGCATCAAAATAGTACAATATTTATATGTATATATTGGATGTCTTGGTAAATCTTCAAGTGTACACGAAAATCAATATTTAAGTGCATACAAAAGCCATATTGGTATGAAATAATGTATACATATTGTCTTAAATTGTTTTATTAGATTTCTGAATGCAAAGTCACTTACGAAGGTATGCCAATATAAATCACGACGTGCTCAATGGCGCCGCCACAAGAGATTCACCGCTGCTGCGTATATCTTAAGCTATTTGAAATTTTGGGGTCCCTCGGTTCCACGGGTCCCAGGGCAGCCCAGCTCCAGGGTCGGGTCTGTCTCTAGTGACCTCACGAGGATAGCGAAATTGCTTTCCTGGCAACGGCGCTAGAAAAAGGGTTGATACCTTCGATCCGTATTCACGGATGTAGTATAATAGCTTTTTTCCCGAGAAGACCTAGGTTTAATTGAACCTTGGAAAGCAATGCTAAAAGGAAATAAAAAGGAAGCGTCTACAAGACTTTGTTTCTTTGTTTTACCTTTGTTTACCAGACCAATCTAGTTTACTTTTATAATGGTTTGAATCAATGAGGCCAGGGTTGAAGATCCACCTGTAGTTGCATATCATATGGGATAAAAGATAATAATAAGCACAGTTATGTGTAAAGTTATAATAGGGATAATCTCTTATGGGCAACACATCCTAATATACTAGAACCCCCGTGATGCAGCGGGCATAGCAAAAGTATTTTAATCCAACCGAGTGCACCACGAAGCAATGGGCTACAAATGATTTTAAGTGTAAACCACAGATCAAAGCATTAAGTGGTGATGTTGTTGTGATCCCGAATGGAGCGCTAAGTGAAGATCAGACTACCCTTTATGTCGCTAGGGTTCCTACGAGATCGCCACTAGCTAAGTATCTCACTTCAATCCTTTATCAATCTATGGGATTTTGGGTACCTACAAGTCCACATGTCGAGACAAGAGACAAAGAAACTAAAGATACAATCACTATTTCAAACAATACACAATACTCCCATGAATTAGATGCATATAATCGCTACGATGTTTCTCCCCAACCTGCAGCCCATGAGGACTACTCACTCATAACAATAAGATCAAGGATAGAAAACATTGTGCAAAGTACTTAGATTGAGATCAAATATTCTTACAATGGTCGCGAATCACAAGGATATCTAAAGTTCAAAGCAATGGCTATGGCTAATGGAGGGGATGGATGATGGATGGTGAACAATGGCGTGGATCTAATTTGGTGGTGTTGTGATGCAATCTGAGAATAGCGGCCTCCGTGCGGTAGCTGAGACCTCAAAATATATAGGCATCTTCACGAAAGTTGTAGGGTTTGACGAGACGGAGCCGCCGCCACATGGTACGGACGGACGGTATGGGTGGGCCCTGCCGTACCAATGGTCGTTACGGCTGCTGACGCCAAGAATTGACTCCACAATTACTTGGTCGTGTGGACTTCCTCAAAAACCTTCATTATGACTCCAGATTTCACATTAAAAAGCATGATTTCCTACACAACACAATTCAAAGCAAGGTTTTGCATATCTTTGCAATTATTAGTCATTAGTGGCAAGGATTGAGAGTTTCTTGTCAATTGCTTGACTAAAAACAATGTTTAAACACGATGGAAGATGGCTATTTTTGGAGCCATCAGTATGACAACGGAGAAAGTCCTCGTGATTAATCAACCGTCATATGATACTAAGAAACAATGTCTCACTTAGTCACCAAACCAAAATACTAAAACACCTTATGAGATAATGGTGTGAGTGTCAATATAAAGCGACACTGGTAATTGACAAAAGGACATGTGAATCTAGTAAAATAGATTAAAAGGATATAACATGTTTCCACAAGCAAGCATGATCTAAAACACTTGTGTTTACGGTCGGTTAAACAAATGCAACTAGATTATTTGTCCTATAGTGCAAGTGGGAGACTAAAGGAGATATGTCCTAGACGCAAATAATAAAGAGGTTTATTATCATATATCGAACTAGTTCATAACTATTTCATACTATGCTATAATTGTATCAAGAGGAAACACTGATGCAAGTGTGGTATGTAAACAAACCAGGTCCCTAGTAGCCTCTAGTTAACTAGTTCACTGGGCAACCGATGATTAAGGTTTCCTGATCATGGTGCATTTATGTTAGTTGACAATGGAGTCATATCATTAGAGAATGATATGATGGACATTACACACTTAAGTATTACAACATGATCTAGTCACATAGTTCATCATTGTAGTAATAAGAAATGAATTGACCTTTTCCTTAGACCGTGAGATCATATTAATCACTGTTTCCAGAGGGATGCATTAATCTCACGAATTGTCATGTACATAACTGGGTGACCATAAAGTGTGTATTGGGTATTCCAAAGGAACAATTGAGGACTGTGTATCAAGATCAGAATTTATCACGTGCGTGATAGAAAGATACGTGATGTCTACGCACTTCTATTCTTGTAGACAGTTGTTGGGCCTCCAAGTGCAGAGGTTTGTAGAACAGCAGCAAGTTTTCCCTTAAGTGGATCACCCAAGGTTTATCGAACTTAGGGAGGAAGTGGTCAAAGGTATCCCCACTCAAGCAAACCTGCAATCAAGATATAAGAAGTCTCTTGTGTCCCCAACACACCCAATACACTTGTCAGGTGTATAGGTGCACTAGTTCGGCGAAGAGATAGTGAAATACAAGTGGTATGGACATAATATAATGGTGCTAGAAAATACTTTGATGGTGTGGAAGAGACTAAAGGCAAACTGAAATAAAGATGGAAGCAAACAAACATGTAATAGATCTAGTAGCAAACGAAGTTTCAATGCTTAGAAACAAGGCCTAGGGATCATACTTTCGCTAGTGAACACTCTCATATAGATATCTTCTCTTTATGATACTACTCTAAACTACTCTCCGGTTGGACACTCTAATCCATGGTAGGGCTATAACAGCACTCCTCAAAATTTGCTTTCCCCATCTAGATAACCCCACACTGTCACCTTGAGCTCTAGATGGTTCCAACAAACACCACAATTTCATAGAAACATCCAACTCCAAATATAACTCATAACAAGTTATTGTAATCTCTAGCCTAAGTGCCACCATGGTGTGCATGCTGTCACTTTCACAAACATGGGGAGAGCAGAGATCTATTAAAGCACTTGAGTAGCAAGGTAGATATACTTTATTACAAAGCTCATGATCACAATATGATCATGCATAGAGAGAGAGATGAACACATAGCTATCGGTAGAACCCTTAGCCTTGAGGAAGAACTACTCCCTCCTCATCATGGGAATCAGCAACGGCGATGGAGATGGTGGTGGAGATCGATGGAGATGGCTCCGGGGGCACTTCCCCGTCCCGGTAGGGTGCCGGAACAGAGACTTTCTGTCCCCCGAATCTCCTCTTCGGTGGCGGCGGCGCTGCGGAACTTTTCGTGGTTGGAGGCTAGATGATTTTAGGGTTTTTGCATCGGGAGGCATCTTATAGGCGAAGAGGCAAGGTTGGTGGGCTGCCAGGGGGCCACACCATGCCTTGGTGCGGCCAGGGGCACCCGCGCTTAGGGGTGGTTTGGCCACTCCGTGGCCCCCTTCGTCTCTCCTTCTGGCTCCGTGAATCTTCTGGGAAAATAACGACTTTGGCTTTTGTCTGGTCCAATTCCGAGAATATTCATTTTCTGACTTTTTGGAACCAAAAACAGCAGAAAACAGGCAACTGGCACTGTGGCTCTTGTTAATAGGTTAGTCCAAGAAATCATATGAAAAGTACCCCAAAGTGTGGACAAAACATAAGAAAGTAGATAAAACCAAGCATGGAACATCAAAAATTATGGATACGTTTGCAACGTATCAACATCCCCAAGCTTAACTCCTGCTCGTCCTCGAGTTGGTAAGTGATAAAAAGAAAGAATGATTTTTGAGGTGACATGCACCATCATAAACTTGATCAAAGTATTTGTAAAACATTGATAGCTGGGATCATAGTACTTCAACATAGCATGAAAGATATAGTTCTAACAATAAGACATAGCAACTATGTTGTAACATGAAAAGCACAAACAAAAGATTCATGAATAATAATGCTTTGCAAGACGTTTGTTTGTCTTACATAAAGAAAACATAGCATAGTGGCATTCAGCTTGTCCCTCGTAGAGTAGCAAACATAAATGCATAGGACACCTTCAAAGTTCATAAGAGTGACTAGATACAAATAGTTTAAAACAAGCAATATCAAAGCTATGCATCAATCAACAAGTCTTGGGACAGTGCACATAGAACTAAGAATGGCCACTATGCTCTCAAAGTAGGTGCATAAAGATAGAAGGTGGAGACTCAGCATAAAAGTAAAAGAAAGGCCTTCATATAAGGAAGTAGGGATTCAAGTTTCATAAAGAGCTTCCAAAAATTATGGTACTTAATAGCTTTCAGCTCTCATTGCCCCTATCATAAGCATCTTGAAGTGATTAAGGTTAAAGTGAACAAACTATGGAGTATATGCTTGACAAAGTATAAGTTGGAAATCTCATGTCCCTTGAATATGAGGGCCGCTCCTCATGCTACTCAAGTTTAGTTACTGGTAAGTTCTTGTCATAGTAAGTACATGTGTATCATAGAGAACCGCCAACGGGGTACCCCTTGCCCGATGATACGGAAGAATCCCCATATCAAAATGACAAGGGAAGCAGACAACGAGCATCTCAACAATCTTCTTATTTACCATGGGAAAATGGTGCTTTTTTCTCTCTTCCCTCTTTTCTCATATCTCTTTTTTTCTTTTTCTCTTTTTTCTCAATATCTGACTCTTTTTTATAAGAAGAATGCTTCATAGATAGCTCATTATGGTTACGCTGTAGGTTTCCACCATGACAGCATGGATTAGACCGGCGGCTCAGGCGTTTCTCTAACACACATACATAACTCCATGGACTTACAAGCTCCCCTTTCATTTCACACCGACGACATCCATAGACAAAAGAGCATGATATCAACTAGGTACAAAGTACAAGTGCAATGTTGAAAGCGTTCCCCATGACAGCATGGTTCTGCTAATCCCCAATATATAAGTGCAAGCATATACAACATAGACGACACAATGGTTCAAGTTTATTAAGGGCAACAAAAGTAAAGTCTGCCATCAAGTTCGTGAGAGCTTTAATCACTAGTTTTCTCATAACAAGTTTAATTCGGAAGGTAGATAAAAACATGAATATACTTGTAATAGCAAATGCTAATAGGTAGGTATGGTGGACTCTTTGGAATAACTTGGTTTTAGGAGTTGGATGCATGAGTGGAACTCATACTTTGGTTGCGTAGGCTAGCAAATGACTGGGAGCGACCAACTAAGAGAGCAATAATGGCCATAATCATGCAGAGCAACAAAACATCATTGATCAAAGCATAAAGTGATACTACAAGTTGAAACCTAAAGGATCATAAAGGCTATGGTGACTTGGGATAGTCATAACATGGTGTGAGCATGTGCCAAGCCAACCCAAATAAAGCATCAAATGAGAATACCACAATACTATGCTTTCATATGCTAAAACAACGCATGATCCTTCCAAGGCACATTAAGCAATCTCAATTGTTTATAACAAGTCATGCTACAACAAAGAATACTAAGCATAAAGCCAAAACAATATCGAGCATGGCATGACAAAGCATAGGCCACAGTCAAAAACAAGCTCTCTTTACCACTTAAGCATGAAAACTTTCCTACTCTTTTCCAATCCAAACCAAACTATTTGAAAACCAATGTATGAAAGAAGGGGTCCAACCAATTTATTCAGCAAACTAAGCAAACCAAGAAAACGAAAAACCAAAATGAAAATGAAAAATAAGACGCTCCAAGAACAACATAACTGTGTATGAAACAATAAAAATGAAGTGTTTGGAAGAAACCTGGGATTTTTATTGATGAAGAGGGGGATGCCTTGGGCATCCCCAAGCTTTGACGCTTGTAATTCTTGGATATTTCTTAGGGTGACACGCGTGGCATCCCCAAACTTGAGGTTTAGTCCATCCTTCATCTCATTACTCATTCCTTCCATACACCTAAATTTGTTTCCTTCGTACAAAACTTCACACAATCTTTATTAGCAATATTAGTGCACTCAAGATAATAAGTCTTTAGTTCAGTTCTAACACCAATAAAACTTCCATTAAAACACAAGCTACTGTACCACTTCTCTCAAAAAGCTCAATTCCCCAAAAGAACTCAAAAAGGAACCAACAAGAAGCAAATGCAAATAATGGCAGAAATCTATCAAAACAGACCAGTAGGTAAAGACGAATTTTTTCGAATATCTTCTGTTGCTCAAATCGAAAAGTGTTGAACTAACGAAAGTTAGATAACAACCTGGGGAAGAAGCACAAATATTCACGCCTCAAAAGGACATACAGATATTTTACACGAATTTTTACAGTGAAGCACAAAAATCTGTTTCAGGACAGCACCTTTCCCAAGCATTACTTCTCTCTCATTAGAGGTTACTCTTGGCACAAAAAGCAAATAAAAAGGATAAGAAGCGGTTATTACAGAGGTAATAACTTCCAAGACTCATCTAAAACTTTTGGGTTATCTCCCAATAAGTACTTTTCTTTAACGCCTTTAAGTTAGGCATGATAGTTTGAGAAGATGCTCACATAAGAAATATGAATTGAAGTAAAAGAGAGCATCAAGAAGCAAATTAAAAGCACATTTAAGTCTAACCCACTTCCTATGCATAGGGATCTTATAAAGAAACAAGTCATGAAAGCAAAAGGCAATAAGCATAGTAAAGCAAAACAAGTGCAACTTCAAGATTTTCAACATAAAGAGGGGAAACTTAATATTGTTGAGACACATAAAACCATGTTTCCCTCTCTCATAATAACTTTCAGTAGCATCATGAATAAAATTAACACTATCACAATCACATGAAACATTCTTATCATGAGCCACATGCATAAAAGAATTAATACTCCCCACAAAAACATAGTCATTCTTATTAATTATAGTGGGAGCAAATTCAACAAAATAGCTATCATTATTATTCTCATCACCATAATCAGCAAATATAGGAGGCATATTGTAATCATAATTAATTTTCTCCTCAATAGTAGGTGGACTGAAAATATCATATTCATTATTGCAATCATCATATATTGGAAGTATAGTATCATCATAAGCAATAGAATAGTTATCTTCCAAAGTGTGTTCGTTGGTAATCATATCATCATTGGAAGGAACATGGATAGCACTAATAGTACGGTAATTATTAATATCATCATTTTCAGAATTGGTACCGAAGAGATTTTCAATATCAAAAGTAGTGTGCTTTTCCCAATCATGATCACTACTATAGGTAATAGGCATAGGAACATCATCGAGTTTAGACTCATCAAAAACTATAATAGGAGCAACATGCTTAGGGGAAAATACAATTTCCTCTCTCCTTTTACTCCTCCTCTTCTTCTTTTTCTTCTTCTCTTTAGGAGGGAGAGGCTTGAAAGGAAGCTTCTCCATATACCCTTGTTCATTGTTAGAAACAATAGAAGAAACTTTGGAAGATTCCTCCTTTTCATTAATAAGACCAAAACACATATTAGTCATGTCATATTTTGGTAAGATCTCATCTTTTAGGATATTTTGTATGTAAGTATTTGTGTGGCAATTATCAACACAATAAAGATGACAACCATGCAGGACGCTATTCATATCAAAAGCACTCATATCTACCAAAGAGGTTTTTCTTGATAACTCTTCACACCCCAAAAATAATATAAGTTGATCATGTCATCACAATACAAACTTACAGTACTCATTGGATTAGAAGGACTATTATTATGGCCTGAGCATTGAAAATTGAAATGACCCACTTCAAAGCAAAGTTCACAAATAAAAGGATAGAGGCCACGGACTTTTTTACCAAGATCATTTAGAGCCCTATACCACGTTCTAGTTTTTTCATTCCTGTGGGTGATACAGTATTCTTCTTCAATTTGATTATTCTCACAAGGTCTATGTATTCCACAAAAATTAACATGCTTATAAGAAGTAGTACTTTCAGAGGTTTGAGCATGTTTATTGCTATCATTAATAACAATTTCATTTTCCATGCAAGTGTCTTTATAAGTCTCATGATACATGTCCCATTTTTCTTTAGGAGCATTAATATGAGAAGCAAAGGCTCTATAACAATCAACAAGAATTTGAGGATCAAGACCATATTTAGCACTAAGCTCTTGAAAATCAGCAGTTTCAGGGAAAGACTTAATGCAATCATACTCATAGTTTATACCTGGTTCTTTACCTTTGTTGTTATCCCAATCTTCGGTATTGCTTTGAATTGTTTCAAGAAGATCTCACTTAGCTTTTACCTCCTTACTTGTGAATGATCCCTTTAAACAAGTATCTACATAGTCCTTGTAATGTCCTGAAAGCCTTGCATAGAAATTATTAATAACAATATTACTAGGGAGCTCATGAATGGGACATTTGAGCATTAGTGACTTCAATCTCCCCCATGCTTGGGCAATACTTTCTCCATCATGTGGATGAAAATTATAAATGTAATTCTTATCTTTATGAATTTCATGAGGAGGATAAAATTTGGAGTAAAAGAGAGATTCAAGTTCCTTCCACTCCAAATGATGAGGATCATCTAGTAGCTCATACCACTCTCTTGCTTTTCCCTTAAGTGAAAAAGGGAATAGCTTCCTCTTAACTTGGTTCATTGAAATACCTGCACACTTGAACAACTCGCATAATTCATGTATAACGAGTAAATGATCACCGGGATGGACAGTTCCATCTCCCAAATAACAGTTGTTCATAACACGTTCAACAAATTTTATAGGTATTTTAAAAGAGATGCTTTCAATATGTGGATTTAAAATATCACAAGTATCATTAGAATTACCACATATGGGAGATAAAGTATCGTCAGAACAAATTTTCTTCTTTAAAGCTGGGGAACTAAAAAGATCATTTTCATAAAAACTAACTTCCCCAAGCTTAGACGTTTCCATAGCATTAGTAACAAAGGTGTTCAAAAGATTCATACTAATAACATTGCTATTAGCATGCAAAGAAAGTTCCATGGGTTTTTTAATTTTCTTTTCAGACAATTCATGTTCTACATTAGGAAAAATACTAAAAAGCTCTCTCTTTTTTTGTTGTTTTCCATTAAGCCTAACTAGTGAAAATAAAAACAAGAAACAAAAAGACAAAATTGCAGAATCTAAAGGAAATAACTTCGAGAACTCACACCGGAGGATGTGAGTGCCTTTTATCTTACCTCCCCGGTAACGGCACCAAAAAATAGCTTGATGTCTACGCACTTCTATTCTTGTAGACAGTTGTTGGGCCTCCAAGTGCAGAGGTTTGTAGAACAGCAGCAAGTTTTCCCTTAAGTGGATCACCCAAGGTTTATCGAACTCAGGGAGGAAGTGGTCAAAGGTATCCCCTCTCAAGCAACCCTGCAATCAAGATACAAGAAGTCTCTTGTGTCCCCAACACACCCAATACACTTGTCAGGTGTATAGGTGCACTAGTTCGGCGAAGAGATAGTGAAATACAAGTGGTATGGATATAAGATAACAGTGCTAGAAAATACTTTCATGGCGTGGAAGAGACTAAAGGCAAACTGAAATAAAGATGGAAGCAAACAAACATGTAATAGATCTAGTAGCAAACGAAGTTTCAATGCTTAGAAACAAGGCCTAGGGATCATACTTTCGCTAGTGAACACTCTCATATAGATATCTTCTCTTTATGATACTACTCTAAACTACTCTCCGGTTGGACACTCTAATCCATGGTAGGGCTATAACAGCACTCCTCAAAATTTGCTTTCCCCATCTAGATAACCCCACACTGTCACCTTGAGCTCTAGATGGTTCCAACAAACCCCACAATTTCATAGAAGCATCCAACTCCCAATATAACTCATAACAAGTATTTGTAATCTCTAGCCTAAGTGCCACCATGGTGTGCACACTGTCAACTTCACACACATGGGGAGACCAGAGATCTATTAAAGCACTTGAGTAGAAAGGTAGATCTACTTGATTACAAAGCTCATGATCATAATATGATCACGCATAGGGAGAGAGATGAACACATAGCTACCGGTAGAACCCTCAGCCTCGAGAGAGAACTACTCCCTCCTCATCATGGGAATCAGCAATGGTGATGGAGATGGTGGTGGAGATCGATGGAGATGGCTCCGGGGGCACTTCCACGTCCCGGCAGGGTGCCGGAACAAAGACTTTATGTCCCCCGAATCTCCTCTTTGGTGGCGGCAGCGCTGCGGAACTTTTCATGGCTGGAGGCTGGATGATTTTAGGGTTTTTGCATCGGGAGGCATCTTATAGGCGAAGAGGCAAGGTCAGTGGGCGGCCAGGGGGCCCACACCATGCCTTGGCGTGGCTAGGGGTGGTTTGGCCACCATGTGGGCCCCCTTCGTCTCTCCTTGTGGCTCCGTGAATCTTCTGGGAAAATAACGACTTTGGCTTTTGTCCGGTCCAATTCCGAGAATATTCAATTTTTGACTTTCTCGAACCAAAAATAGCAGAAAATAGGCAACTAGCACTATGGCTCTTATTAATAGGTTAGTCCAAGAAATCATATGAAAAGTACTCCAAAGTGTGTACAAAACATAATAAAGTAGATAAAACCAAGCATGGAACATCAAAACTTATGGATACGTTCGCAACATATCTATACGCTGGGCCCACTCGGTGCAATTGCATCCAATAAACTGCAGCGTATGACTAGGTCATGGGGATACAATATCACGATAACAAGTTAAGTAGACTTGTCGGTAACGAGATTAGTATAGCGATACTAATATCAAATCTTGTACAAGTCATGTATCGAAGAGACAAAGGGAATAGGGCACAAGTTTGAGCACGACAGAGTCTCATGGAGTGCATAGGGGTCAATATGGACATCCTTATCCCGCTATTTATCATTGATTGAGAGTGCATAGGAGTCAATATAGACATCCATGTCCCGCTATTGATCATTGATTGAGATTAATCTCAATCATGTATGCGTCATTCCCCGAATCGAAGGGTAACACGCTTAAGGGTCTAACGATGTTTAAGATTGCTATGCAAGCGAAGGGGTCACGGATGAGAAAGAAGAGATCAGAAATGTTCCGAGAAAAGATTATTGGAATAAGTTTCGAGAAGGATCCGAAGATGTTCGGAAGAAGGAGAAGACCGAAAGGTGTTGCAGAATAAAAGGCTAATTAGAAATATGCATATATATATATATATATTAATTATGAATTAATATAAATAAATATTTTAAATTATTTATTATGGGGCAACTTTCTACATTTGGCCGAATCACGGAGGGAAACATCCCAAAGAGGAAGCCACCCCAAAGGGTAGCAAATAGCTGCGGCACAGGCGGCCCACGTGGGCGGGCGGGCGCTAGTCAGCGCACAGGCATGCGTGCTAGCCCCCCTAGTCCACTTACACAGCCTTAGCTTGCTGGGTCGAGGGGCCGTCCTACCCGGGCTACCGCCTCGCTAGGCCGTGGTGCCCACACAGCCGGCTACCTCCCCTCCACCTCCTTTTTCCTTTAGTCCCACATGGGGACTTGAGGGAAGGGAGTACCCCTTTTTCTTCTATATATAAAGGCCTATATTAAAAGGGAAAAGACACATAAAAATAAAAAGGGGAATTTTCTAAGGCTATTTTTCTTAGGGAATTTCTCTCCTCTTTCTCAGTTGTTCTCACGAGTGTGGTGATACGTCCATTTTGCATCACTATTCTATATCATAATTTACTATTATGCATTGATATATTTCATATTAAGAGATGATACTTATTTTATTTCATCTGTTTTTGCATGGTTGATGACTTTTGGAGCATGGACCGCTGTAGTCAGGATTCTAATGGAAAAGGTGATGTTTGGAGGCAAAATTCAGGAAGATCAGAAAATCCGAAAAAATACATGGAAAATTCTATTTTTCCAAAAGACGAAGATTGCCAAAAGTGGAAGTGGAGATGGGCCAAGGGGGGCCCACACCACCCCCTGGCACGGGCAACCCTAGGTCGCTCCAGCAGGTGGTGTGGCTTCCCTGGCCCACTCCAGGCTCTCCCCTCTGACGTATATTATCCTCCCGAAACCCTAAGACTCGAGGAGCGACCATAAAAAGATTCTGCCGCCTTTGCGGGGTGGAAAACACCGAGAGAGAAAGATCTCTCCAGCAGACAAAATTCTGCCGGGGTAATTCCTTCCCGGAGAGGGGAGATCGTCACCATCAATACCACCATCAAGCTGGACTTCATCGGGATCATCATCATCACCACCACCATCATCTCCACCATCACCATCATCACCACTTCATACCGATGTAACAATTGGGTTGAATCTTGCATAGTTCTTAGGGGAAACTTTCCCGGTGTTGATTACTCCTTGTAGTTGATGCTATTGAGTGAACCATTGAATTATCGTTTATGTTCAGATTGTTACATATCATTATATCATCTCTGATATTGATCCATATGATGTCTTGTGAGTAGTTCGTTTTGTTCTTGAGGACATGGGAGAAGTCATGTTGTTAGTAGTGGAATTGTGTTGAGAAAGATTCAATGGTTTGATATTTAAGTTGTGGTGTATTTCTTCTAGTGGTGTCATGTGAACGTCGACTACATGACACTTCACCTATATGGGCCTAGGGGAATGCATTGTTTATTTGGCTACTAATCGTAGGGGTTGCCGGAGTGACAGAAACCTGAACCCCCATTAGAAAACCTTTGCACAAGGGACGTCAGGGTCTTAGAGTTTAAAGTTGTGGTTAGGTTTCTACTTTAATTACTTTCTTGTACTTGTGGATGCTTGCAAGGGGTATAATCACAAGTATGTATTAGTCCTGGAAGGTCGGTACATTAGCACAGGTTCACCAACACAACACTTAGCAAACTAAAGAAGATTAATCAACTATATAAAGCGAAAGCACTTGATGATATTCCTGTGTGTCCTCGAGAATGTTTGGTCATCTTAAGTAATAGAATCGGGCTTGTCCTTTACTAAAGAAAGGATTGGGCCACTTGCTGCATTTATTCTTATTATCTTTTATTTACTCATACTTTATTACTTGCATTATAAAAAAACCCCTAAAAATCCATTTGCTAAATATTTACAGAGAATTCCTGCTCCAAGCCATTCGCCAACACCTTCTGCTCCTCATTGGGTTCGACACTCTTACTTATCGAAAATACTGCGATACACCCCCTATACTTGTGGGTCATCATGTGGTTCCACGAATAACTGCACATGAGGGAGACAACACCACTGGCACGCCATCGCGCTGTTGGATCCTAGTTCCAAAGGATCTACTTCCGCATCCCGGCTGGATCAAGGAGAACGGGGGTCATCGCTAGGCACCATATGTCTGTGAGTACACAGACGAAACCACCAATAGTGGGGCCGTGACTGTCGTACGAGAACCAGGAGGAGAAGGCGAGGAGCTTCACGACCTTGAGGTCAGCTACGGATCGTCTACTTCATCCACGTTCCCCGCGGGACGTTAACCGCATTGCGATCTACAAGGGTATGTAATCGTAACACCCCCCCCCCCCCCGGTGTTACTGCATTAACTAGTAGATAGATATTGGGCTTTCGAGACGTTCTAGTTAGGAAAAAATGTGTTTTTCGCTACGAATCCCCTTCAAAAACAACATCAAAGAGTTATTTTTCTACCATGGGATAATTCTTTTGATCACCATTCAAGATGCGACTAGCGTGACGAATGATATTAAGTTTATCACCATCATGCCGGCATAGAATAGCTCCCACTACAACGTGGCTAGCTTCACAAAACAAGTCAAAAGGTTTTTTCCAATTAGTTGGTTTAATGATAGGGGCATTAAGAAGGGCTTATTTTAATATGGTGAAAGCCCTAAGATAGTTTTTCATCAAAATCAAAAGTAATATTCTTTTATAAAAGGTTAGTTAAAGGTCTAGCAACTTTAGAGAAGTTCTTAATAAACCTTCTATAAAGTCCTACATGATCTAAGAAACTTCTTATACCTTTTACATCGCGAGGAGGGGGAAGCATTTCTATTGCTTCTATCTTTTCTTTATCGACTTATATGCCTTTACCTGAGATCGTATGACAAGTATTATACCTTCTTGAACCATGAAGTGACACTTCTCCCAAATCAAGACCAGGTTAGTGTCTTTGCATCTCTGTAAAACTTTATAGAGATTATGGAGACAATGGTTAAATGAAGCCATAGACCATGGAATCGTCCATGAATACTTTCATAATATTTTCAACATAATCATCAAATATAGCAATCATACACCTTTGGAAGGTGGCAGGAGCATTACATGGGCCAAAATGCATGAGGCGATAAGCATATAAACCAAAAGGACATGTGGATGTTGTTTTTAATTGGTCATCTGGATGGACAGCTATTTGAGAAAAATCGGAATAACCATCTAAGTAACAAAAAATGAGAGTGCATAACAAGTCTCTCCAAGGTTTGATCTATAAATGGTAAAGGGTAGTGGTTCTTTCGAGTTTCCTTATTAAGTTTTCTAGGGTTGCACCACCACAGATGCCATCTAAGGGCAAAAAAAACTTTTATGATTTCTTAGAAATCTAGTCACTCCTATCCATATTACTCCGCATATTAGATTCGGTCCAAGTCAAAATTTCGGATGTCTGACCAAATATATACAACAAAATATCAACATACTCTCTGTTTTTTTTATACAAGTCCGCACTCACATTCTAGATACCAAGAAAATACAACCAATTAATAAATAATACGATCATTTATGTGAAATGCTCATGTGTTCCGAGTTAATTAAACATGTTGCATGTGGTGGCTTTTTCTCTACAGGTGCATGCAACGTTCAATGAGCACCATCATATGAGCTAGAAATCTTTAAACAATAATCTTAAATAGTGTTGGTGGCCTTATGTAAAATGTAAGAAAAAGGGAGGGCGTATATAATAGTATCAAATGCATATTCTTATGAAACTGTATTTTACTACGTTTCTAGTGACACTAATCTGATATCATAGATGTTGATTTTTTTTAACTTAGTCAAACTTTAAAACGTTTGATTTTGATCTAATTTGGAATTGTATGATTGTAGCCTGACGCGCTGTTTCAAGGCTCGGTATGGAAAAGAATCAAGATTCATCCAATTTGAGACAAATATTTTGAGAGGAAGGGAGTAGAACTTTTGGTGTCATTATCTAAAACCAAAAGTAATGTAAACGGAGGGAGTACGAAGAAGGTGACGTGCCTAGCTGCTGATACACCACGTGGCAGAGACGAACCCGGGAGAGCATAGCTGGGCTCGAAGGGAAGCGAACGTACGGGCGCGCGAGCTCGGCGTCCAGACCGAGCAAAACTTCCGGGTGGGAGGAGAGAGAGAAACTTGGAAAGGATCCGTGATTGCAGGGGGTAGGGGGCTCCTCTGGATGGGGGCACCACGTGCGGCATTGTGGAGGAGGACGCGGAGGGGACGAGGCGGAGCCGGAGGTGAAGGTGCTAGGTCGGCGGCGGGGGACGGAGAGGAAGAGGACCAGGACGAGGAGGCGCGCCACGACGGTGAGGGTGGAGGACGCCGGCGAGGGCAGGGGCCTGCCGCCCCCGTCGCCGGCGACGGGGCCGCTAGCCGGCGGCAGGTCGCGCGCGCCGCGGCGGCAGGGCGAGACCATCGCCAAGGGCCACAAGAACTATGAGCTCATGCTCAACCTCCAGCTCGGCATCAGGTACCCCCACCTGCCTGCCCTCCATGGTTCCTGATTGAGTCTCTCAATGCAGCATCGGTGAAAATGTGTGAATTTCCACAATTTCTTTGCCAATTGTGCATTCGTCTCGTATAATAATGACATTGGAATACGTAGAAATTTGAATTTGGCTAGGAAGTCTGATGTTTATGACCGCCGATCAGATCAGCCTGGTCCCACGGTTGTCTGAAAGTTCTCGAGCTTTTCAACGATGTATGGCATATGGTTCTATTTTCCCCTGCTGCTGCTGCTGCTGTCGTGAATATCGACTGTTTGCACTCATAGAAAGAAGCATTAGACTTCCGTTTATCCACCTTATGCACATTCATCTTTGATTATTTCAAAAGGAGAGGCAGGAGTTTTTCCCTTTGATTAAGAATCAAGAAGGGAACAATGGGCAAAAAATGCAGCTGAGTGTAGCTAATGCATATTCTTGTAATTGGAGAAATATGAACCAGTGGTGTCTAATTGGAATTTGATGGCTTAGACAGAGGATTTGTATGATCTCCCATTCCATTCAAATGGCACGAGGGATTACACCATGTGGGCATTCAACTGAAAAAACAAAGCTTGGGATTGGCATGGATCAAAAATTGAGGTGCTTGTTGTGCCGAAGCTTCCGGATAAAGTTGATCCCAGCCATATGATTTTTAGCAGGACAGCTCACCCATGGAAAATCATGTTATACGGCATTTCTTTCTCAACTAACGGTAGTGGATCATAATAGTACAAGTGGTTTAGCCATCTGTTGTGGATCATTCAACGACAACTATAGCTGAATGGCATATGTTTCTAACATTTCGAAATAAATTTGTTCACGTGCTTATTATCTTGTCTGGGGAACAGACACGCTGTAGGAAAGCAAGGCCCTATTACACTTGATCTCAGGTCATCAGCTTTTGACCCAAAGGAGAAAGTATGGACAAGGTTCCCTCCAGAAGGCTCAAAGTACACCCCTCCTCACAGCTCTTGCGATTTCAGATGGAAAGATTACTGCCCGCAAGTATTCCGGTTGGTCATCACTCCAATGTCAAATTTGTGTTATCCCTTCGGCATGGTTTATCTATGCTCATTGGAAACTTCACGTGCAATTTTTCGTAAACTGAATCGCAGGACATTGCGCAAGTTGTTCAAGGTTGATGCAGCAGATTATATGTTATCCCTTTGTGGCGACCAGGCTCTCCGGGAGCTCTCATCCCCTGGCAAGAGTGGAAGCTTCTTTTATCTCACAAGCAATGATCAGTACATGATAAAGACGATGAAGAAAGCTGAAGTAAAGGTTTGTGCCTTCTGATTATCTCCTATAAATGCTTTCTGAACTTCAGATACAACCAAGGGTTTTATACAGAACGTATGGAGCACTCTTTTATCATGTAGATATTTCTGAAGATGCTTCGAGCTTACTACAATCATGTCCGGTCCTTCGAGAACACTCTAGTCACCAAGTTTTTTGGTCTTCATTGTGTCAAGTTAGCCGGAGCTAACCAAAAGAAGGTCAGGACTTAAGATATCTGGTCTTCATGCTACAGTTACTTTACTTATATATATATATATATATATATATATATATATATATATATATATATATATATTCTTGCTAAGCTTGTAATTTATGCCTGATCTTCTGTTTGCTATACTATTACCCAGGTTCGTTTTGTCATCATGGGGAATCTGTTCTGTTCTGATCACTATATCCATAGGAGATTTGACCTGAAAGGCTCATCCCTTGGACGTACAACTGACAAGCCACAGACAGAAATCGACGAGTACACTATTTTGAAAGACCTTGATCTTAACTTTATATTCCGATTGCAAAAACACTGGTACCAAGAGTTCCAGAGGTGAGTGAGGCTAGTCCCAGTTAGAAATCATCACATTATTATTTCCCAAGTTAATGCAGAAGTTAAATTTGGTGAAGCAGACAAGTCGACAAGGACTGCGATTTTCTCGAGCAGGAAAATATTATGGATTACAGTCTCTTGGTGGGCGTACATTTTAGAGACAAAAGAGTTATAATGACTGAAGGTTTGTTGAAAAAGATTGAACATTTTAACAACTTTAGACATGGTTGCTGTATACCTTACGAACGTCATTGTTTGAAGGTTCTTTTGATAGTGATAGCAGCAGAGGATCATCACCCCACCTATCGTCTCACCTGTCTAGAGGAGATACTGATCCAAACAGGTGAAATAAGACTCCTGGTTATGTTGCTCTTATTTGCAATACATGTAGGCCATAGCCTTTGGTCCACTTGTGCCTTATTATAAAAATTGTATCTCCCAATTTATTTTCCTGGTATGTCCACACAGACCCCATTAGGATTAAATTTTACATGTAGGCAATATTTGGTTGCACCCTATCATTTGTCCATTCCTTTCATATGTGCTGACTGAGTATGTGCTCGATAGCATAGGAGAAGGCAGTAATATATAACCACTCATATAATAGTGCTGGAGATATATGATGCTTATCAAGGACAAATAGCTTTTTTTTAAAGAAAGAACTAATAGCCAGAAAGTCGTTTGCATGCATATAAACCCTGTTTCTTATATAAATCTGATATATATATGTGTGTCGGTGTTCTAACATAACCATAAAAAATATTCTTTGGGTGGACAGGATGTGCACGATACGGCTCGGGTCGAACATGCCAACAAAAGCCGAACTAACAGTACGGAGGACTGACTGTGAACCGCAGCTTATCGGAGAGCCTACTGGGGAGTTCTACGACGTTATATTGTACTTCGGGATTATAGACATACTTCAAGATTACGATATCAGCAAAAAGCTTGAACACGCATACAAGTCTTTCCAGTATGACCCGACATCTATCTCTGCAGTAGATCCAAAACAGTATTCCAGGCGCTTTAAAGATTTTGTTTACAAAGCATTCCAAGAAGACAAGGTAGACAGCTGAAAACACATTGAGACTCGAGAGCTAGCAGGACCTCTGGCATGGATGTATGCATCGAACTGTCAAAACATGATGCTGCTGATGACGCAGCAGGGTTTGATGCCCCTACGTGTACTGTTGTACATCATCAGTCACCAGACCACTGGATGAGAAACAGCTTCAGAAATCAGGATAACCCTGCTTGCAGATTCCAAGGAAAATTGAGCTGGCTGACTCTCATATAGAAATAAGGCGACAGCGGCGCGTTTCAGTAACCAGGTCGAACTGTACATTTTTGTTTGTTTACAAAATAGACACAGCTGCCTTTTTACGGGTACTTTTCCAGCCAGTGTAGCATAGCGCAAAAATGCCAAGCTAATGTTATCACTAATGTTAGTGTAGATGCTGACTTGAAGATCCTTTTCTCCACGTGCTCATTTTCGGCACGTCCGAAGATTGAACTTACGGTGTTATCTTGTAATGACAAGGTTCAGAGATGTAAATGTTTTACCTGAGTTAACATGCCACGCTTATATGCTACTGCCCAAAATAATCTTTTGTGTTTCCCGGAGTGTTTTCTTTCTATCTGAATTCTGAACAGTTTTCAAGAGCATCCGTGAAATCTTTTCTGAACTGCAAACTGTAGGTGAGAACTTGACAGTAAGATTTTATTAATTAAATAAAAGTATGTATAATAGAGAGGGAGTGGGGAATATACAAAGCGTTTGGCGAAGAAATAAGGGGTCTAAAGCTCATCCTTCATTATGTTAGAGAGAAAGAAGAGCTCCTTTTTAAGGAGAAGGACCAAGCACTATAACTAAGCTCCACATTGTCACAAAATAAGTTAGCTAGCAGAGAAAAAAGGGCCCCATTTGTAGAACCAAATACCCAAATCAGCTCCATATTTGTAAGCCACTCTGACTTGAAGAACCATCTGTCTGAATCCATGAAATTTATCAAAGGCTTGGGCAGACAGAGGAAGACTAAAGGCATCAATAAGATCTGGCAGCAGCATGATATCTTTGACAGAGCGGAGTTGTCAATGGCAGAAGAGTGTAGCCTAGGGAATTTGGTGAATAGGGTTTCCAACTACCCCGGAAATAGTGCCGAGTCACCGAATGAGATTTGATAGGAGGCGAGCCTTCTATGTTTCGGGCAGAGATTGAGAATGCCTCTCCACCAGAACGAGACGGTGGTGCTACCGTGCTAGACGCAATTTACTGGAGAACCTGTTGAGAAATGTTAGCGTCCACTTGACCTAGTTCAGCACTTAATGTTTATGCGCACACAATCCAACTATAAGAAAAGAGTCCAGTCCGTCCCAAAAGCCCAGACTTGAGGGAGGAAGTAATCTCTCACTTATAAGCTGGATGTGGCCTCCTTTCGTAAATGAGGTGGATCTAAACTCAAGCAGCCTCCACCAGTCAACAGCAGCCCTAACATCCCATCCCCTGAGAAGCCCCTCAGAAAAGCCGACGATACTGGCTCTGATATCAGATGTTAGCGTCCACTTGGCTCAGCCCAGCACTCAGCCTGTGTTAGATGTTTATACATACACAGCCAAAAGTCTGGACTAAAGAGAGAAAGAAATATCTCCCGTATAACCTGGGTGTGGCTTCCTTCGGTAGACGAGATGGGACTAAACTCAAGCACACTCCACTAGTCAACAGCATACCTAACAAGAAATTTGGAGTGAGCCTTAATTTAAACAGAAACCGACGATACCAAGCCTACCTTAGACTTAGGCCTACAAACGAGATCCCAAGCCTCAAAAGGTTTTTGTCTATTTTTCAAGAACATGCAACTGGTGGTTTTGGTCTATTTGAGTTTTACAAGAGGAGAATTCTTCTAGATTTGTCAATATGTAGATAGAGCACAGAGATACTCCCTCCTTCCCAATTAATGTTGCATATACTCCATCCGGTCTGGTTTATTAGACACGCACGTAGTTTAAAGAAAAATTTGACCATTAATTTTAGACAACAAATTTTACATAATATATCACAAAAATTATATCATTGAGTTCATCTTCAAAAGTACTTTCCAATGGTATATTTTTTAGGACATATATTGCATATTTTATTGGAAAAAATTGATGGTCAAACTTGTCCTTAAACTCCGTGCGTGCCTAATAAACCGGACCGGAGGGAGTAAGATTTTATATTAGTCAAACTTTAGAATGTTTGACCAAGTAATTTGATACAAATATGAACCTATACAATGTCAAATTAGTGTTATTAGAATTGGTTTAAAATATTTTTTCATATTATATGCATTTCATATCATATATATTCAGATTATTTTATATAATCTTAGTCAAAAATTGCAAAGTTTGACTTGCACACAAAATTATGTACAACATATTACGAGATAACGAGAGTAAAGGGTAGGGCGTCCCCAGGACGGCTTTGGTAACAATAATTCCGGCCCTCGGGGAATCTGAAGTTGTATGTCTACGATTTCTTTATTCTCCATTTCATTTGTTTCCTTACGAATATTCGACCAAGCGTACGAACCAGGACATACTTCCTTTTACAGCGGTGCCAGGGCTAGGTCGTCAGGCATGCTACTTACTGTGCATAGTTTTCGAGTGTTGTCAACAATAGCATGTGCAAATGTATTTTGAGTACTTCGTCCCAAAATAAGTGAATTAGATTCGCATATATTTAGACAGTTTAAGCATATGCATGCAAATCTAGACATGTTTAAGCTTATTTTGGGACAGAGGGAGTAGTTTTTTTTAGCATTGTATACCTTTATAGTTATAAGCGGCCTGCTGAGCCTGTTTTGTATTTTTGTTTAAGCCCCACCTAGCTCCGCAGAGGGAGCTCGCCTCGCCAACAGCCTGCCTGCTAACATGGCATCATAACAGTTTCTTGTGGACGTGTATACAAAGATACAAGAAAACATAAAGCATGCAACATTTACTCAAAATTACATGCAAGCCCGGTTCTCATTTTAGCTTGTACTCCTTACTTCCACAATAAGGTATGAATAACAGGGCCATAGAAATTACAGAGTACAAGGAGCAAAACATGAAACCTATCCATTTCCTATGAGCAGCTACCCACACAAAAGAACATATATATACCGCCACATCTCTAGAAAACTTGTTTAAATACGCCCCCTTTACATTACATACAGGAGGCTACAAGATCACGCGGACAAAAAAAATAGCTACCTCGTGCAACAACAAAACGGCAAACCCATATTAGAGAAGATGAGAAAAAAAGAAAAGAAAATTTACATTACCACCACCAGCTTCTACAAATTATGAAGACAGAAGAAGAATCTATACCAAGGATATACAATGGACATATCCTACCTTGGACTGTTCCAAGGAGAAGGTGCCTTGTATGGGAAACCCTGAGAAGCAGATCCATGTCCCAAATCAAGACTATGGAGTTGTTCCATCAGTTGCAACCTCCGCTCTTTGAAGAAATCTAGCCTACTTGTTAGTTCTACCAACGTGGAGGATGCCACCATTGGCTGCCTCCCATATTCAACACCCTGCCAAACAATAAACATGAATCGTCTTAATCTTTTTGGCATAATTAACGAGAACAAAGTGTTTTGATTTCCCCAACCTCGGCTAACTTTGGGATATTGATTACCACAGAAGTGCTCTCTGATGACATGCTTGTTGATGCCTCTACGCCTCTTGAATCGCTTGAAGACGCATCCAAGGAAAGCTTGCGGGTCAGCGGCCTTGAAGAACCATAAGGTAGCACATGTTGCTTGATGTTCCTCCATTGTGGTGCATCCACCGAGCTCTCCTGCCAAAAATAATACAGTATCAGTAGAAATTCACCAAGGAGTCTGCTAAAAGAAAACTACCACCCTCTGAATTAGCACCCTTAATTTTATCTGTGTTCAAATCTTTCTACAATTTATAACACTAAACAATCGATGGCCCAAAGTACACACTACTTTATAGGACACCAGTTCTTGTAACCCTGATTTCGGCCAACAGTTGGCCACTTCTACCAGCATATAGCAGACTTGTGGGAGTTGGAATTAAAATAACATCCTGTAGCTTCGGAATTGGGAGACAGTATCCAATATGCAACTTTGAACGTTATTTTTCACACGAATATGATAATAAAATTGTAAAATTTGGTATTATGAAGATAATTTCGTTACAGATCTAATAGTATAAGAATGTGTTTGGTTGGAGGCCTGAACGACATGCCTGGGTTGAAGTTGTGTCTAGATCAAGCCTGAAATGCGTGGATATTTTTGCCTTGACAGGCTAGCCTGGTATATCGATGTCTGGTTAGCTAATCATGCTGCCTCGGTGGGCTTATTTGTTTTCGTGTTTACTTTTTGCACTAGGCCAGGCTAATCACGGATCGGGACATGCCAGGCCAGGCATGCATTTTGTTTTCCAGGACACGAAGCAAACAACAGCCAGGCAAACCTCAGGGAAAGTCCAGGCCAGGCATAAAGCGTTGTGGACGCAAACCAAACACGCTCTAAGTTTCTCATGACAAAACTAAATGGGCTTTGTAGGGCTGCAAGCAAGAGCCCGCATAAACCCGCATATAGGTGTTCTAGAAGTCAACCCAACTCAATTTTTATTTGAAATTAGCATATGTTTGACTTAGATATACCTATAAGCGGGTTGCGGAATGTCCGCTTTGCAACCCTAGATGATAGTCAAAGTTAAGGAAGTTTGACTTCACACATTCTAGGACATCATCTATTTACAAACGGAGGTAGTAACATCCAAGAAACTTTAATAGATCCTCAGGAATTTTTTGTCAAGTACTGAATTTACTACTATTCCTAGTAAAAGAATCTAGAACCATTATACAGATTTAGGCGAACTCCATCAAAACTGATGAACCTCAATAACTCTATACTGCAAAAGTAAGAGCATCTCCACTTGTCCCCCCCCCCCCCCCCCCCACACACACACACAGCGTCCGGCGGTAGCCCGTATGGGGGGACGCCTGATGATTTTTAGTTATAGGGGTGGGTACTACCCAGTCATGCCCCCAATACTAAAGATAGTGGGGAGGCCGCCAGGTGGACCCTTGGTAGCCGGCGCCCCCGATTGACTCCCTGTGGGAGGGGTTTGGGCTGGGGGCGACGGATGTGTTTTGAATTTGGGGGGGGGGGGGGGGGGGGGGGGGGGGGGGGGGATGAAAAAATTTAAGACAATGTTTCCAGATATCCTTTTTATTAAAAATAACCAGACATGACTAATAGCAAGTACTGTCATTCCTAAACTAACAATTAGTAATTTATCTAGAGAACACACTAACAGTGAATTAAGTCATGCATGTCGAGAAGGCATGCTCTTGAAGCTGGAATTTCAACAGGTTTCAGTATTACCATTGAGACAGTGTATAGGGAGAAATTCTAAACAAACCTCATTTCTCTGCTTCTCTTGATTACAGAAGGCAACCTTCATGTCAAATCCTGGTTGAACAAAGTTTCTGGTAACAATAAAAGAGTGTCATAATATGGCAAGTAAATTACGAGCGCGCAACATATCCAGTCTTTGTCTAGAAATAGTAATGTAAAGCCTACAATCAAAGCAGTGTTGAAACTGGTCTGAAAAGGAACCATGTTAAGACAGCTGCAGCATAATTCGGCACTAACTAAAGAAGATTTTACTTCGATAAAATAGAACTATTAACAAACTCCCACCGAATTTCAAGTCACATAACAAATCAAAAGATGCTAGAACCACATATCGAGCAGCATCGTCAATGGCAACAAAAAGAAAGAATAAAATTGATATTCTTACTGCTGTGAAAAATGGCCAGGAATACGGTGATAACGATCATTTCCATCTAGAGGTGATGGGCCATATTGGTGTTGGCGCTGTTGATTTAGCTGGAGGTGAAGTTCAGCAACCTTCTGTTTTAACCTTGCAACATCAGCTTCAGCGAGAGCAATCTCCTCAAGCTCAGCCCTTGTCTTGAGAAAAACAAGGAAGAAAATGAGACTCCATAAGATAAGTCAGCAAGTAGAGCAATTGTTGAAGGTACCTTCGAGTCCATAGCACGTGGACTTGAAAACTGTCCAGAAGACATGCTCAACCCAACCTCCAATGCAGATCTAAGATCTCTCTCAGCTTGTAGCTGCTCTTGCAACCTGGACACCTGTAGATAGACAGTTGAGAAAACTATCTCCCGAATAATTCAATCACCATCTAGTATATCAGAACTTGTTCAACAGTAACTGCACGAAAATAAATTAAGCAGAAAGTAAAAATTTGTGCAGGGCTACATGCACTATTTTATTTTGGAATATTTTACTCTTGACAGTTAACCTGAATTTTGTGCAGGGCTACATGCACTATCTTATTTTGGTTCCTTTATTTTAGGGTGCTTCCAATTCGATTCTTCCAAGAATAAAATTAACCAAACCGGTCTAACTTCCGAGTAACTGACAGGCAAGGCTTGCATACAAGACAATTTGTCTGTAGAGAGAAGCTCCAAATGCCAGAAGGAACCTGGTTGGACGGTTACCACAAATAATGGCTAAGACTAGGATATCTAAAATCAGAGGCCAATGGGATGTTCTCACGCTATTTTAGGGATTATAGACATTGATGACGACTCAGTATAGAAAACACACGAACTTTAGCAACAAAAGGAAGTCAACAGAATGAAAAAAAAGTTTTCCAGCAAAACAAATGGGATATTGCATTATGCTAGGAAGATTCTTTGATTTGGACTCATCGTAGCAGTAACCCCCTCATTGTCCTGAGAGACAAAGTAGCAAACTAGCAACCTAGGAAGATCCAAGATAAACTGAATCCTGGCGGACAAAGATGTCACTTCCCTAAATTAGGACATAATTACACAATCACCAAGCAAAATTAATAAGGCAAGGGAATGCAGCATACATCCTGCTCCAGGGCCAAGCGACGTTCATGTAGTGCTTGCTTTCTTCTTTCCAAACTCGCCTGTAATATTGCATTTCCTCGAGCCTGCAAGACACTTCCCATCATATGACTGGAAGATAATAAATAAAAGGAGCTGGTAGGTGTGAAGTTCCATCCCATACCTCTTTGGCAATTCTATTCTGCAAATCACTTTTTGCAATTTCAAGCCTTTGAATCGCAAGCCTGAAAGGTTTGTTTACACAGAAAATTGGAATCAAAATTGACCATTGGACTTGTGCATCCAAGAAGAAACTGGCAAGCTTGAAACAAGTGTCCTTGTTCATAAATTACACAGGTATCAGCTGCCAAATAGTCAGGATGCTAACTGAAGTTCAACAAAATATACACTACCATCTAATTTGCAACATTCATTGTTATGTAATGAGTATTAAATGCAAGAATATGACTAGGTAGTACTCCCTCCGTTTCAAAATATACGTTGTTTTAGCTTTGTGAAAGGAGTGTATCTAGACCCCTTTTAGTGTGTAGGTTCACTCCAAATCTACATGAACCTACACACTAAAAGGAGTCTAGATACACTCCTTTCACAAAGCTAAAACATCTTATATTTCAAAACGGAGGGAGTATTAGCTAAGCAGAAACTACAGATATACAGATGGCTACAGCTTTGAGGGTGGGCATTTGAGACTTAAATTTGAAAATACAGCAGATTTCCTTTGCACTTCCCTTTCAGAGATATTTCCGATTTTCCAGAACTACTAATATCCCCTGTTTCATAACTTTATCACACAAAAGAGTTATATTTGAAAATGTTGGCACAGATTTTTTTTCTGCACGTTTCTTTCCTCCAGACGAGCAACTCTGGGTGCCCTCCTACCCTGACCACATCACCAACAATTTTATGGACATCGGATCACATAGGTGAACAGGTGGACTGCTAGATTGTATATTTGGAGGTGTAGAACAGAAGCCTAACAGGCAAATCAACACCCCAGTGAAGTAGCAATGTAAATAAATAAGATTGGCGTTTAGTGTAAAAGAGCGTACTCTTCTTCACCAGATGAGTCAACTGATTCTGGATGCTGGCTCTTCCTTGCCTGCACAAGTGATGCATATACATCAAAATTCTGAATGACGCATGCATCTCTGTTTTATGATGACGTCACTGTGATTTCATCTTTATATGTTCTCTTTTCTACAATTCTATCACCTTGAATTGAACAAATGTCATTAAAGATGCTAACAATAATTCAACACACTAGAAAAGTTGGCACAACGAGACATTAGTCCTACTAAACGGCTCCACTGAATGAAGTAAATACAACTAGAATTATTGCTTACATTGTTCCGACCCCAGAAGTTATTGCGCTTCACATGTGGGTGAGACCCATTTGTTTTGTTTGAGTGTCTGTCTGCAGAATATTCAGAACCATGGCTAGGTAGAGAAATTCCAGGATCCAAAGAAGAAAGGATCTCTCCCATAGACAATGGAGTTTCGTGACCGGATGTTGGGTTAGAAGGATTCTTTTCACTCGGTGATATTTCCATATTTAATGAACCACTTTCAGATGAGTGAATTTTTGGACCTTTGCTGAAATCTGCCTTTTCTTCCAATGCCTTATCATCAAAAGAGTGCTCAGCATCTGAATCAGCATGAACCTGACATTCAATCAGGAGAACAATAAGAATCAACTGAAAGATATCACTGCAATTACGACACCGATCCTACTAAGCTTAAAAGGCAGAGAGCATAGCAAAACCTTGTAATCATAGAGGTCACTCCCAGCATATCCACTACTCTCACTCAATTTTCCACTAAGTATACGTTCTGCACCATTCTCATCATCCATTTCTTGATCCACATCATTTTCTGCATCATGAAATCCATTACCTTTGGCATCCATATTTACATAATCAGTTGATGCTTCGCTGCCACTATCTTCAATCTGAGACTCAGGTGATGGGGACGATCCAACAAGGCGTTCATCCTGCAAAACTATTAAACATGAATATTCAATGGTACATGTGCAAACGAAACAGAACACCCAGAAGACAGATCGAATAAAAAAAGAGGCAAAGCACTCCACTAGCCGCCTCACATACCACCATTGACACAGTACCCACAGAAAATAATCATATGCGCAGCACAGACAGTGAACTTTTCAACAGAGTGATCAAATCAACATAAGATTTGAAGAGAAAAAAACTTACGCCTATAACAACTATCAGAAAGAAAATGAAGCCACCTAAGATTTGCAGGTAAAGAACTTGCAGCGCCAGAGAACCTTACATCAAAAATACTCTCATATTCCTCCAAAAGAGTTGCAACAATGCCTTGAGCACTATTTGCAGCATTTGCAGCAGCAAGAAGCTGGGCAGAATCATCACCATCCATATCAAATACTTCATCCATCTCGCATTCCCCAGCCAAAAGCGGACGTAGCAAGAGAGGGGCCATACAGGCAGCAACTGCTGATGCTGTCATCCGATTCTCAGCAGTATGAGAAGCAACAGTGTACATCATTTTCAAAATTCTGCAAAAAGGAATCTCCATGAGGGAAGTTCTTTCCATGGTAAGTGTTTTTTGTCTAATTGATCACATGTTAAACAACACAAATGGCCACTGAGATATTAGTTCAAACTGAAAAGTTAATTCAACATCAGAAGGGATAAAACTGTAGTCATAGGGCAAGCTAAAATAGTCCACATTAGTACAGTAGTTGTTATTTCATGTGCAATTAGCACATACAAGTTAATCATAAAATGCTCAGGTTGATCAGCAAACGGAATTTCAGATAAAAATGAATGGTGCATCGCATTTACAAAAACTGGCAGGCCAACAGAAGTCAGATGAGAACGATAGAACTCCCCAGTAAACTCTGTGTAATTCAATACTGAAATCTATAAGAATAATCTGAGGCTAACCTCTGTAACAAGCGCCGATTAGGCTCAGGAAATGTCTCAGATATAGCTGAACGCATAGCATTTATCCGAGCTTCATTAGTCTCCATCCCTATGAATGTATAACAGAATATATGGACCATTAATAACCAATAAAAAGGCAGCAAATTGTCTGAGCTATGTGAACCTTTATAAAATAATAATATTCAATGATAAACCTATGTATCAAGTAATCAACTATTGTTCAAACTTGGAGTGTATACAGATAGTGAGAGCACATTCACGCAAACATGATGCTAGTATAGACAGACTGAGGCCGCACTAGGGAAGATGCCAGGCACCAGATAGAAGCCTACAATTTCTTGGAGTAAAGTAACTACGGCTATGGTAATATGATCGCTGGTACTGTTCATGTGAGCAGAACCTATGGTAATGTAGCATTTCCCTCAGCAACCGTCATTTGATTAGATTGCATTGTTACGAATTGATTGTTGGCCATTCTTAGTTATGTCTTTCCTTATCCAAGCGATAGGATCTTATCTATTTGGTGTTATCCTTATTAGCTAGAAATACTGAATTAAGCTTTTAGGGCCGGGCTCAATATAATGCATGGTTCACAAGCAAACTCCCCACTTCCTCTTTATCTACAGGCTTCAGTAAATAGAGCAAGACGGAACCAAAATTGGAAGTAGGCGATCACTTTTATATGAATGGGTGTATACAAGGAATTTAGTTTTGTTCCCATGCATTCTTTACAAATAAAAATTAAATGTTGGCATACGTACATCTTATGTATGCATACCTGAAGGTATATGTAACTCTAGTATGCATATTTTAGGTATGTGTAACTTAGGTATGCATACCTTCAGGTATGTACCAGGTCATGTCAAAAAATGTGTGTATCACGTATGCTTGGTGCCCCAGTTATTTTATATATAGATATGGGAGTCCTGCCATACATATGCTAGTATTTTATGTACTTCGTATACACTGTTTCAAGATGACAGATACATTGCGCAGAAGAAATTCAATTCCCAGGCATAAATGGTTAAATCTTCACATAGTAAGGAGATTTATTCAATATCACTTGGGTACTCTTAGGTCAGAGTGTCAAACAACTCAAATCCAATAGTTGGAGACAGTGTTAGGCTCTGTTTGTTTGAGCTGCAGCTGTTGAAAAGCAGCTGTGGAAAAGCAGCTGTGTAGAAGCAGCTGTGGAAGCAGCTGGTGGAAGTAGAGTTTTGGTGTTTGGCAAGAGTGCTTTTTTATAGTTGATGTTGCTGATTTTAAGATTGAAATGTCTAAAATGCCCCTAAGTGCAGAAGATGTTGTATAAATGATTATTTAAAACGAATTAGGTAATTCTGGTTGTTTTTACGTGATTATCAAGCTTAAGAGTTGAATTATCTAAATTTATATTTTTCTCTAAAATAATTGTAAACACGCTTGTTACTAAAATTTAGCATTTAGCTTTTGGCTTATTAGTCAAAACATCATATTTCTACTCAAAAGATATTGCGACACCGTGGTGACTGGTGCCACATTCGCAATACAATGAAATTTCCGGGGTTTATTTTTCCTCTATTTTTCAAATGTTTTTCCTTTGTGATTCATGCAAACAAAAGAGCTCATAATCGACTTGCAAAAAAAATATACGTAACATCAGCAGGTCTAAATTGCAATTATCTTTAACAAATGGGGATCGATGTCTGCATTTTTTTTGGTCTGCAC
Source organism: Avena eriantha (assembly GCA_910589775.1). NCBI lineage: Eukaryota > Viridiplantae > Streptophyta > Magnoliopsida > Poales > Poaceae > Avena > Avena eriantha. The sequence goes on along the minus strand of OU342743.1, from coordinate 532,117,210 downwards.
GAAAGGAACGATGGATGTCTGCAGCCCGTCGTCCTCCACCTTCCTGCTCCCGTCGCTCCTCCCCACTAGCGGCGGGAACGACCTGTCCTCCACGAAGGCCGACGGCGAAGATGTTGGGGGCGCTGTACCACCCGACCACCAATAGCTACCGAAGGCCCCCACGGCGTCGAGCTTTCCAACCACCACTCCCGCCTAAGATCTGCCCACGCCGGGGAGGAACAGGACGAGATCAACCCCTGCATACCGGCGAGGAACAGGACGAGTGGGGGCGCCGAAGAAGAGGCCTATGGACCTTGGAACTCGAGGGGATTGGCGCGGAGAGAGCTCGCCGGCCGTCCCCGTGATGTACTGCAGGTGGTCGGGGGTGACCGGTCGATTCCGGCACAGTGTAGTCAGGGGAGGTCAGGAAAGGAGTGGGATGGCGGCGGGGATGGGTGGTGCTGCAGGCCGGCAACGACCGGGGCGAGGAGGGCGTTGGAACATTAGCCCGCCGTCGCTAGGGGTCGGGGACACGAGGATCGGGGGGGGGCTTGATCGAGATGGCAACAATCTTGTAAATACCCCGAACCGTTGAGGGCACTACGGTCCAGCGAACTCGGGAAGCTGGGAAAATCTCGGGAAGCACCTCTCGCCCCGCTTCCCGGCTACCGTGTATTTGCGAGCCGCACTTGTTAGAAGCGCTTTGATAAAATTGTATGTTTGTTTGCTCTACTGCTTTTCTGAACCTAAAAGCACTAAAAGCAGAAGCACGAGCTGAAACAAACGGAGCCTTAGCATGTCACTGGCAGTAGAAAGTAAATCTTACTTCAGTTGTGGTTTGCTGTTGTACTTGGGTACACAGGTGAAGGTGTTGGTAGTTATTTCAAACTGGGGAAAAGCTATTGCTACTGACATCCAACATTTTGTACATGACACTCAACGAAATGGCATAAGAACATTTTAGAATGAACTGAACAGAAAACTTACGAAAAGCTTCCAACAATGCTGTACAGCAAGAAGCAGGTACTGGTGAGGATGGCAGCTCGCGAAGAACGTGCTGCAGAGATGTTTCCACGAATTCACTTAGTGAAGAAGGAATAATCCCTACATGTGTGGCACCAAAATTATTCTAATTACTAGAGTGACTGAATGAGTGAAATACCTTCACACAGTCACCGACAATATGTGCATCCTCACCTGGTGCAAACTCGGTTCTTCCTGATATGAGATAGAAACAGTTACAGAGTACACATACGTTGATCAACATAAGGAAACCATGGCACAAGAGCTGTCAATACAACCATGTCACTGTACTAGCTAAAAAATTAGTTATGAAATTACATAAACCTTGTTCATATTCTTGTAACCTCCTATCGACCTCCTCCACGTCTGCAGCCTGACGCAAAATTCCTTCTACCTTTATCCCTGTAAGAAAAGATATATGTAACGAATTAAATGTTATAAAGATGACTTAGTTAGAAACAGGTAAGGTTTTCCAGGTTATAAAATTAGTTCTACTAGTTAACTTTTTTTGCGCCTACCATGTTTCTCAAGATAGCGCAGAGCTTTCTCAAGGAAAGAAGGGCTGCCATCGATATCTTCCAATGCAAGCAGAATTGGCCTGCCAACAACTAATGACTTGATTGGCCTCTTCTCTCTCCCTGCAAGCAATTGGGTATTGATTGAACTGCAAAGGTGGTTTAAAGCTCTAGAGAAAAAAAAGCAAGATCACAATGGAACCAACAATTTGGAGTAGCTCCTTCATATGTATCAGCAGTATCATTGCGAAATATCCCATTATGCCCCATCACAAGAGCTGCGTTTGGAGCCTGTGCAAGAGCTTCTTCTAATGCTGTTTTCCACTCAAATAAATCTTCAGAAGTTTCTGCCTGTATTAAGCAAAAGCGTAATTTTAAGAGATAGTGCTATATTAGTAAATTCTCACAATTTCTTATGGGGCTAACTATAAGTTGGAAACCATGCCTTAAGGGTGAAAGCACGACCGTCACGACCATCTGGGAAAAGGACAGTCAGCAATTTTTTGTCTTCTCTGACTACCACACTGCACAAGAAAACTACTTTAATACAATAATACTGGCACACAACATCCCTAAAATGAAAATGTTCAGTAGAAGAGATAAATACCTGCCAGAATTGTTTAAATCAATCCCTCCCAAAGTAACATTCACTTCGCCACTTCTCTGGGGCAAGGTATTCTGCAATGCCCCACATAAGGAACTTGTTAAGAAGTGAGAAGAAATGTGTGCTTGCACATAAGGCCTAAATTTTCAACTACTAAGATACAGAGAGAAGAAATCTCAATGATACTCCGTATTTAGTAATACCACTGTGGAAAGAAAAATTGTTTCATACGTTAACCAACATGCATTATATTCACTAGTGGTTGGACTCATTATGAAACTTATGTACAGAACCATTGGATCCAAGATGACATCAGAGAAATATTATTCAACCTAAGGATGTTGTCATACTGAGTAACCAGTCTGACATCAGCACCAAGACGTTGAATAAACATGCATGACAACAGTAGCAGTATGCATGTGGAAGATGCAACGAACAATGAAACCAAATAGAACTATCAAATTAATTTCTACAGAAGGAGGTAATGTAGAGGACAACATGAATCATCATATCTACTACCTAGTAGTCTCAAGAGTTGTCCACATTTTACTTCATTTCAGTTGAGCGGTTACTATTTTGGAGGAAATTTTCAACCGTTCGGTAATCATAACAATGATAGTTGTATTTTGGGCATCAAGACATAAATGTTTGATCCGGCTAAGTGTCGCATCAAAATAAAGGAAACTCAAAAGGATAGAGATACTAACAGGATCACTCTTGAAGAAAACTAATGATGTTCGTGTGAGGATGAACCAGCGTTTTTTCCATGATTTCCATCCAAGTCCTGAAAAGTACATATGCAAGAGTTCTCTTTCACGATAAGAAAATGCTACCCGAAGTAAAAACTGAAAATGAGAACCATAACCAGCCATGTGAGACTGAACTCGAACACCATAGTGTATGATATGGAATAAATTTGTTGACCAGACCATGATTCAAAATTTTAGATATGGAAAGGAGTAATGGTTAGCTGACTCTGTGTCCTAGTTGCAGTTGACAATCAAAATATCACAAGGTAACATATTTTTGTTCCCACATATGCTGATGACAAGGACGGCAATAGCATTCTTATTAAAGAATGGCACCATATGCATGACATAGGCATATCTCAATTATCATCATGAACAGATTTTCATCGGATACTTCTTAATTTTTGAAGTTCATGCAGTTAAATTTGATTTTCCTTCTTAGAGAACTACGAAACATTACGTTGCTCCCACTTAGCTCCAGAATATGAGCAACCAATTAGCGATAATCAAAGAGTCAGTATTGAAACCTGATTAATTATCGTGAAATAGCACAGTTGGAGGTACCTTTCGATGATATGAAGAGATGTCCACTCTTGAAAACCTGATTAGCATGTTATTATGACATCAGAAAATGTAGATGGACATTGGACAGCTCATAGTAAAAGTGAACTAAGAAACTGCAATGTGGAGTTCTCAATTAACTATGTGTATAGACCAATGTCCAGAATTCATAGCAAGACGAAAGAAGAAATGAAATGGAATATGTTCATCGTCACATTTTTTACGATTATTATTTTTATTTCAGCTCCAGTGCTTCATGCTAAGTATGGTGGCCATAAAAAAATGCAAATCTTATAATGAAATTTATCTACCATATAACTCTGAATAAACGACATTGATGTATATGGGCATGTTTTGGACTTTCGGTTACTGTGAGTTACATTGAGCTATACTGAATTCTGGACTTCCAGACATGGATAGAGTATCTAGACTAGCACTAGGATATTTTCTTCCATCCTGCTTTATTTATTTCGAGTTAGTAGTAATCGAATTGTTTTAGTTTACTGACACCAGGCTATATGCATATTTAGCATGTCTTAATGTTATAGGCAGCAACAGTGTCGCGTAAGCATCGTTTGGCACTTCCATCATATCCACATGTTTTACAGCCAGTCATAATACCATGCAGAATTCCCACATTTTGCACTCTTGAAAGTTGAAACAGTAAATGTATTTGCATGTATCAGCCTCTTATACTCCCATGTAGTCCACCGTTATAACCATGGTATTCCTCCTTCCTTCCTTGACAACCCACCCTAGTCATTTCTGATCCATTTTACTGTGCCGCAAATCACCCGCCCTCAAGTGATTTCTTCACTCTGTCTCAACTCAACCAACATCATTTGACCCGGCATAACATCCGCATCCAGCAAAAACCACCACAGATGTAAATCCATGTTCTATCATGATCCTACACCCGAATGGTAAGCCTGCCTCCTCCAAATCAAAATCTCAGCTGCTTTGCAAATACCAACCAGTGCCGTCGTCATTGGCCAGGAAGTTGAAGCTCCTCGAGTCAAAAAGGGCATACACTCTCCCCGGCGCCTCTAACACAATCCGATCAAGGAGCAAAGCCAACCTATTAATAGCAGAAGAAGCAGGCGGTCTCAGCGCAGCCCAGACCCTCCGAATTCTAGAGCCACCGGGTACACGGAACCGAGATGCCGCCCATCAGCATCGGATGCCAAACCCACACCAAATCCCAACCCCAGCAGAGCCACTACCCCCACCGTGCACGCAACGAAGCAACCCAATACCCACGCAACGGTAAGCACGCGAGGACGCACCGTGTTGCCGCTTGCCGCCGCCGCCGCCGGCGCGCCGCCGCGCTGGACGTAGCGGTCGAACGCCCCACCCGGCGCCGGCGCGGACGACATCCCCTCGCTCTCCTCTTCGCCGCCTCAGATCGGCCGCATCCGAGCACCGGTCTCCCCGCCGCCCTGCGCTACAGCAGCAGCAGAGGCGAGCGCGCGATTTGATCCGGCCGCCGATCTGGCGTGCGTTGCACGGGAACGGAAGGGCAGTGGCGAGCCGGAAATGGGGAGGATGGTGGTGGTGGCGGTGGTGGCAGTTAGGGTTTGGGTTTTGGCGGTGGTTGCTCGCTCGCTTCGCTTGCTGTTTTGGGGAGAGCTGGAGACGGAGAGGAGGAGGAGGAGGAGGAAGGATACGAGTACGGGTACAGTGAGGAAAGCGACGGGGGTTGCGCTGTCCGTCTCTTGCAGCTACGGTTGTGCCGGGCTGGCTGCTTTGGAGCGTTTCCGGGTTTTGGTACTGCTTTGCCTGGGGGCTTGCTCTCGAAGCTTTCTACGGGGCAACGTGAAGTCAGTACACTCTCGCAGCAGCTCCAGCAGACCCCGTAAACAGCCGGCCTGTAAAACGCACAGGCGATTGAAAACATTATTACTGTTCCAGCAATTTGGAACGGGAAGTAACAGTATCATGCACAGGTTTCATCAATAGCAATTCAAGCAAATGACGCAATAGTTTACACAGCCATCCAATCAAATGTTCAAACACGTTGTCCAAAAAGTAGCACATTCACATACCAGCATCAAGCTCCATCCTCTTCTTTGTCTTCTTGTTGGCTTCTAGTTTACCATTGTTCATTCCTCCATCCTCATCATCACTAGCATCATTAATTTCCTTCGTGGACCCTTTCTTTGGTGTTGTCTCTTGGTCTCTCAAAGTCAATGGTGTAGTGTAAAAGGTCTTTCCTTGGAAGCCTTCATTTCCTTATAGCCCTCTACAGCAACACGTTCCTACAATTACATTAACAAAATTATCACACCATACACCCACTTGACAATAAGTGGAAAACTTGAAGAACAATGAACTCACATATTCATCGATACCACCGCCACATGGAGGATTGAGGCACACTTGCTCCATTGCTCCACACCAACGACTGCAAGCCGGTTTGTTGACATCCCAATGACCTTGTAGTGATCGATACGACCGGTAGACCAGTTGGGCAACTTGAGGCATAAGTTTAAAAAACTTCGGTCCGCTACCGATAGCGCTTGCGGTTTGGTCAGTGTTGGTGACCGTGTCGATAGATACTTGTGACCATGTCCAGACCAAGCAAGTATCCTCGATCTCGGTGTAGTTCACCGTACACTTCTTCTTGATCGTCGTCGATTAGGCTGCGTCGAACACCTCCTCTTCGATCTCCTCCAATTCAGCCTCGCGTCATCGACTTCATCATCGTTATCGCCATCGCCATCGCTGAAGTTAAGACGCTGCCCGGTGATGTCCGCCTCGCTCTTGTTTAGAATATCGACATACGAAGCAGTGGCCGCCTTAGGATCGTAGCTACAACGCGTATTAGTACAATGAGTAAAAACTACCAAATCCATGTCCGGCATCGTGGAGAGAGCGGAGCTCATACCTTGCGGACATATTGCTGAGCACATTAGCCATACCATCCATGTTGTGGAGTAGCGGTGGCGGGGAAAGACTTGGAGCGGCAACGGGCGCAAGCTGCGTGATGGGAGGAGGTTGTACGTCCCCGCCTGAAATATGGTTCACTATCAGTCATCGGCTCCTCCTGCTCACTTTCAATGATCATATTATGCAAGATCACATAGTCATTCATCACCTCCCACATCTGATCTTTCAATCAGGTCAGACCGGGGTACCGGAAAATAACAAACTGAGCTTAGAGCATACCAAACGTCTGCTCGACATCCTTCCTATAAGCTTCTTGCTCCTTGGCAAAGTTGGAATTTTTGCCCACAACAGGATTGAGATAGTCTTCACAAATATTCACCATCTTGGATAGATGTCATCTACCAAGTAGTATCCCTTGTTGTAGTGGTGCACATTGATCACATGGTCCACCGGGGAAGCATGTCCTTCAACAAGCTTGGCGAAGACATTTAAGCACTGCAGGATGTTGATGACGTTATGATATCCTGCCATTCTGAAGAAGGAATGCCAAAATTAGAGTTCTTGTGTAGCCACTGTCTTGAGTATCACACTACAACCTTCTTTGTGGCCTTTGTACATTCACTGTCAAGCAAATGGAAAGTTCTTCCATGCGCAATGCATGCAGTCGATACTTCCTAGCATTCTAGGAAATCATCTGGCTTCATTCATTGCTAGGATCCGAGCAGTGTCTTCAGCATTAGGTGATCTCAAGTATGTTGGTCCAGACACTACAATCATTACCCTACAGGATTTTTACATGCACTCAATGACGGTAGACTTGTCCATACGTAGATAGTCATCTTGTGTATCACCAGGATCTCCATATGCAAGCATCCTCAAAGCGGTCGTGCACTTCTTGCATTTGAAGTAGGTGTCGAACTCTCGGATGGCATGCACAATATTGATGAAGAGCTTCCGGTCCATCCTAAAACGATGTGGAAATACCATCTCACCGTGCAACAAATCATCAGTGAAGTAGTCAGCATATAACATGCAGTGCCCCTCCAGACCCCGCCTCGGCTTGCTCTTGCGACGGCTTAGTGTCGAGCCACCATGGTGTGGCTTTGCATTCCGCACGTACAGGCTGACTAGGAAGGCGGGGTCTTCAAGTGTCCTTCCTCGTATGTGGTTATGGAGGTCTCCTCCTCCATCAGGATGGCAAACATCTTCACATCATCGGCATCCATCACCAAGTAGGCAAAATGTTGAGCACTTCGTGGGCGTGGTTGCAAGGAGCTGCCGAGAAGCTTCCCACAGTGTGGAGTCACCACGAAATCTTGGGGAACAGGAAGGTGGAGGTTGGTACGGTGGAGGACGTCGTTGCTAGTGGCAAGCTTTGGCGGAGTAGGGAGGGGTGGTGTCGATAGCGGCATGGGGGCGAGGGGAAGAGGTGGGGCGAGCAGGCGAATCTCGGTGGGGATATGCGTTGTCTCACCCGATAGAGTTGATCCACTCACTTTTTTTGCTTCCGCCGGTACCCCCTATAGCACCCCCAACGTGTTGGGTTCGGCCTACGTTTTCCGGCTAAAAGTTCGGCCTAATCCGGTGAAAATTCGGCTTTTGAGTGGGCGACTAGGAGGAAAACGCTTTCCTAGTGCAAAAAAGGCCTACTGGGGGCTCTTTGTAGCATCCCAAATTTTTATGAATTTTGAATGCTAATTTTAATAGCATTATTTGAATATTTTAATGCCCAAAAGCATTTTTGGAATATTTACCCTTATATTTAAAACCTAAACCCAAATTTCCAAATTTTCAAAGCTAGCCATATAGTGCATTTGTGTAAATTGCGTTTTTGATATTTTGTTTTAGTCAAAGTTTCTATAAAGATCACACTTTGTGTATTGTTTTTAAAAAAAATTAGAAACTTGTTTCACTCCATTTGAATTTATAAAACTAAAGTTATAAAAGGAATAAAAAGAGAGGGAACCCGCCCAACTGGCTGGCCCGTAGCTTCCACCCCCCTTCTTACCGCACGTGCGATGCGCAGGAGCCCAACATTGGCCCACTAGACTGGTCCCATTAGCCCTCTCCCTTTCTCTCAATGGCGGGTGGGGTCCACCTATCGGGATCTTCTTCCGCAGCCCGCTCCCACAATCTGGCTCCGTCGCCCCTCGCCCCCACTCGCCCCGGGCACACCCAAGTGTTCCCCCTTAAAGCCCATGTTTCCCTCTCTCTACTACATGCTCGAACCACGCCGCTAGGCTGCTGCGCTTGCTTGTCGGAGCTCCACCTAGTCATCGCGTCTGACGCCACTCTAGCTGCTTGCCCGCGCCGTCCCAGGAAGCGAAGGAAGATGCCGACCATGCCATCGACCTCATCATCATTTCCTATGCGTCGTCTACTCCATGGTTGATGGCTCAATGCACGGCGCCCAGAAAAATGCGTGATGGCGGTGTTGATGTAGAGCTCGTTGGGAACCCAAGAAGAAGGTATGATGAGCACAGCAGCAAGTTTCTCTTAGTTATGAAACCAAGGTTTAATCGAACCAGTAGGAGCAAGGAAACACCCCAAAGGTGTTACTAGCTGAGCTTTGGCACGACGCACTACCGGTGCTAGTAGCAACGTGGAGACCTGCACAACACAACCACAGAACTTTGTCCCCAACTTGCGATGAGGTTGTCAATCTCACCGTGTTTTGCAAAAACAAAGGATTAAACATATCGAATGGAAAGAAGTAAAAGTTTGCAGAAAGTAAACACAAAGCAGTAAAAGATTGTAGATTGTATGTAAAAGACAAGGACCGGGATCCATAGTTCACTAGAGGTGGCTCTCCTTAGATAGATAACATGATGGGTGAACAAATTACAGCGGGGCAATTGACAAACATCGAGAAAGCAATACATGCATATACTAATCATCTTGACTCCTTTGAGACTTGATTGGGCATTACAACATAATACAGACCGACATCCAACTGCATCTATGATTAATAATCCACCTTCAGGTTATCATCCGAACCCCCTCCAGTATTAAGTTGCAAGCAACAGATTATTGCTTTACAAACTACGTGTAAAGTAAACAATACGATTGTTTTATGAACAAAGGATTGTTGTTTTCTCCCTAGTAGCAATAGCACATCTAGTACCTTAGAGATTTCTGTCACTTCCCCAGATTACCAGAGGCATGAACCCACTATTGTAACACCCTCGAATCAGCCCTATGCAGATTTTAGCGCTTCCCGCCAAACCCGCATAGAAACGATTCAAGGAAGCCCACCAGGCACTTGCGTGCGGGTGGAGAACGAAGTAATACCATTACACATTAGTCCACGATGGAACCCACAGAACATATATATACAACAACGACTCCATGAGTCAAGAATACAGATAACTATACAAAGATCCAAATCACCTCGAAAATGGTACAACGTCCGAGTACGGACAAGATGCAAATGGGGCTAAGAGCCCTAAAGAATAACCAATGGCGTCCATAACCCTGCCCAGGCCAAGCCGGAAGGGTAACCCTGCTAACGGCGTCGATCTAAAACCTGCTAAAACAAAAGGGGTGCCGACAAAGGGCAAAGGAAAAAGAGGAGTGTCAGTACTGAGGCTAATACACGGCGAGGCTAGAATTCGGTGGCTCCCGCCTACATAGGTATGGTGGACTGAAGCGGTAGCGAAGCATGCACTAAACAACCTATAGGGACTCGATAAAATGTCGGCTATTAGAGAGAGATAAGAAAGACCTATTCGGAACCAACCTTATACTAACACCAATCATACCCATCCTGGCATTTCCCCCTCGAGACCAAACGAGGAAGTCAAACCGAGGAACTCACACAGTTGGCAGTTTTATTCATTCCATTATAGTTGAAGCTCTTACTAATCAGATATAGATAGCATGAGTCATCCTGATAGCATAAGTAGTGGGCAGTTTTAATTAACCATTCAGTTGTGGTTGCAGTAATTACTAGTCAGATACAATTAGCAGGTGACATCCCAAATCCAGCAGTTGTTGGCACTTTTATTTTATTCCATTGGAGTTGCGATACTTACTAGTCAGGTATAACATGACACGATACACCCCAGTTCCACCAGTTGTTGGCACTTTTATTATCTATTCCATTATAGTGAAGCTGATTACTAGTCACATATTAAGTCAAATTTATAGCACTACTTTAGTTATGCTTGTCCATGATCGAGATAATGCTCCAAGTCGTCCATAACCGCGGACACGGCTTTCAGAAAGATTTACCCTGTAGGGGTGCACAAATAGCAACACACACGATCAACCTCGGAAAAACCAAATCAAAACCCAACGAGGCTTTCACGACAAAGCAATCACAGGATTCATAAAATATTTCAAGGGGCCACCCCATTAAGCTACCCGCAACGAAGTTGGCCGGCTCCGAGACGGACCCAAGGTTTGCGGCAATGGCTGTAAACGTCTGGGATCCCGAAAGTGTGACTGGGCTTGTCGATACCGCGAAAACACTCCGCATCCAAAACAGTGCAGGTGCTCCACGCACAATCGTAAATAAAGCAGTAAAGCATGTCATAAGTACATGATAGTAATAAAGCCCCAAACTAGTTTGTGGCCCCAAGAAATAAGAAATGAATCAAGCTCTGGCTAAGGGGGATTCATAGACTCTCCCGGATGTGGATAGTGCGAATAGTCAAGGAACATGTATCAAGTACTCGGGGCCTACGGGACACAAGTGGACATGAAAACCAAATAGCATATATTGCCCACCGGTGCCTCTTTCATTAGTTATCCCAGCAATTTAATAGTTGTATTTAAAGTCATGATCCTCTCCACCATTAAGCATCTCCACCATTAAGCATGTGCCAACCTTCCAATAACGGTGGAACAACAACGACGCGAAGCAGCACCTGAGCAAGCAACTACGACTCGCAAGGCCGACTATCTATCAAACAACAGACAATAGGATGTGTCCAAGGCAATATAGGGCTGCAAGGAATATAAATGGTGCACGGAAACTAAAGCATCGCAATACGGATAGCAGTAGATCAACAGGAGAAAGTAAAGACTATAAATGCAAAATAGGTAGAAAGGGGAAGATGCTCGCCTGGGAAAACATAGCCGAAGGTTCATTATCCGAAGAACTTGCCGATACTCGCATCAACTCATCGGCCTAATCCGCGAAGAAGAAAAGCACTAAAAGAAACACCGGATGCAATATTTAATACTACGGCAAAAGATCCGGCATGATTATGATATGATGCAGATGCGGTGCAATTAGGCAGTATTAAGCAGAACCGGGGTCCTGACAATTAATTAATAGGTTCCAGTTATTTAGATACCCTGCAATTTAAATGTTGTATTAACAAGGCAAAACATGGCATCGGTTCACTACACAAATTTAAATGGAGTCCGGAATAAGACGAAGATATCCCGTAGATGGACTCCATATTTAATTTAGGTGAATCGACTATAATGCCCCCAAACCACCAAACATGTATGCGAGTATGGATGAATTAATTATGCAACAAGTGTATAGATGGTATTTATAAAATAGGGTTCTCGGAAAGGGGATCACATTAGGGTTCCGAAGATTTTGGAGTCTCGAGGGATCGATGGGGTTCAGGCTCGGCAGGATCGGTCTTCGAGGATCCTTCTTTCGAGTCCGGGAAGTAGGTCTTGGCGTCCGTGAGGTAGATCTTGTCGGTTCCATCCCAAAGGCCTTGTTGTTCCGTGACAGAGATCTCCAGGTTCGGGTTCGCGGTACCTCGTCGACGGCTTGGCAAGTAATCGGAACAATCCATAGCCGAAAACAATACACAGAGCGTCTGTCATAAGGCATCCAGGGACGAACGGGCACGATTCCAACTTGGGTCGGCTTCCCTTGAACCGGCCAGAACCTGCAGAGGTACCGCGACGCACAGGAGCTCGCAAGCGGAGGCGCAAAAAGCATCGGGGGTGCAAGGGCCCTCCTGGCCACGGGAGGAACTCAAAGCAGAGCCTCCGCCGCGGTGTCGGCGCAGGGCTCTAGAGGCGAGCAGGGCTCGAGAAGCGGCAAATAGGAAGGGCGACAGAGACCATGGTGGTGGCTCGGAGCACGTGGCCCCAACGGAGATGGCGAGGTGGAGGTCGCCGCAGCAGCGCAGTCGACGGAAACGGCGGCGATTTCTGGTTGGGATGCAGGGGAAGAAGCGGTGGAGCCGCGGATGGCGAGGAGGAGCTTGGGCGGGATCGTGCACGTGCCGACGACGAGGGCGCGAGCTCGTGGTGGGGCTCTGCCTCGGGGAGGAGGTCGCGGTGGAGGGATTGACGACGACGAGGCGCGAGGCCGATGCAGCGATGGGGAGCTCTGCGGGGCTGCGCGGCGAGGGCGACGCGGTGGTGACCTGCAGCGTGGCAGGGAGGAGAGGCTCGCCGGCCGGGACGCAGCAGGGAGGCGCAGGTGAAGGACACGCGCAAAGACGACGCGCGGGATCTCGAGGCGGGGCCAAGGCCGCTGCCGGCCGGAGATGGAAGGATGCGCCGGTGACGGAAGCTTACGGCGGCAGGGCGAGGACGCGCCCCTGGCGGAGGATCTGTGGGAGAGAAGCAGAGGTAGGGGAGGGGATCGCGTGTGGGGAGCGTGCGGTCGTGGTGGGGCCAAGCGGGGAGCGATCGGGAGCCTAGCGTGTCTGCGCGCGTGGAGCGGTGCATTAGCAGTAGGTGGTGGAGTGGTTGGTCCAGGGGAGGGCGACGTGCCCGTGTCGCTCGCTCGCGTTCGTAGCTAGGACGTGCAGTGCGGGGTGGGTCGGGTCTGGCAAGGCGCCGTGTCGGTTAAGTGGTAGGTGGGGTTGCGCACGGGGTGCGGTGTGTCTAGGGCTAGGTGGTGGCGGCGGCACGGGTAAGGGTGGTGGGGATTAGGGTTTGGTCTGGAGGTAGCCGGCTGGGCTTTTGGGCCTGGCTGGCTGCCTCCCAAAAATAATATATATTTTGTTTATTTATTTAAAAAGGCTTTTGTAATCTGTTTTTAGACAAATAAAATATCCGGAAGAGACTGGGGTTTTGGATTTGAATAAAGACAGGGTATTTAGAAAACAAAGTCTTTTTGGAAAATAGTTTTAGGCAAACAAATGCAGGATGACATGACGATGCTCAAATGCAATGTGGCATAATGACATCAGCATGCGGTCATGATGATGCACAAAATAAAAACAACACGCGATTTTCTAGTAGTGGTTTTACCGGGGTGCTACAACTATCGAGCATAAATACTAACTCTTAGAGTTGCTAGCATCTACTTGGCCAAGATAGCTACTAACAACGGAAAGCATGCAAGATCACAAATAACAAAGACATGATAGAATCAATAATCAATCTGAAATAGCATCTCAATATCCATCGGATCCCCGCAAACACAACATGCAGAATTACAAATAGATGATCTTGATCATGAATGGAACTCACACGATCTAGACATGAAAGCACAAAGGAGGAGAACCAGCCATCTAGCTACTACATGGATCCGTAGTCCAAGGATGAACTACTCACGCATCACACTGGAGGCTTGCATGATGATGAAGAAGGCCTCCAGGGTGAATTCCCTTCTCTGGCAGGGTGCCGGGAAGAGCTTCAGATCCCTCCCGATCTAGGGATGGAGATGACGGCGGCTACAGGCTCTTTCGTGGATTTTTGATCGGGCACTTAGGGTTTTCGTCCCGAGGGCATCTTATAGTCGGAAGGGGAGGCCGAGGGGGTGCCTGGGCTAGCCACACCACCCCCTGGCGCAGGCCAGGCCTAGCCGCGCGGCCATGTGGTGTGGCCGCCCTCTGGCCCCTCTCCCTATTGTATTCTGGCACTTGATGACTTCCGGAAAAATAGGCACTTTGGCTTTTGTCCCGTCCAATTCTGAGAATATTCATTTTTTGACTTTCCTGGAACCAAAAATAGCAGAAAACAGGCAGCTGGCACTGTGTCTCTTGTTAATAGGTTAGTCCAAGAAATCATATGAAAAGTACTCCAAAGTTGGAACAAAACACAAGAAAGTGAATAAAACCAAGAATGGAACATCAAAAATTATAGATACATTTGCAATGTATCAACGGTCTCCGAGGACCACCGCCGCCCCATCTCCAACCTCGATTGAGTCGTCCGCCGTCGTCTTCCCCAGGTCCGGTTGTTGGGGATATACTTTCTGGGTATACCCACTGTAACTTGCTGACCAGGGTGGCCCACTTTGGGTTAGAGATTTGCTTCACGGGCGGCCTAGTCTGGGAGAGAAGACGGAGGTCCATAGTTGGCGCCACCACCGTTAGGTCAAACAAAACAACTTTCGTGAAGGGACCCCTATATAAAGAAGCCTCGGGCGACGAGAAAACCCGCCCCCGAAGAAGCCAGACCTTGCAAATCGTAGCCATAGCCATATTCATAGCCATATTCGCTGCCTCCGCAAATCATAATTGCTATTGCCTCCGCAAATCGCTGCCATAGATCACCAGCCGCCTCTAGATCTCCAAATCCTTCTCCATCTCCATAGCCATATTCCACCACTTGTAATAGTAGATCTCTTCTCCGATTGGCGACATTGTAAGACTATTGCTATCAATCTTATGATTTTCATTACAATATTTGTGATTGTTAATCTCATCTCTATGTGTGAGTAATTCTCCTTGGGCTAAAGGCTTCGGCCTAGCCATGTAGAAATTGTGCATGTTATTTATCATAGATGGGATCGTGTATTAGTTTGTATGACATGATGATTATTGTATCCTCTCTTGCCTCAATCTAAGGACTTGTCAGGTACCTAAGACCCCAAGGGTTGAGCCAGGTATAGGGAGTATGAGTGATGATTGATCTGCAGGTTGGGAACCCCAATGATAGAAGGGGCAGTACGACTGTATGTGAGGGATTTGCTTGGGATTAATGGTGGCATCACTATGCATATCATTAGTGCTCTTTCTTCTATGGATGAGACTAGTAGGTTATTGCTATAAGCGGTTGCGGAGGCAATAGCAATTATGGATGCACTGCCCACATATAATTTATGTTGCTCTAACAAGTACACGCATAATTTATTTCTATATTTTATTTCCATCAGATGTTTTGCACAGCTACAGGTGAAACCGAATGCCCTAGTCCCTCTCTCTTCATCATCGACAACAACAAAAAGACGCAAGCTATTGGTCTGGTAAAAACACAAAAGGAATTCTAAAACTCATGAAGGTCCGTTAAAGTAACTTCACTACGCATTCACTTCCCGAGGATTCGATAACTTAGGTCTACTAGGGAAAAAGAAGCTACACTACATCTATAATCCTGATCGAAGGTATCAACCTTTTTTTTGGCGCCGTTGCGGAGAAAGCAATAGCTACCCTGGTGAGGTTATTAGGAACCTTGCTAGTTTTAATTCTTGTTTTTAATTTTGTTAGTTTACTTTTAGTCTTTATTTGATAAACCCAAAAAAATAGTTAGCCTTTAAATTCTTGCTTTTACTATTATAATTCTTTGTCTAAGAAAAGCCAAAAACATAGGAAGTATGGCTGAAAAGAAGCTTGGGGAGTTTGCTACTCCCAATAATGATTATTTGCGTACTCCTATTACTCAGCCAACAATTGCTGCTGATGACTATGAAATTAAGCCCCATTACTTAAGTTTGGTTCAATGGAATCAATTTGGAGGCTCTGTTGTTGAAGACGCAGGTATGCACTTAAATACTTTCCCGAAATATGTGATATGATGTGTATAAAAGACGTTGACCCCGATGAGGTCAAATTGTGTTTATTCCCTTTCTCTCTAAGAGGAAGAGAAAAAGAATGGTTGTTATCTTTACCTAGAAATACTATTACATCATGGGTGGGATGTATTTCTTTATTTATGACTAAATTTTTCCCACCTGCAAAGACTATGCAACTCTGATCTAATATTATTGGCTTTAGACAGGAAGAGCGCGAGCCACTAGCGCTTGCATGGGAGAGGATGAAAGAATGCTTAAGAAACTGTCCTAGTCATGGGTTGGAAGATTGGTTAATCCTCCATTTATTTTATAATGCTCTTATTCCTGTGTCTAAGTCTAAGCTTGATATTGCAGCTGGCGGAATATTTATGGGTAAACATATTACCGAAGCGAAGCAACTTCTAGATAATATGCAAGACAACCATGCCCAATGGCACGTGGAAAGATCAAACACGAAGAAGGTGAACTCTATCTCACCACAAGAGGATGAATAACTGAATGCCAAGTTGGATGAGCTCATACTAGCCGTTAAAGGTAAGTAAACCTAGGTAAGAGCCACCTCTGAAACAAATATTGAAAAAGTAGACTTTGTAGCTTGTAATGATTATAACCCTGCTTGGAAGAAGAGTTACAATCCTAACTTTCAAAAACATTATGCTAGTCCTGCGGGTAACTCTAATAATAATATGAGAACTAGTAATGGTAGTCTCCAAGAAACACTTAAGTCTTTCATAGACTCACAAAATGAACAAAACAATATTCTTGTCAAAATAACGGAGAACCATGATGCCATGCTTGGCAAATTATCTAACCAAGCTGTTAGTTTGAGAAATGATTTGCAGGCCCTCCAAGAAAGAACAAGGATCGTTGAGGCATAGCTAGGTAAGATAACCGAGAGTCAAACTCTCATTCTAGCTAAATTTGTAGGTAAAGCTGAGCCCAATCCTGTTGAAGAACTCAAAATGATGAGGATCCAAAGGGAGAAGCCTGAAGAACTTGATTATAGTAATGCTCCTTCCCCAAGCTACACCATTGATGATCTCGTAAAAAGGATCAACGTAAAGATTCCGGTAAGTGTAGGTAATGAGGGAGCTATGTACCAACACTTTGTCAATCAAGTAGCAATAAAGGTACATGAGCTTGAAGAAGAATACAAGCAAAATGCTGAAAAATTACCTGTTAAACTAGATGACATATTTGAGCCTACTAGTAAGATTAAAATTGGAACCAATGAGATAGCCGCACTTTGTGATCTAGGTGCAAGCGTCTCAAAAATTCCAAAGAGTCTTTTTAACAAGTTAAATCTTGGCTCCTTTGAAATTACTGAGTTAAAATTGCATCTAGCAAATTCTACCTACAAACAAGCTCTAGGAATTAAGGAGAACACTTTAGTATACATTAAAGGTTGTCCCGCTCTCATTGATTTTGTTATTGTTGACATGCCTGAAGATGCTACTGCTCCTATTATATTAGGCCGTCCTTTCTTAAAAACTATTGAGGATTTGATTAATCTGCATGAAGGGAATGTGAAGTTGCAATTGCCTTCGCGGGATCCTTCTGTTATTCATTTCCCTAGGAAGAAGAAATCCAAGCATGATGAAAAGGAGGCCATCACTTTGAAGGCCAATTACTTTGGAGTGGGTGTTCCACTCATCTGGACCAAGTGAGTATCGTCAAGGTCAAGATATTGACCATAAAAGAGCGCTCCATGGGATGCAACCCATGTGAAATAAATGTTTGAGTAAAGTTTTTAGTTTTAGTTTAAGTTTATGTTCAATAAAAAGTTCTAGAAAACTCCATTGGAGGAGAAGAAGTTCGGTAGTACTTACAATTCTGCTTTATTCATACTATTGTTGGTCGACAATATTTACTGTTAATTTTTCTCTCAAAAACAAGGTATATCACTAAGTTACAGGAAAAGAAATAGTTTTCGAAGAAACAATTTTTTTTTGATGCACACAGAGAGTTTAACGACCAACTATACGGCGCGAATAAAAATTCCGGTCATATAGTTCCGGTCGTATAGATATCTTTGCCATCGAATTTTTTTCTGCAATATGTACTGAGAGTTTAACGACCAACTATACAGGGGGAATAAAAATTCCGACCGTATAGTTCCAGTCGTATAGATATTAGTGCCTCCACAATTTCTTGTCATATGTACTGAGAGTTTAACGACCAACTATTTGGTGGGAATAAAAATTCCGGCCGTATAGTTTCGGTCGTATAGATATCGATGCGTTTGTATATTTTCTTTCATAGGGACAGACGGTTTAATGACCAACTATACGGCCGGAACATTTTGTTCCATCTGTATAGTTGCGTCCGTATAGCTATGCTGCCAAGAGGAAACCCTAAATTTTTGACAAAAGGCCAACTATATGGCCGGAACACCTTGTTCCGACCGTATAGTTCCGCCCATATAGTTGCGTCCGACCACAAAATCACACGGGAAGGTACTACCAACTCCAAAACTTTAATCCTTTTTCTTTCTTCTACCTCAAAACTCTCTCAAAACCTCAAGGGATTTTCATCTCTACTCAATGTCGTTCGATTTCCTCGCACACAAATGATCTACGGTATGTTTCTCCTCCGATCCTCCAATTACTTTTTGCAAATTCATCTTTGATATATTGTCATTATCAATCTAGGTTGATACCTACTGTGAACCAATTGCCATAATTTTCTTGCCTAGATTATTAATTTGAGGAGAATTCTTTAGTGTGCTATGATGAGGAAAATGATGCATTTACTGATGTTGGATCAAAAAGTTTTATTTTTGCCTTTCTTAAATGTTTTAGATGATGAACACAGGGAGCCAAACTCGTGCTCGTGCCACCGCTAGCGCTTCTCGGGCTGCCGCTCAGGAACGCATGGGGATACGGTTCAGGGATAAGGCCCATCGTGATCGCTTCAGCAGGATCAAGAACCGCAAAGTGAAGGCCACCAAGTGGGCTTGCCCCATTATATTGAACCAACTCGGTATTTCTGATGACTTCAATTTACTTTGCAATAGAGCTGGCATGCAAAACTTTGTGTACAATGATATACCTACTTATCGCCGCTTAACCATTGAATTTCTAAGTTCATTACAAAGCACCGTTAAACAATGGCAAGGAGAGGACACTATTTCTTTTCGTCTGATGAACAACAACTACACCTTAACATTAGATGAATGGTGCGCATGTTTTAATTTGCCAAACAATGATATTCATGTTTTACGCACATCCTTTACTGGCTTAGAACCTACCCCCGAACAATACTATAATGGAACGAGTTTCACTAGTAGAGTAAACAAGGGGAAGAATATTCAACATCCTACAATTCGCTATTTGTTCTATGTTATTGCTAACATCTTACAGGCACGTAATGAGTTCACGAGACTCAGCGAGGAGGACATCCTAGTCCTCGCAAAGGCTGCTTACATCAACTGCGGCTTGTCACTTAACTTGGGCGCCATTCTTGTGCACTACCTGGAGCACCAAGCCTCCCAAAGCAAAGGACCAATCACCGATGGAGGCGTCATCACCGTGCTTGCCACTGCCCTAGGCATCGACCTAGGTGAGTTGCAACCCGTGCTAGGTGAGACACGTGTTGGTTTCTCCACTTTGACAGCCTGTGGAATGCTCACTATGAGAGGTGGTGTTTATTATCTGTATATTGCTAGAGCTGGGCGTATCTACCCCGCTCCTATGCCTAATGTTCTTTTCTCTATCGATGAAGGACGTTTGCTATATGATTCGCAGGTTGAGCAACACCAACCCGAGGAAGAGATTCTATAGGAGGATGAGGACCAAGAGGAGGAGCAAGAAGTTCCTTATCAAGAAGAGCAACCACAAACTTGGTTCGCCACATACCAAGATTTCTAAGGACTTGGAGGGACTATGGAGAGGATGCATAGCCTCTCTTTAAACCTCCGAGAATCAAAAAGTAACCTCTCAACTCAATTCACGAACTAGAGTAACGACTTTTTCCCGCCACCACAATAAATTGAAGGGCTTGCAAAAACCTAAGCTTGGGGAAGTTTTCTCATGTATCTTTACGTGGCGTTCATTTGCTTTTATTTATATTAGAGGTTGTGTTTTTATTTGAGTTTATAAGCACTCGTGTTGGTTTTCCCAACACATTATTTTTAGTTCTTTCTATTTTTCTTTCGAAATTTTCTAGCCGAGCTTTGCCGCCAATTTTCTATTCTTTAAAGTCCATCTCTTAAAAACCACAAAAAGATTTCTCCATTTTTTCTTATTTTTCCTTTCTTTTCTTTCCGCCTCGAGGTCTTCATATATTTGCAGGAGAGTGGTCGACTTCGAGTTTCCAAGAAACAAATAAAGAAAAGGAAGAGAGAAGTGGAACCAAACATGAGTGGTATGCCTTATGACTCCCCACTTTTGAAGTTTGAGAAACCCATACTAGTTAGTAGTAAATGTCGAGATATTATATTGGTGGAGTGAGTCTTTGTATTGTAGTAATATTTTCATTTGCATGGGTATTTAATTGGGTAAGTTTTGCTCTAGCTCTCATAATTAACTAAGTCTTACCTAAAAATTGCTAAACAATTGTAATAAGAAAAAGTCTAACAATTAAAGGCTTGTGTGTTGTAGTGCCTAGTCTTGAAGGCTTATTTCTAGAGACACTCAACACCGCTGAAAATGCTGATTGACTTAATAGCTCTCTTTGAAAGAATTTGTTCGATTGAATTAATGTTTAGCGGTTTTTGTGAGCATGCCAAAGTTTGACTTGAATCATAAGAATGATATAGCTTTACACGTGTCAAACTTCATGGGATGCCAACAACTCCACTCGCCTATGAACGATCTTCATGGAGAAAACTCCTAGATTTCGGCTATGAGTTGATTAAACACTTGTAGCAGTAATGCTCTAGTGGGTAAGATTCTTGGTACTCCCGGGTAGCTGTAATCATGATGGAATCACTCCTCTGGTTGTTATGAGAAATCATTGTGCAAAAGGAACAAAACCTTAGTGATGTCACGACTGTCCATCACGGCCCTATAAACTAATATTTTTTTGCATGCTCTCAATTACTTAAAAACTAAAATTCTTGAAGGACAATGAATAGAAAAGTAGTGCTTAAAAGTCTTGATTTATTTATGTGGGAGAATTGAGATACTCTAGTGTATATGCTTTTCATGACAACTCTCACACTCTTAATTTGCATGATTATACTTTACTGTTCAAAGGCAAGCATATGAGTTGATTACTTGACATTGAATAAAGTTTACTCATTTGAATCATCCATGTTTACAATAATTTTGCTGCACTATAAGGATGCATGAAACTGATACGTTGCAAACGTATCTATAATTTTTGATGTTCCATGCTTGTTTTATATTTACTTTCTTATGTTTTGTCCACACTTTGGAGTACTTTTACACATTTTCTGGAACTAACCTATTAACAAGTTGCCACAGTGCCAGTTGCTTGTTTTCTTCTTTTTTTGGTTCTAGAAAAGGCAGAAAATCAATATTCTCGGAATTGGACGAGACAAAAGCCAAAGTCAATATTTTACCGGAAGACACATGGAGTCCGAAGGAGAGACGAAGGGGGCCATAGGGCGGCCACACCCCCTTGGCGCGGGCAGCCCTAGGCCGCGCCAGGGCATGGTGTGGGCCCCCTGGCCGGCCACCGACCTCGCCCCTTCGCCTATAAGAAGCCCGTGGGACGAAAACCCTAAATCGAATAGCCTCCAGCCACGAAAAGTTCTACAACACCACTGCCATCGAAGGGGAGATTCGGGGGACAGAAAGTCTCTGTTCCGGCATCCTGCCAGGACGAGGAAGTGCCCCCGGAGCCATCTCCATCGATTTCCACCACCATCTCCATCGCCGTTGCTGATTCCCATGATGAGGAGGGAGTAGTTCTTCCTCAAGGCTAAGGGTTCTACCGATAGCTATGTGTTCATCTCTCTCTCTATGCATGATCATATTGTGATCATGAGCTTTGTAATCAAGTAGATCTACATTGCTACTCAAGTGCTTTAATAGATCTCTCCTCTCCCCATGTGTGTGAAAGTGACAGCGTGCACACCATGGTGGCACTTAGGCTAGAGATTACAATTACTTGTTATGAGTTATATTTGGAGTTGGATGTTTCTATGAAATTGTGGTGTTTGTTGGAACCATCTAGAGCTCAAGGTGACAGTGTGGGGTTATCTAGATGGGGAAAGCAAACTTTGAGGTGTGCTGTTATAGCCCTACCATGGATTAGAGTGTCCAACCAGAGAGTAGTTCAGAGTAGTATCATAAAGAGAAGATATTTATATGGGAGTGTTCACTAGCGAAAGTATGATCCCTAAGCCTTGTTTCTAAACATTGAAACACCGTTTGCAACTAGATCTGTTACATGTTTGCTTTCTGCCATCTTTATTTCAGTTTGCCTTTAGTCTGTTCCAGGCCATCAAAGTATTTTCTGGCATCGTTGTCTATATCCATATCACTTGTATTTTACTATCTCTTCGCCGAACTAGTGCACCTATACACCTGACAAGTGTATTGGGTGTGTTGGGGACACAAGAGACTTCTTGTATCTTGATTGCAGGGTTGCTTGAGAGGGATACCTTTGACCACTTCCTCCCTGAGTTCGATAAACCTTGGGTGATCCACTTAAGAGAAAACTTGCTGCTGTTCTACAAACCTGTGCACTTGGAGGTCCAACAACTGTCTACAAGAATAAAAGTGCGTAGACATCAGAAACCCATATGATATGCTTTCCATTACTCTATCTATGCTAAAAAAAATCAGATTAGAGGAAACATGAGACTACTAATCATGATTAAGATCACCATCTCGTTATTTCAGTTTAAATGCCGAGTTCCTTTTTGATTTTTGTTTTCTTGCTTGAGGACGATCAAGTTTAAGCTTGGGGACATTGATGGCTCTAAAATATAGCCATCTACGTCCACATTTAAACTGGATATTACTCATATTATTGATGAAATATCTCTCTAAACCCTGCCACTAATGCTAATATTCAGAGGGGTATGCAGTCCTTTCTTTTATATTTTTCATGTGCAGATAATGTCGTTTAAAAGAGGGAATCACTACATTAAATTCAAAGATACGAGATTTCTAACAACTAGAAGAAACCAGGAGTCGTACAACGAAGGCATACACTTTAACGACCAACTATACGACCGGAGCAAAATTCCGGTCGTATAGTTGGCGCCGCCCCTGTTAGGATAAACAGAACAACTTTCGTGAAGGGACCCCTATACAATGAAGCCTCGGGTGTAACACCCCAACATTAGAGCTTAGAAATAAGCTGAACACAGGTGTGTGCATTGCATTCATGCATAGAAAATCTAGATAATTTTCGCGCTTTTAAATAAAACTTGTCAAAGTGATTGAAGCTTCTCTTAACTCGGTGGAACTGAAGTAGATCATCAAGTTGATTGCGATAAGTTTCAAGATGACCTTTGCTAAAACCTTATCTTTGGTAATATAATTTGATCTAAGGGTAGATCAAATGTAATAAACTAAGTCACAACACACTACTTAATAAGGAGTACTTGATTCTTTTAGGGATCATTATATGGTATTCCATACAACAACTCAAGGATGAATACTTAATACTCTAAAGATGATATCAAGGTATTATCTACAACAAACCCTGAATACCAAGTTAAGTAATGAAACCCCATAACTAAACCTTGATATACTTGCTTGCAATAGTTATTCCTACCATGAGAATCATGGTAGTTTCTAAACACTAACTATTATTACAAATAGAGTAGTAAAGGAAGTCAAGCCAAGACCATCCAAGACATACTCTTAATATGATATTAAGAGGTGCCATATCTATTTAACCAAGTCCTAGTATCAATTGATCATCTATATTGGGTGATCAATTCCTGATCTAGAACTTATTGACTCATAGCTTTTGACCTATTATATTGACCTTCCAAAGACCTCAAGTAAATTAATAAGAAGGAGGAAATAGCTATGGTGAAGTATGCCATCATCAATGGAATGTGATCCTTAGTGGAGATCAAACCATCTGATGTTGGAGGAGTTAACTCACTCATGAGTTAACTAGAAGAAGTACCTAAACCCAAGAGTTAAGCTAGTAATTGAGGAGCCATGAGAAAGCTAGTAGTATTAGTATATCTAATAATAATTTTGTTAAGCCAAGTAGATATAGATATGAAGTAAGCTTCTTTAACAAGATCAGCTTTATAGAAAGACTAGTACAAGTCTACTACTTAGTTGAGTATAGATCTTGATCAGGCAATTAAAAGCCTATGCTTTATTTGATCAAATGATGGTGGTCATTATTCTAAAGTCACTTGAGAATAGATGACTAGGTGTTGAAGAAGACTTGTGAGTATACCAAATTAGGTAAAGCCTAGTAAGCTGAATCATCTAGCCTGAACATGAGAAGTCAAGCTAGAGTATGATGAAGTATATAACATGAATATATGGAGTAGTTGGAAGTATAATAGTTTAACCAAGGTAATACAAGAACAAACTTGTATTGTGGAGAGTAGTACCATACCTATTCCAGAGGATTGTTATCACATGTGATATAGAGAGAACTATAATCTTGTAAGCCTTGGAAGGAGTGGCAAGATGGGTTTAAGGAAGTTAATAGATGGAGTTAGTAGTAGCTACTGTTGGGGATATACTTTCCGGCTATCCTCAGCGTTCCTCACGGACCAGGGTGGCCCACTTCGGATTAGAGCTTTGCTTCACGCGCGGCGCAGTCAGGGAGAAGAGACGGAGTCCAGTCCTTCTACGGGAAGGCCCAAAAGACTTACCAACTTAGGCCCATAGCGTTACTTGTAGTTCAAGATGTACTCTATAACCGACTCTTAGTCGTAGCAGGATAGATCTCTCCTGTAAATCCTAGGCCGAGTATCTATATAAGCCGTCCTAGGGAGAGCCTTTAGGGCAACCCTCAATAGTCTACAATCTCAGCTTGCACAAGCGAACCCTTGTAACCCATATTCCGGCTCTGCCGTATTACTGGATTGCTAGCAGGAGTAGGATCCGTCCAAAGCCGGCGGATTCGAACCTGGGTAAACTTATGTGCTCACCGTCCCGGAACACCGTACGTCTCACACCCCTCTCTTCCGCACGCCTCGAGGACCCCCTCATGGCGTACTTGTCATCAATCCGACGACAGTTGGCGCCCACCGTGGGGCAAGTGAGCTTCGGATCTGCGTTCTGAGTGGAATCTGTAAGAATCGGAATCAGCAAGACTATCGTCGTCGATCGCATCCTCTACGCTAGCGATGTCCCTCTCATCGTTCTCGACGAGACCTGGATTCCGGCTAGTGAGGTTGTGACTGCCTACACCATCAGGAATTTTGGCGAGATCGATGTCTACATAGGTTTTGCTGAACCTGTCCCACCCACCCCAGCGGTGATGATAGATGTAGAAGAATCTTCTAGGTCCCCTTTGTCAGCGGAGGCGGCAGAGTTCCGGATCTCAGAAAACCCTAATCCCACCCAGCCCGCACCATTTGCGGAGATAGTGGAGAAATCCAAGCCTGAAGCAGACCTAGCGGTCCAAGTCGAATCTGAAGTGCATCTCGTGGGAGAGACCGAATCCCAGATCGACCAACCCGCTGAAGTCAAAATCCAGGAGGAGCATAATAACGACACTGATTTTGACTCTGATGACGCCGGGATAGACATGCCTTTCCTAAGATACACGCTGCGATGTATGATAATGCAAAACTCAGGCGTAGATGCAATTCTCGAGACCATCAAAAGTTTTGACGAAGCTGATCGCGAGAGCCATAGGTACGTCAGGAAGCACGCGTCGCACTTCATCGGATATGTGGGATACGGATCCGGCTCTGTCGATGCTGGAGACAACACCGACTCTGTGCTGGAGGCAATTGGAACAAACGCCGACGTACCCGCATCCTCGGATGAATCGATGACGTCAGCAGATTTCCGAAAGTTCTCCGCCGAATATGAAGAGGAGTACAACTCCAAAACTGCAGAAGGAGACGCCATGGATGAAGGATCCGGGGAACACTCTCCCAAAGCGCAGGATGACATGGAAGTCAGAGATAACCCCGAAGTCCAGATGTCCAAAAGTTCCGATCAGAGCTTGACTCCGAGAAACGGACCCAAAGCCGTCTTTGCTACCGGTGCCGCCAAGAAGGCAAAGAAGAACAAGAAGAACAAGATCCCGGCAAAAGACCCTCTAGCAGAGGAGATGATTGCCGAGGAATACGAGGAAGACTCGGATGGAGCACTTATCCCAAACGAGCCCAAAAAAGAAGAATCGATGGATGGACACGTGATTACTGAAGGTGCGCGTAAACTCATCGATGCTGCATTAACCACACCTATTCTTACAGCTGCAGAACTTACTGCTGAAGAACTGGACGAGAGGGCACAGGCCCTAGAAGCGCGTCGTCAAGTACTCCTCGATGAAGCCAAAAACATTGAGGAGGAAAAGAAACACATAACATCTGCGGAGAAGTATAACTCCAGGCAATACCAGAAGACCAGGAAGCGTCATACCAATGACAACCAATTCCCGCAGAACACGCCGTCCTTTTCGGAGAAGAAATGGGGAAGCCTCGGAAAGATAGTAAAGGGGATTGGGTGTATCGAACCCCAGTACAGAACACCGTGGCGGCCCGAGAAATTTTATTGGCTAATCCAGGCCCGGAGGAGATCCGGTTGGGAATCAAACTACTAAATAAGGGATTGGAACAACAAAAGGTCGCCATGTCCGGAAGTCAAAAACTGGTCTCTGATTCCGACCAATGTCGCACAGATCCGGCATGGGCAGACGTAAGACCCCAGCGCGTTCCGGAGCAGCACCACCGCCCCGATCACCGGGAAGACAATTACTTGAGAACCGGATCTTCAGGACAGCACCACAAAGCTGCCCGTGACTGGCGTAACGTTAACCCAGTTGTGGAGCAAGAGGCAATTGCTGCACTGAACCCGAGGAACCTGCCCCGGCGAGAATCAAAAGACCGCAAGGACGGTGATAAGGAGAAACGTTGGGAGGAGGACCGACAAAAAACGCCACCTCCTAGACATGCAAGTCGTCTGGATGACGGACGAAGGAACGATGGATACCGTGCTGAGACAAGCCGACAGTGGGCTCGTCACGATGAAGACCCTCCCCGGAACCGGAATAATGACGCTCCGGACGGAGGCCGGCGATCAGCCGGAAATAACCCAGCTGCTCCACCCTCTCCACCAAGTAGCCATCACAACGACTCTCAAGGAGGCCAGGGAGGGCATCGCGGTGGAGGAGGTGGTGGCAGAAGCCGAAGTCCGGCTCCAAGGCACCGCAGCCACAGCCGACACTCGGAACGATCTCTATCCCCGAATGATGCAAGGCACATGATCAACTCCAATATAGAGGCGCGACGCTACGAAAATGATGATATATACGTGGGCCCAAAGTGCTTCGGACCACGCATCAGAGCTACAAAATTCCCGGAAGGATTTGCTATCTCACGACATATCCAAGCCTACGACGACATTGCTCGGCCAGATACCTAGTTACAGGATTTCTTCCAAGCTTGCTGCATTGCCAAAGGCAAAAACAGCCTGGTCGCAACCCGATATCTCCCACTCATGTTGCAGAAGACGGCGCGATCGTGGCTTAATGAACTTCTGGAGAGCACCATCCACAACTGGTATGACATGCAAAGCGCGTTCTTTCAGAATTTCGAAGGCACATACCGGAGGCCTTGTACGGTTGGAGACCTATAGCGTTGCACCCAGAAGGCGAGAGAAACTTGCCGGGATTACCTCGGATGATGGATCGACACCAAGAACTCCTATGAAGGAGTAAATGATGAAACTGCGATTGAAGCTTTCATTGCAGGTCTCCCAATTGGTCTAGTGCGTCATCGCTTGAAGTGTGACAAGGTCACTGATTTGGGAGAGATGATAGAAACAGCGAGCAAGTATGCAGATGCTGACGACGATGCAGAGGGATTACTCAACGCCCTGGTTGTGCCACAGTCGGCAAAACAACCAAAGCAACAAGCTCAGAAGCGCAAGAATACCTCGGAAGAGAAACCCAACACGGAAACGACAGTGGTCACTGCTACTTTCGGGTCTGGAGGGCAAGGAGGACGCGGCGGAGGCCGCGGGTGTGGCCGTGGGACTTCGAGAGTTCAAGGTAGAGGAGACCAGCAACCAGGAAAAACCTACTCTTGGGCCGACATTGCCAATAACCCATGTGTGCATCACTTAGATGCCAAAGTGGGCTCATCCCTCACCAACGCTGAGTGTCGTTTCAATGAAGACATCAAAAGAGATGACACCGCTGGCTACAAAGCTAAGCGGAAGAAGGGAAAGAAGAATCCCGAAAAAGATATAGAGACCAAGGAAGATTCCGACATGGAGGAAGCCGATGCTTCAAATCCCAAGCTGGAAGGGAAGAAAAAATTTCCGACCAAGAAAGACACTTATGTCACCTTCCTTGGATCTCAACCAGCAAAGGTCAAGAAAGAAGTTCTACATGAGCTGAATGCAACAGTTCCGGCTGTCCCCCAATTCTTGGACTGGTCGGAAGTGGCAATCACATTTGACCGTGTTGATCATCTGCCTAAGTTACACAAGCGAGGAAAATACGCCTTAATCGTCAATCCACTTATTGACAGTTATGGTTTGTCCAAGACCCTCATGGACGGCGGCAGGAGTATCAATATTCTGTATGTTGAAACGCTACGCCGGATGAAGATCTCGGAGACCTAGCTGAACCATAGCTCTGTGATCTTTCACGGAGTTGTCCTAGGAAGACAAGCCAATTCCCTGGGGGAAATCACTTTGGATGTTACCTTCGGAACTCCAAAGAACTATCGGACGGAGGCACTTTCCTTCGAAGTGGTCCCGTTCAAGAGCGCGTACCATGCTATATTCGGACGTCCGGCTTACTGGGCATTTATGACTCGTCCGTGTTACATTTACAATATGATGAAAATTCCAGGTCCCAACGGCGTAATCACCATCAGGGGAGACCCGAAGAAAGCGCGAGAGTGCGAGGATGGAAATGCCGCCTTTGCTGAAGCCGTGCTACACGCCCAAGAGTACCAGGAGATCAAGAAGTGTATAGATCCGTCTGAGATGTCCGCAACAAAGAAGGAGGTGACAAAGCCGTCGTTGAAGGATGATGACCCCTCCAAGGTGACCCAGATAGGTGTAGGCCTAAATAGCACATAGGAAAGCGTGCTCGTCAAGTTCCTCAAAGCAAATCAAGATATCTTCGCATGGCAGCCATCTGACATGACCGGAGTACCTAGGGAACTTGCCGAGCACTCTTTAAATGTAAATCCGACGCTAAACCCGTCAAACAGTCCTTACAACGTTTCAGCGATGAAAAGCGTAAGGCAATAGCTAAGGAACTAGCACAGCTCGAGTTAGCCGGATTCATAGAAGGTCATCCACACTGAGTGGTCGGCTAATCCTGTAATAGTCCCTAAAAAGGACACCACTGATTTAAGGATGTGTGTTGATTATACTGCCTTCAACAAGGCTTTTCCAAAAGATCCGTTTGCTCTGCCTAGGATTGATCAAGTTATCGATTCTACGGCAGGCTCGGAACTCCTCTGTTTTCTCGATGCATATTCCGGTTATCACCAAATCCGGATGAAGGAATCTAACAAAGTCAAAACTTCATTCATAACCCCCTTCGGAATCTTCTGTTTTGTTACGATGCCCTTTGGGCTGAAGAACGCAGGAGCTACATACCAACGCACGATGCAGCGTTGCCTCCAGGACCAACTCGGACGCAATGTACATGCATACGTGGATGATATTGCGGTGATGTCCAAGAAGAAAGAAACGCTGATTTCTGACTTGGAGGAAATGTTCGCCAATCTACGAAAATACAACATCATGCTTAATCCGAAGAAATGCTTCTTTGGAATTCCAGCCGGAAAATTGTTAGGTTTCATCGTGTCTCAAAGAGGCATAGAGGTGAACCGGGACAAAATCAAGGCTATACTCAATATTTCCAGGTCAACTCCCCTGAAGGATGTACAAAGACTAACTGGTTGCATTGCTGAAGTCAGTCGATTTGTAAGCCGGCTTGGTGAAAGAGCCGCACCATTATACAAACTCCTGAAAAAGACCAAGGATTTTGTATGGACCGCCGAAGCTGAAGCTGCATTACAGGACCTTAAGAAAGTACTCTCATCTGCTCCTATCCTCGCTGCACCGAACCACAAGAACCGATGTTGCTTTATCTTGCTGCGACAAACAAAGTCGTTAGTATCGTCATGGTGGTGGAGAGACCGGAGGAAAATCAGGAACACCTGGTGCAGCGTCCGACTTACTTTGTCAGCGAGGTCCTGACATAATCAAAACAGCGGTATCCACACTATCAAAAGTTGGCTTACGGTGTTTTTCTAGCATCTCGTAAGCTACGACACTATTTCCAGGAGCATCCAATTACCGTGGTGAGCACAGCTCCCATGAGAGACATAATTAACAACAGTGACGCCACAGGTCGCGTCGCCAAATGGGGCATAGAGCTTTCAACTTTCGATATTGAGTACAAACCTCGGACAGCAATCAAATCCCAAATCCTTGCCGACTTTGTTGCTGATTGGATAGAGACGAAGGAGAATATGACCCTCTCTGAGTCAGAATATTGGACCCTATGTTTTGATGGATCTAAGGCTCGTGGGGGCTCGGGGGCTGGCGTGGTGCTCAAATCACCCAAGGAGATAAACTTCTATACGTATTGCAGATCCACTTCACAGCGACAAATAATATTGCCGAGTATGAAGCACTGCTGCATGGAATCCGGATTGCTAAGGATATCGGCATCCGACGTTTGATGTGTTATGGAGATTCGGTTCTTGTTGCTCAGCAAGTGTCGGATATTTGTAATGCAAATAAACACATGGCAGCATATAAAATTGTCGTAGATGATTTATCTAAATCGTTCGAAGGGTTTGAGGTTCAACACATCCCTCGAGCAGAAAACGAGGAAGCAGATGCACTATCCCGAATAGGCTCTGCACGGAAAGAGGTCCCGGATGGCGCTTTTTTAGAGCACCTCAAAGTTTCCTCAATAAAGGGAGTGGATGAGGAATATCCGACCAAATCCGACTCACCTCTAATAGCAGTTCTGGCTGTAATTCCCAGCTGGACCCAACCCTACCTTGATTATCTGGTAGATGGAAAATTACCCGAAGACGAGGTTCTGAGCCGGAAGATCATCTGACGAGCGAAAGCCTATACTATAGTTAAAGGTGAGCTCTATAAGCGGAGTGTTTCTGGGGGTTTTCAGCACTGCGTACTCCGGAAGAAGGAGTGGAAATCTTAAGAGAAATCCACGAAGGCGAGTGTGGTCACCATGCTGCAACCAAATATTTAGTGGCAAAAGCTTTCAACACGGTTTTTTCTGGCTTACAGCCAAGGCAGATGCCGAACGGCGGGTCAAGACGTGCAAGGGCTGCCAAAAGTACGCCAAACAAGCTCATGTTCCGGCTGATCAGCTACGAACAATACCTATAACATGGCCTTTTGCGGTCTAGGGGCTTGACATGGTAGGACCGTTTAGACGGGCTCCAAGTGGATTTACTCACCTCTTAGTTATGGTGGATAAGTTCACAAAATGGATTGAGGCCAAACCCGTCACTAGTTGTGATGGAGCAACTGCCAAAAGATTTGTCGAGGATGTTATAATCCGGTATGGTTATCCGCATAGCATTATCACGGACAACGGGAGTAATTTCTCTATGGGAGAATTGGCCGAATTCTGCAACGAACAAAATATACGGCTTGACATTGCGTCAGTCGCACATCCACAGGCTAATGGACAAGTGGAAAGAGCAAATGGTATAATCTTACAAGGCGTAAAACTGAGACTCGAAGCACCATTGTGACGTGCTGCGGGGGCTTGGGCAGAGGAATTACCCTCTGTAATATGGAGTTTATGAACACCTCCAAACAGGTCAACAGGTTACACACCTTTCTTCTTGGTCTATGGCGCAGAAGCAGTTCTTCCTAGTGATTTGATTCACACTTCTCCTAGAGTGGCCGCGTATATTGAAGAGGATGCCAAGAATTCTCGACAAAATGATCTCGACTTAGTGGAAGAAGTTCGTGTCGTTGCTAAAATGAGATCAACAGCCTATCAGCAGAAGTTACGCAAGTATCATAGCTAGAGAGTCTGAAACAGATCGTTCAATAAAGGCGATTTGGTTCTCCAGCTTGTGCAACAAAGAAAGCACAAACTTTCCCCACTATGGGAAGGGTCCTTTTTAGTTAGTCGAGTATTGCACAATGGTTCGTACTACTTAACTGACATGAGGCTAGTCAAAGAAAGACCTGCTACTAAGAAGAGAAAGAGAGCTGGAGGCAGTACAAATCCGGATGAGTTAGACAGACCATGGAATATTGCTCAGCTACGTCCCTTTTATTCTTAGTTTATCCTTCTTTATAATCATATATGTGTACATGTTCTGTGAGAAATAAAAGTCTTGGTTGCCTCAAGTTTTTTCTGAGAAGTTTTTACCATCTTATTTCCGAATGATCATGTCATAGTCGAAAATCCCAGAATACTTGAAAGTACTTTATGCTCATGTTTGTTCTGGTTTAGATTTCCAATTTTAAAAATGCAACCTTCGGGTATAACTATAAAGTTTCTAGTCTACACTTTGGTTATTTGTCTGATTGCCAGATGCGGGTATTTTCCGACTAGTGAATTGTTGGTACTGGAAGCCGGCTTTGTTTCTGAGTTTAAACTGGTTTAGCAATTGAGCTTCGTTGCTCCGCAAAGTTTCTGTGTAGAAGGTTTAGCCGGCTCACGAAAGGGATGAGGCGGAAAGCCAGATAAACGATAAGTATAGACGAAAAAGTATAAGTGCTTATGTAAACATTTCAGGCACACAAAAATTTAAAGCCAAAAGTGTTGAATAGATCAGAGCTTAGCACTAGCAAAATTATAAGTACTGCATATTTACAGACCCATAAATATTTCTCGGAATAATACATTTGCTTTTGATAATTTATGATGCAGGAGCTGCCGGCTCGCTGGATGCATCGGCCTCGGTTTGATAATGTTCCGAGATGTTCAGATCCGATACGGTCTGTTCATCGTCGGAAACTTCAGCTGATTCTTCCGGAGGCGGAGGCGGTGTGTCCACGAGAGTGAAGAAGGGAGTGTCGTAGCTGGTTAAGTCAGCTACGTGACACCCATATCCGGCGCAGGAGTCCATAATGGCCTTCATATCTTGCTCCTGTCCATCTTCATCCACTGTAGAATACCCTTTAGTCACTTGCCATATCTCCATGCTTCCATGGTGGCTCATGACCATGGTGAGACCGTTCTGCGCTGCGGATCGCGTGTAGGACATGTTCCAATCCTGGACAAGTTGCGGCATCTCCTTCGCCTTGTCTCGCACCTAAAAATCCGACATGCTATGCATGTCCGAAATCTTGAGAGCTTCGCCAATATCCTCAAGGGATTGGCGGAAGTCATGAAGCAGGTCACCGACTTGGGTAAGCCGGTGGGTGCGAGGCTCGGCAGAGGTGGAGTCCGTCAAGTTCAGAGGACCTATACACATCACACAAAACAGTTAAGACAAATCCGACACTGGAAAATTCGAAGCATACGGACAAGTCAGAAAGATGGGAACTTACCGAAGATGACATCGTCAGTTTTGGTCTTCTCCTCTCGAAGAATCCGGAGTTCAGCCCGGAGCGCCTCGGAAAGATCCTTCTCTCTACAAAGTTCATTATTGAGATCCGAGATTCTCTGATCTTGAGCCACAATCTTACGATCACGCTCGTCAGTAGCCATGGAGGAGGATTCGAGAATTTGAGCGATGCTCTTCTCATGATCTGCCTTGAGCTTATCCAACTCTTGGCGAAGTTCTTTGTTCTCCACCACCAAGGTTTTGAGGTTCTCGGCCTCTTCAGTCATAGCGCAGGATTGTTTTACCAGTGCTGTAAGTCAAAAAGAACAACAGTTCAATGAAAATATTCGACTATGAAAACACGAAAGACAAGGTTTGAGTCTCGGAATGTTTACCTTTGGCCTCATACCTTGAGACCTTCAGCTCAGCATTTTCAAGTCGGAGAGTTCGGATCTCTCTCTGCTTGTTGGAGATATTCTTCAACAAATCCTGGTTATATGAATTAACTTTCTGTAAGTCAGAATACCCAGAGTCAGAAGTCTACTGAAGACTCAGGCTAATATTGTTACTAATATCAGCACGATCCTTGGGGGCTACACTAGTTCATTCTTTGGCATCCTAAGGAAGCATAAACCCGGATTGTATATCCTACTTCATGCTTGGGGGCTAGAGGATATGATATGAAATGCAATAAAGAAAATCGTGAGTTGGAATTCCGACTTACATGATGTTCATGTGTGAGCTCAGACACATGTTCACCTTGGTGGTAACTTTCTCGGCGAGGGTGAGTGGGATAACCGGAGGTGGTGGAAGAACACCAGCTCTAAGTCCCTCGTCATGAAGGCGAACCTGTTCAAGAAGTTTGGAGTACTTGATGTCTTCCGCCTCTTGCGCTTCTTCTTCGGCAGAGAGATTTCTCTTCTCGAGGCATTGCCGGGCCAGCCATTGGATCTCCTCCGCAGATTTCCGGGACAGGCCAAACTTGGCAAGCCCCGGATTGTTAAGGAGGTTTCGGCAAAGGTCTCTGCCGAGGGATCATTACCCGAGGAGGGTTCACCCTTATCTAAACCTGAGCCACCCGTGATGGCGTCAGTATGTGATTCGAGGATCACTGGCCCCATTGAAGGAGGCGGATCTTCTGCGACAACCCGTGATGGAGTAATCACCGGCGTTGCAGTGGATTGTGGAGCAGGAGTCGGAGGAGCCACGGCAGGAGAAGCCATGGCCAGCTTCATCTACCGCAAGGGCTTCGAAGAAGTTCCCTTCCCCTTACCCTTGATGAGCTGGTTAGCTCTGAGAATGTAATAAGAATGGAAAGCATTACATCTCGGAAACAAAATTCGAGTAAGGAACAAAGGCGGAAGATGTGTTGAAAGTTACCTCTTCACGACTGGCACCTCCTTTGTGCCGACGGCCACTGTCGGAGCTTTGCGCTTCTTAGTCACAATGTCCGACTGTGGAACTAGTTCCGCCTCCTGAGAAAACTCTAGAGGATATCCCTCGAGGGTCGCTAGCTCCGACTCGGGGAGGTCATCAAGCTGAAAGAACAAATATCTCAGTATTGTGAAATAAAAAGGTGAAACACATGCAAGGATTTATTACTGAAGCTTACCGGAACCACAAGGTCTTCTGCTGTATGCATATCCAGAGACAAGTCCGGAATTTTCCTTTCGATCCGCTCCTTGATCAGCCATTTAATCTGGCTTATGTAATCATGTGGCTTTAAAGCCTTAGGACTGATGCAGAGGGAATCATTCTTCGACGCCGTGATGGAGTGCATCAGACGGTCGCCGTGGTATTGGAGAGGCTGGATCCAGCGTGCGACCCAGCATTGGACTAGGTCGGATCCTTTCAAGCCCTTGTGTTTTATCAGATATTCGATCCGCCTCTTAGCGAGGATCAGATCGTCACTGAGAGCTGGAGGGGCCTCGTCCCAAGACGATTGGGCCGTGGCAGCTCCATCGATGAAAGCCGGCAAAGCAGTAGCTTTGCCGGGAGTAGGAATATCCTTATGGTAGAAGAAAGTGGCCGACCATTGTTTGACCGACTCACTGGCAAAAATGCGAGGATAGATACGCTTGCGTCTAAGAGAAAGGCTAATAGTGCCGGTAATGTAGGGATTACCGGCAGTAATGGAGTTTCTATGAACATGGAAGTAGAAACGAAAAAAAGTGAGACTTGTCCTAATGCCAAGATACTCCTCGGACAAAGCTATGTAAGAACTCATCTCTAAGATGGAGTTCGGGGGAAGATGGTGGAGTTGTACACCATAGTGATCAATCACCTCGGAAAAGAATTCTGAGGGAGGAAAGGACAAACCTCTATCGAGGTGGGTGCCAAAGTGGACCCACTCGCCGGCGTGCGGGTGGGGGATGGTTTCCCCGAAACAGCTCCGCCAGTCGCTGGCGTGGAGGAGACCTTGATTCTCCACACCTTGAAGCTTCTCGTCGTCGAGGAGGCACGGGATCCAGACTCCCTGGTTGCTTTCCTTCTCTGCCACAGCCGCCGCTGCCGCTGCTAAGCCGGAAGAGGAAGAAGAAGCCATTTCTCCAGTGCACCGGTGACCTTAGATGGGTGGCTCTAGGAAATCTGGGAGGCAAGAGAGCTCTATGCGCTAGGGAGATGTGGAGGAGAAGAAACGGCAAAGGAAACAGGTGAAGAGAGGAGAAGAAAAATCCTCACCCCTTATAACCACCTACCTGCGCCAAGATTCGTGTAAATCGCACTGTATAAATGCCACGCGTCGTGGAAGGAACTAGGAAGGACCCACGCGATGATTACGTCGCCTCGATCTCCGCGTGTGCATTGAAACGGCGCCTCGGTTCCGCGAACGGCGGACCCACCAACGGTCGTGCTGACAGGATGTTTGTCAGATGACATGACTTGACCATGACCAGTGTTAGGCTTAGTTTGAAAATCAAGCTAGGAAATCCGAGTAACATATTGATAGGTCCGACTTACTTTTAAGACCCGGATCATATTTGTTGTTGTTTCAGGAACCCTTCAAGATTCTGCAAGCCGAAAATCAAGCTAGACAATGATGAATCCGACTTTGGATCTTGGAGACTTCCGGGGGCTGCTGTTGGGGATATACTTTCCGGGTATCCTCAGTGTTCCTCACTGACCAGGGTGGCCCACTTCAGGTTAGAGCTTTGCTTCACGGGCGACCCAGTCAGGGAGAAGAGACGGAGTCCAGTCCGGCTACGGGAAGGCCCAGAAGACTTACCGACTTAGGCCCATAGCGTTACTTGTAGTTCAAGATGTACTCTGTAACCGACTCTTAGTCGTAGCCGGATAGATCTCTCTTGTAAACCCTAGGTCGGGTATCTGTATAAGCCGTCCTAGGGAGAGCCTTTAGGGCAACCCTCAATAGTCTACAATCTCAACTCGCACAGGCGAACCCTTGTAACCCATATTCTGGCTCTGCCGTATTACTAGATTGCTAGCAGGAGTAGGATCCGTCCAAAGCCGGCGGATTCGAACCTAGGTAAACTTGTGTGCTCACCGTCCCGGAACACCGTACGTCTCACACCCCTCTCTTCCGCACGCCTCGAGGACCCCCTCATGGCGTACTTGTCATCAATCTGACGACAGCTACATTGATAGGTGCATCAATTGTAGTTAATTAAGAGGAGTTATATTCTAGGAGTAAGAATGGAATAATGTTGAAGTGGCATGACCATGTAATAATATGATGATGGATATGGTGGAGTCAGATGATTGTCTTATTCAGGAAGATGTGATCTTTGTGAATAAGATAAGAGAGATATCTAGAGTATATTTAGGAAAGGAATTCCTTATCTCAAGATAAGCTTAGTGAAGTATTGAGGTAAGAATTCTTTAGAAACCTTTAGCTAGCTATACATGCAGCCATGACAAGACCCATGTCTACTTCATTATTCAAAACCCTAGAATCAGATGGATAGTGAAACCATTTCCTATTGCTAGGTAACCATTGAACAATACCTCTTGGACAATTAAAGCTTCCAAGAGATAATTAGAGAACCAGACGAGTGTTTATAGATGGAAGCCTTGTCTACCTTATTGTCTTAAACCTTAATAGAAACCTAGTTTTATAAACTAGCAAGATCACCCTAGGAAGAAATCTCAATAGCTCACTCTAAGATGAGTTATTATCCATGGTACACATTTATAGTTTTTAAACCCTAACTTCTATATAAGTTATAACAAAATATACAAATTGATATCACCTAAGCTCATGGGAATAATATTAACCATATTAATTCCTTAAAACTTTATGTATCATATAACAATGAAGGATCACCATATAAAAGTTTCCTTAAAACTATAAAGTTAATGGGAATCAAGTTTTATGAATGAGTAGTCATAAATCCTTTTATAAGTTATGGTTTATTATGCAAATTAAATTCATAACAAAGGCCCTTACAAATTATTAAAAGGAAAAAGACCTATATAAAGAAAATAAAGAAACTATAACATTATATAATAAAAGTTCACAAAATTATACTAAATACATTTCAGTATTGCTACAACTACTTAGCAAATAAATTTCTATGGGAAAGAATACAAAGCAAATGTGAAAATACAAATCTGAAAACAAAACAGAAAATAGAAAATAGAAAATAGAAAGAAAAAAGACCTGGCCGAGCCAGTAGGCTAGCCTAGAGTTTCCTCTGCCTATCTACCGGCCCAACAGCCAAAGCCCAATACCGGCCAGGTCCAAATACCCCTTCGACGTTCTTTTCTTCTCTCCTCCTCTCGTGCTCGCTTTCTCTCTCTCCCACTCGACCGAAAACCTAGCTCCCAGGTCTCACCGGAGCCCACCGTTCCTGAGCTCCCCGGGAGGTTCTGAGTGCACCGTTGGACTCGCCTCGTTGTTCTCGTTCTTCTCGTACCAACCACACAAGCAGAGGTGGTCTCCATCGCCTCAATCGGGACCTCCTTCTCGAAGTTCGGCCGCCGCGATTCCCATCGACTCCGACCTTCTCCGGTCACGCCAACCACTTCACTCCAATCCCGGTGAGCTCTTGGTTCTGCTGGTCCTGTTCGATTCGCCGCTAGCTCACCGTAGTGATCTACCCGCGGAAGTCTGAACCGCGTCGCCGTATGAGTTCGTCGCCGGTCATCTTCCGGTGGCTATTTGCTAGGATCGCCACCACTATATGGTTCCTCATCAAACCCTCTTTCTAGCGCACCCTACCGCATGTGCTAGAGCGCCGTATTTCGCCGCTGGTGACCACAAACCGACGGTGATGGTCGCGCTTGCATCAGCAGGACGCCACACCCACGTCATCCTGGTCCCGCCAGCCAGTTTGACCGGTCCACGCCCACGTGGCATGCCGACGTGGCCCTGACCCCACGATTCAGTGGCTCTGGCTAGATTAGTACTCGGTAATAAAAGTATGTAGATATTTAGGAAATAGATAAAACATTATAGATTTAAATATAATTAGTTTCCAGAAATTTAATAAAAGGATTAAATCTTATAAATTCAATATCTTTTATTTTACAATTCAGAAAATATATATAATATATCAAAATGTTCAGAAAAATAAAATCTATAATATAAACCTATTATCATAATTACTTTCCCACTTAAATAAAATCATTAGTATTTATTAGTAGTAAATAATCTATTAGAAATAAACCTTAATAAATAGATTCTATTATTTAAAATTCATAAAAATAAGTAGAATATATCAAAAATCTTAGAAAAACAAAATAAAGACTTATAAATTTGTTTTATACATTTTTGTATCACTTAACTAATATTTATTATTTATTAAGTATTTATAAAGTGAGAAAACTTATAGAAATCATATCTTATTATTTAAAAATCACAAAAATATTTATAATATACCTAAATGATCACAAAAATAAATTCTACACATTAAAAATGTCAACTCTCACTTTTGAAGTAAAATAAAAGATAAAGGTTTAACAAATCTTATTTTAACTCTTTTCTTTTATTATAATTCATTAAAATTATATAAATACTTACTATTACCTTTAGCATTATTTGTTTAAAGTCTAAAAGTGTAATAACAAGTGCAAGTTATGTTTAAATAAAGTTAAGATAGGTCTAACCAATTCAAGTTGTGCTAATTAAAACTACCATTCAAAGTTAAGTAAATCTTACTCTCCAAAAATAGTTTATCAATTATAAAATCATCAAGATTTGAATACTAATTCTTTTACAAGTTTGGGAATCCACTCTAAAGGCTAAGGAAAGTTTGTAAGTATTTAACATGATGCCATCCCCATGTTCATAGAAAGAGTATTAATTCTATAATAAGTAAGTGATTCTATCCACATATAAAATCAAGAAAACACCACTTCTATCAATGCATAATACTTTTGTTTTCCCTTAATGGAGTGTTAAAAGTCTCAATTTACTAGTAGAATAGCTACTCAACAATACTAGTTGTTTTCTACTTTAGTACTTATAGTTAATAAGAAAACCTTAAAGTGTTAGCCTCAAGTTTAAATACTTTTTACTTTGTAAAGTAATATTTTTCTCAAAAGTTATTCTTTTAAGAAGCATTAAAAGTAATCCTTGAACACTTCTTTAAAATCTCTAATTGATTCTTAATCTTGTTTAAGAAATATTTCAGATACCATGCCCCATTTGAGTGCTTTAGTATTGCATATTACTTGTTGTATCTACATATTGTTTCACACACTCTCACAAGCCTTAATAAGAAGCACAAGTGTGAAGCTGGTATAAAAGTGCAACACATTCCAAAGAACTCATCACAAACTCCAACCCTAGATCAGATACGATTATTCCGGGGTTTTGTGTTTATCAAACCGCATTACATTACTTATGCATATTTGCATCTTGCTTCTTTAAACATTAGTCCTTACCGGACCAATGATGTTATTTCCAGATTTTGGATCTTCTATTGTCTTGAAGACCGTGATTGCATAATCTTGCAATCACAAAAGGCAAGTTCACAACTTGCTCATGTCCTTTGATTATTTTCTATCAAATGCTTGTAACCCAAATGTTGTCATCACCTGCATTCCAAAAAGGTTAGAAAACACTATTTTCATAATAATATGATTATGGATTATTTACCAGATGGTAATAATCTACTGATACAGTTCTAGTGGTAAAGGAACATAATATCTAGGATTTAACAACCAATGTCGCCAGTGATTCTAGCGCCATATATTACGCGTCAACCATGAGATTTGGAATGGGACGGAGAAGTCAGGTGGATCTTCTTCCTTTCGCATGGACGGATGACCTTATCATGAGGCTATTGATTTCTCGTGGTGTTCTAGAGAATCCAGCACATGGCTGGGACCCCTTAGTTCCCCGCGATCTTCGTGTATAGATTATCTGTGCATCTCTGACTGGGTCTGAGTTCACCATAGCTGATGGTGACCGCCAGACAGAGCTGCGTACGGAGTCTCTGAGAGGCTACCCAAAGAGTAATCATGGTAGTTGTATCGGGGGATCGTGTCTTCATGCGGGGTCACGGAGAGGGGCAGCGATTGGCTTGCATCTTAAGTTGGGCCTCAAACCATGGAAGGTTGAACAGGGACATACTCCCGGTTGTGCAACAAAGCTTAAGGTCTCTTGTGGGAAAAGTGACGCACCTCTGCAGAGTGTAAGAATTGTGACATGTTACTCCCTGTTCCGGGAAGGAGCTACAAATGTGGCAGAAAAGGAACCCCACGAAGGTTCTGGTCAACCTGTGAAGGCTGTCGGACATAGTTTTCAGAATAAAAGCAATATTTGAAGAAATGTTTATGAAAACCTGCATTGCTTACGACCTCTGGTCTGTGGCTGTAGAGATAGTGCATCATACACTCCTTTTTAGTGAACTTGCTGAGTACGCTCGTACTCAACCGTACCTTCTTAACCCTTGCTAGGTTCTAAGCCATTAAAGACGACATCAATATCAACTTCTGCTCAATAAACCATCATCGATAGCTCAAGTTCTTCAACACAGTCAATGAAGTCAACATATACATCAACTAAAGTGAAGAAAAAGTTCTTAAGTAGATAGGAGTAGATTCTCTAGCCATAAAACCTACTTATGTAGAGCATTGCATTAGTAGAAATTGCAAGCCTTATGGTTTAGATATTAGTCTTTTTAGCGAGATAGTTCGGAGCTATTATTTCTGGTTCTTATTTGTAAGAAGTTCTTTCTCTCTCTTTAACCTCGAGTGTTCTCGGGATCTTTTGTAAAGAGCCGAGTTGTACTCTATAGTCATGTCTTGGACCTGCTGTGTTTCTGTTGTACCACTCTGAGGGATGTAATACTAGTGAACGGTGTTTCATTGGTGTTATGTCAACGACTATAGTGTACTACATCATGTAGTGGTATGCTAGGTCACCACGTCGGGCAACGAGAAAACCCGCCCCTAAAGAAGCCAGACCTTGCAAAAAAGTCTCCGCCACAGATCACTAGCCGCATCTAGATCTCCAAACCCTTCTCCATCTCCATAGCCATATTCCACCACTTGTAATAGTAGATCTCTTCTCCGATTGGCGACATTGTAAGACAATTGCTATCAATCTTATGATTTTCATGATTCTCATCTCTATGTGTGAGTAATTCTCCTTGGGCTAAGGGCTTCGGCCTAGCCATGTAGCAATTGTGCATGTTATTTATCATATATGGGATCGTGTATTAGTTTGTATGACATGATGATTATTATATCCTATCTTGCCTCAATCTAAGGACTTGGCAGGTACCCAAAACCCCGAGGGTTGAGCCAGGTATAGGGAGTATGAGTGATGACTGATCTGCAGGTTGGGAACCCAAGTGACAGAAGGGGTAGTATGGCTGTATGTGAGGGATTTGCTTGGGATTAACAATGACATCACTATGCATATCATTAGTTCTCTTTCTTCTATGGATGAGACTAGTAGGTTATTGCTATAAGCGGTTGCGGAGGCAATAGCAATTATGGATGCACTGCCCACATATAATTTATCTTGCTCTAACAAGTACACGCATACTTTATTTCTATATTTTATTTCCATCAGATGTTTTGCACAGCTACAGGTGAAACCGAATGCCCTAGGCCCTCTCTCTCCATCATCGACAACAACAAAAAGACGCAAGATATTGGTCCGATAAAAACACAAAAGGAATTCTAAAACTCGCGAAGGTCCATTAAAGTAACTTCACTATGTATTCGCTTCCCGAGGATTCGATAACCTAGGTCTACTATGGAAAAAGAAGCTACACTACATCCATAATCCGGATCGAAGGTATCAGGGACCGTAGCCACAACGAACAACCAAGATGGTGCGCCTTGTCACCAAGTGACGCTAGGCACCAGATCAACTCAAACATTGAGGCATGGCGCTATAAGTCAGATAACATCTATGTGGGTCCAAAATGCTTTGGACCATGCATACAACCAACGAACTTTCCAGAAGGGTTTGCTATCTCAAGGCACATCCAGCCCTACGACGGTGTGGCTCGAATATACACCTGGCTCCAAGACTTCTTCCAGGATTGCTGCATCAGTAAAGGAGGAAACAACTTGGTCGCGACCTGTTATCTCCAGCTTATGCTGAGGAAGACGGCTCGATCATGGCTCAATGAACTTCTAGAAAACACCATCCACAACTGGTATGACATGCAAAATGCTTTCTTTCGGAACTTTGAGGGAACATACAGGAGGCCCTGCACAGTCGGAGACCTGTAGCTGTGCACCTAGAAACCCGGAGAAACTTGTCGGGACTACCTCGAATGATGGATCAACATAAAGAATTTCTGCGGGGAGTAAACGACCAAACCGCGATTGAAGCATTCATTGCTGGTCTCCCAATTGGTTTATTGCGTCATCGCTTAAAGTGTGACAAAGTGACTGATTTGGGGGAGATGATAGAAACGGTAAGCAAATACACTGACGTCAATGATGATTTAGAGGGACTGCTCAACATACTGGCTATGCCACAGTCAGCAAAACAACCGAAGCAGTAGGCCCCGAAACGCAAGAACACCTTAGAAGAAAAACCCAATCCAGAAACCACAACAGTCAATGCAACTTTTGGGTTTGGCAAGGCCGTGGAACTTCCAGAGTCCAAGGTAGAGGAGACCAGCAACCTGGCAAAACCTACTCTTGGGCCGACATTGCCAATAATCCGTGCGTACATCACCCGGATGGCAATGGGGCTCGTCCCACACCAATGTCGAGTGTCGTTTCAATGATGACATGAAGAGATGAATCTGCTGGCTACATGGCCAAGCGACGAAAAGGAAAGAAAAGTTCTAACAAAGATAAGGAGTCCAAGGAAGATTCTGACATGGAGGAGGTAGAATCTTCAAATCCCAAGTCGGATGGAAAGAAGACCTTCCCAACCAAGAAGGACACTTATGTCTGCTTCCTTGGATCCCAATAGGCTAAGGTCAAATAGGCAGTGATGCATGAGCTCAACGCAACTGTTCTGGCTGTCCCTCAATATTTGGACTGGTCAGAAGTTACAATCACCTTTGACCGAAGTGATCATCCGCCTAAGCCACATAGGCAAGGTTGATAAAGACTACCCAAAGCCAACCTCAAGGTCGTGTTGAAGTCCTGGCAGCTCCTACAGCTCAAATGACTCCTAGTGCCCCAAGTATTGCACCTCGCAGGAAGTTACACACGTCCGGTGCCTGGCGATGACTCCCGCTCCTCTGATCTAGAAGTAGTTGTGGAAGTAGAGCTCCTGGATCTTAATCCGCGGTGAAGAAGACTCATGCTCGCGTGATCTAGACTTGGGACCACGATCACATGAGAGAGAGAGAATCAATTAGAGGTCTCCCCAAAAGAGAGGGAACCTTTTATTGATTATTGGGTATTTATTTTGCCAAAATACCTCTCTTTATAGGTCTAGATCATTGGTACCCTCCTGCACCAATGATCAACAGAGGGACCTGGATGGCCATGTGACCCCTGTGCATTCCACGAAATCTTTCGTGGTTTGAACCATGAACATCGTGTCATATTTGTCAACACCCGGATATTTAATCCCAGATGCCTGTTATGTCATTCATCGCAATCCCAGGATTACCATTTTTGCGAGACATAACAGATTGGATATCACAGTACATCATCCA
Organism: Avena eriantha; assembly: GCA_910589775.1. Classification (NCBI taxonomy): domain Eukaryota; kingdom Viridiplantae; phylum Streptophyta; class Magnoliopsida; order Poales; family Poaceae; genus Avena; species Avena eriantha. The sequence continues at coordinate 532,072,564 of OU342743.1, read as the reverse complement.
TTAAAAACCATACATAAGGTCTTACACAAATATGGATCTCATGATTCAGTCTTAATACAACAAGCAGTGGAAATAAAAGATAAGCGTAGCGGTGGGGTCCATCTTCAGGGGCACAGGCAATGCCGACGAAGGCAGATAGTCCTAGTTATCATAGCCATCCTGCTGGCTAGGATCTTGGTAATCTCCTTCATAGTCTGGCCATGAGAATATCCAGGGACAAAAGCCATGAGTACTCTTTAAGTACTCGCAAACTACCACTAACAAGTAGTATAGTTCTAAGTTAAAGTGCTAACTCTAAGTTTAACTATAAAGTTAAGTTTGAAACCTAAGCTGAGTTCAGAAGCAAAGAAAGATAAAATAAAGTTCTAGAATCATTTAAGTTGGGAAGCTATTGTCATCAACACAACCCTGTTGTGGTCAAGTCAAGATTCATCATTCTTTTCACAATTCATTTTGAAAACATCTGACAACGAAACAGTATGGCCATTCCAACTGTCCATAACCGTGGACGCGGCTATTCGAATTGTTTGACACTCTGTAGAGGTGGTACACTTTCACCACAAGATTCGATACATCTGTCAGGGATAACCTTGAATCATCATACTTAGTATGCAGATAATCAAACATAACCTTTCCTTTACATACCCTAGTATAAGCTCCTCTCCTATGAGCTTGGCCTCCCAACCATAACCATCTGTCATCTTGGGCACTGCATAGGTGGACAACATTGAGAGGTAGCCTCAGCTCAAACCTCTCCCGCGAGGGAACTAATACTAATGCATATAAATTTCCGGCTAAGCCTTACCCAATTCAGGTATTATGGTTGTACGGTAAATTTGGAATGGTATCACATCCGAATCCAACCATCAGTTTTATAAAAGGGTTAAGGCTCATGCCTCAACATTTTCACCATCATAAACCATTTGTGCTTCTCAACACATGTCAAAACATCTCAATAGAATGACTCATCATTCCAAGGTTTTCACAATTCATTTTCACCAAGTGTTCCCATCTAAAGTGACTCAAGTTTTTATCTACTCTAAACTACTAAGTTAAGAGTGTTCACTAAGGTGGAAAAGATGGGATCAATCTCATGCCATAGAATGACATATAAGTTATCTCTATAGGTCAAGTTTTATACTCTTGATGCTACCTTCAAAATAAGTAAAGAACTTTGGGTAAAGTAAAGGAAGTAAAGCTTGAAAATAAGACTTGGGGTAAATACTAGTCAAAGTGGTATAATCAAAGCATGCTTAAAGCATCTTTGCTTGGGTTATCTAGATTGCAAGGGTTAGCTTGCATTGCTAATGGTGGTTTGCTAGTATAAGTTTTGTAAGTGTTAGCTTGCCAATAATAGCTTGCCTTGGTTGGTGCAGTGGTTGAAGTTTTCTTCTTCTTCTTCTTGGTAGAACTCCTCCTCCTCGAAAGCTTGGTCGGTGCTATCGTCTATAAATACATACAGAGTACACAATCACCAAACAATACTTAACTAGTCTAATTAGCACTCTAAGGCATACATTTGGTGATCTAATATCATCTCAAGCATCACAAGTTTTATTTAATAGTTTTATCCTTTTTATTTAAGAAAAGTAATTTCTACTCACTGAAAAATTAACTAAGATTTAATATTCACCACTTCAAATATGGGATCATGTGGACACATGTCATCACCACATATTCTAACATGTGGGAATGCGATTTAAGGGTTGGATCATAATTACTTTGGTTTAAGTTCATTATTTAATGATTTAAAGTGACTAGAAATGCCTATATAGCATTATTTTGGTACTAGTCCAAATTCACTGCATGTAACCCTTAATATTATTACATATTCAGATAGATATGGTGAAATGTGATTTTTGAGAGTTGGAATCAACTCAAAAGCTATCATGGTTGATTTTATAAAAATGTTGCAAGGTGCAAATGCTTCTGTCTTGTTATTTTTACTAGGAGAGATCTCTAACTATAATTGAATTAAATCCAACGGGCTTGGGTAGATCTTTTCAGTAGCTTTTTATCAAAATTGGAATCACTCCATTTGGATTTGTACATCTCTCTGAATTGAATTTCAAACTAGGGGAAAGAAAATCCTAATTCAAACTAAATGGGTCGCACGAGAAAGCTAACGGGCCGGCCCAGTGACACTACGCGGTGTGGGGCTCAGCTGACAGGGGGGTCCACCGGTCAGAGGCTCATAACACACAAAGCGGTACGGGGCGATGTGGTCCGTTAGATTAGAACAGGGATCAATGGCTGGGGCTCATCGTCGACGACGAACAGGTCGCCGACGAGCTCTAACCCTAGCTGCTCGGTGGGGGGTGCTCAGGGGGCGTACCAGGGCTCCAGCGACGACGGCGATGGGGGCAAACGGACTGGTAGTCGATGGCAAACTCAGGGACGGTCGAGGCAGCTCCGGGGGTAGTCGGAATCAGCGGGGCCCTTCTCCTCCAGAGGCAGCCAGCTCCGGTGCAATTCCGGCGACTGCGAGCTCGAGTGGCTCCGGGGAGAAGTGGGGATCGATCAGTGAGGTGAGGGAAGGTGAGTGGGGTGCTGAGAATGGCTGGGGAAGGCCTCTATTTATAGGACGACGACGCGACCGAGAGGCATGGGCGGGCGGCTCTAGCGAGGGCTGCACAGCGTGCTAGCAGCGTGGCTCGAGGTAGGGGATGGTGGCTAGTCTCCTGGCGATGCTCTTCGGGTTAAATGCGGGCCTAGGGATGGTGGCAATTGGTCGGGCGGTGCGCGCGCTCTGAGCGGTAGAGGCGGTGGTCTCTGTGACGAGCGGCGGCTGTGGTGCAAGGGGCGGCGAACGGGCATGTCTGGCATGCTCCTGGGGTCGTGGCGGAGCAGGGGACGCGGGGTGCGGTCGAGGGGCGGCGTGTACACGCGTTTCTGGCGCGGCGCTCTGGCACGTGCTCGGCATGGAGCAGACAGGTAGTGCGCGGCGCATTGGCGGTGGTCCATGCTCTGGCTTGGCTCGGGGAGGGGACAGAGAGTGGCGGTGAGGTGTGGGCTAGCTCGTAGACATGGTGAGAGGGAGAGAGGTGGTCTGCTGGGGCGGTTGCAAGGTTGGCCGACGACATGGTGCTCGGCATGGTTCGCAATGCCACTAGGGACAAGGGGGTGAGGTGCTACTGGCCTGGTTAGATCATTTAGGGACAAAGGGATTAAATGGAGATCAAATAGGGGCAAAACCCTGTACAAAACAGTGAGCTAGTTTTAGAGTTTAAACCCTGTCTGCCAAGTGTTTGTAGAAATGGCCGCAAGAAAAATACTTTTGAATTTTGAAAAGATTTTTGGTGGGTGTGCTAGGTATAAGCTTGAGACTCTGTGGGTGCTTGGGTTTTGAAAATTGAGCTCATTTGAGTGGTTTTTGAAATAGGGTGATCTTGATACCTACACTAGATTCAATTTTCAAATGTCATTTAAATTTAGTGTTTGAATGTTTTTGGTAGATCACAAAGTGGGCCTTGGTACATCATTATGTGTACTAGCAAGGGGTGCAAAGATCCACCATTGTTTCTGTTAGGTTTTGAGTTCTAGGAATAGCCAAAGTAGGCATGTTGATTAAAATGGCACAAATGACCATTTGCTTCTTTTATTGTTTTTGATTTGTTTTTCTTTGGGATTTGTTTGGGAATGATCTAGATGATGTTTATTTCACCTAAGAATCATTTTACAAGCAATGGATCACTTAAACATGGATGCTTTAATAATTTTAATTGGAAAAGTTTTTGTTAACCCTAATTTTGATGATTTGGATCTTAATAACCTTGGATTAAAGTTTTGGGATGTTACAAACCTTCCCCCCTTAAACAAAATCTCGTCCTGAGATTTACAAAGAAAACTAGGAACTAAAGAGATCTGGGAACTCTGTCCTAATGTAATCCTCTCGCTCCCAAGTGGCTTCCTCCTCGGTATGGTTACTCCACTAAATCTTGAGAAACTTGATACTCCTGGTCCTGGTGTTTCTGTAAGCTTCTTCTAGGATACAGATGGGTACTTCACGATAGGTCAGGTCATTGTTGATCTCCACGGCTCTATGATCGATGTTCTTGAAAACTTCAGTCTTCTCTGGCACTTCCAAGCATTTGTGAAGTACCGAGATATGGAACACATTGTGGATGGCTGACATCTCCTCTAGCAGTTCCAATTGATACGATACTTCTCCTCGATGATTCAGAATCTTGAAGGGCCTGATATATCTAGGGGCTAACTTTTCCTTTCAGACTAAAGCGTTGGGTTCCCTTCAATGGCGAAACCTTGAGATATACAAAATCTCTGACATTGAAAGTCATGTCTCTCCTTCTCTTGTCAGCATAACTCTTCTGTCTAGACTGGGTGGTCTTGAGATGCTCACGGACTTTGTGCACATTTTCTTCGGCTTCTTGGAGAAATGTTGGGTCCAAAGACCTGACTCTCTCCTACTTGAGACCAATTCAAAGGGGTACGACACTTCCTTCCGTATAGGAACTCAAATGGTGCCATTTGCAAACTAGCTTGATAACTGTTGTTATATGAGAATTCTGCGAAAGGCAGGCAGTCTTCCCATTTTGATCCGTATTCCAACACACAAGCCCTTAACATATCCTCTAGGATCTGGTTGACTCTCTCAGTCTGTCCATCAGTTTGCGGGTGATAAGCGGTGCTGAAATTCAAGTTGGTTCCCAATCCTTCCTGAACTTTCTGCCAAAATCTCGAGGTAAATTGGGTTGCTCGATCTGATACTATGTCTTGGGGGTTCCATGCAGACTAATAATCCTAGCAATATACAGTTCTGCTAGCTTCAAACTCTGGTAGGTTGTCTTGACAGGTATGAAGTGGGCTACCTTGGACAGTCTATCAACTATGACACAGATTGAGTCATTTCCCCTACTAGAAGTAGGCAAACCGGTGATAAAGTCCATTCCTACGGAATCCCATTTCCATTCTATAATCTGCAATGGTTGCAACAGTCCCGCATGCCTCTAATGCTCTGCTTTGACTCTTTGACAGATTTCACACTTGGCGATGTAGCTTCCGATTTCTCTCTTCATCTGGTGCCACCAAAATTGCTCTTTCAAATCTTGATACATCTTCGTTCATCCGGGGTGGATAGAATAAAGAGTATCATGAGCTTCCTTCATGATAACTTGCTTCAGCTCTGAATCTGCTGGCACACAGATACGTCCTTTGTACCACAGAACTCCTTCTTCGTCTTCAGTAAATCCAGGTACCTTTCCTGTACCAATACGATGTTTGATTCCATCGATACTTTCATTTCCCTTCTGGGCTTCCTTGATTTGGCTAATCAAAGTGGGTTGAAGTTCAATGCTAGCTAAGAATCCTTTGCTAACCAGCTCAGTTCTGAACTGCTCCAACTCTTCATACAAACTTGGCTACTTCTCCTTGATCATAGTGTTTAGCCTACGAGGTAATCTGCTAAGAGCATCCGCTACCACATTGGCTTTGCCGGGGTGATAGTGAATGACAAGGTCATAATCCTTGATTAACTCTATCCATCTCCTTTGCCTCATATTCAGCTCCTTCTGAGTGAAAATATACTTTAAGCTCTTGTGATCTGAGTAAATCTCACAGTGATTACCCATCAGATAATGATGCCATGTCTTTAATGCCAAAACTACGGCTGCTAATTCAAGATCATGGGTCGGATAGTTCTGCTCATGCTGCTTCAGTTGTCGAGACAAATACGCGATGACTTTGCCTTCTTGCATCAATACACATCCAAGACCAATCTTGGATGCATCACAATACACATCAAACGGCTTCTTGATGTCTGGCATGATCAATATTGGGGCTAATATGAATCTCTTCTTCAGCTCCTGGAAACTGGCTTCACATTTGTCAGTCCATTCAAACTTCTTGTCCTTCTTTAACAATTGGGTCATGGGTCTGGTGATGCTCGAGAATCCTTCTACGAACTTGCGGTAGTATCCCGCTAATCCGAGAAATGCACGGACTTGGGTTTGAGTGGTTGGGGCTTCCCATTCTTCGACATCTTTGATCTTGGCGGGATCAACAGAGACTCCTCCGGCAGACACAATATGTCCTAGGAATCCTACTTCTTTCAGCCAAAACTCACACTTGCTAAACTTGGCATATAACCGATGCTCCCTCAGGGTTTCTAGGATGATTCTCAGATGTTGCTCATGCTCTTCTTCTGACTTGGAGTAGATAAGGATGTCATCGATGAACACCACTACAAACTTATCTAGGAAATTCATAAAGATCTTATTCATGAGATTCATGAAATAAGCAGGGGCATTGGTTAATCCAAAATACATAACCGTATACTCGTATAAACCATAACGAGTAGTAAAGGCGGTCTTCGGAATATCCGTTGCATGAATCTTAAGTTGGTGATAACCAGTCCTAAGATCAATCTTTGAGAATACCTGGGCTCGAGTCAACTGATCAAATAGATCCTCTATCTTTGGCAAGGGGTACTTGTTCTTGATAGTGACGTCATTCAACTTTTTGTAATCTGTGCACAAACGATTGCCTCCATCTTTCTTGTTGACGAATAGCACTGGTGATCTCCATGGCGATGCGCTTGGTTGAACCAAGCCTTTTGCTAACATGGCATCCAACTGCTTCTTCAGTTCCACTAACTCTGAGGGGTTCATGCTATAGGGTCTCTGGGCTATGGGTCTGGTTCGGGGGATTAGTTCGATAATGAACTCAATATCCCTATCCAGGGCATACCTGACAATTCATCTGGGAATACGTCAGGGTATTCACAGACTACTCTGACTTGGTCTATGGTGGGTAGGGCTAGACTCGTGTTGCACTTGAATTGACGAGGCAAGGTTTCAGAGATATGCTCTACTGTTACTCCAGAGCTATTGGTCATGGTGATGGCTTTCTTAGCACAGTCTGTCAGTCCTTTATGCCGTGACATCCAGTCCATACCTAGTACTACTTCCAATCCTTTGGTTCCAAGTACAATTAGGTTGGCATAAAAATCTACCCCATGTATTCTGATAGGCATAGCTTTGCAAATTTTTCTAGCTTTGGTTGTTGAACCGGGGATTTGAACTATCATGACATGCTTCAGGTTGGTTGGTTGAATCTTACTAGTGCATGCAAATTCTTTGGTGACAAATGAATGCGAGGCTCCAGAATCAAACAATACCCTTGCTAAAACTGAGTTGACAGAAAACATACCCAGCACTACATCTGGCGCTTCCTGGGCTTCTTCGGCGTTCATGTGGAAGAGACGACCATTGCGGTTGTGAGGGTTCCCTGGGGCAAACCTTCTTCCTGGTTGAACGCGACGCTGCTGTTGAGCTGGGGCATTCACATTGGCATTGGCGGCAGTCTTCTTGGGACACTCATTGGAATAGTGACCCTTCACTCCACACTCGAAACAAGTGATCTGGGACTTGTCCTTTGCTGCGACAGGCACAACATTGCTGCCAGTTCTGGGTGCAGTGTTGTTGTTGTTCTTGGGAGGTGCACGGTTAAAATTGTTGGCATTGCTGGAGTTGTGATTGTTTCCTCCGGACTTCACATTGCCTCCGCTACGGTTGGGGTAGCTTGGGCGAGACATTGGGGGTCGATTGTTCCTTGGTGCATATCATGGTGAGGGGTTGAGACGGTACTTCTGGTGACTGTTGGATCCAGATTGCTGCATCATACGACGTTTGCGGTTGTCGTTTGCCTGGTTAATCTTCCCTTCCATCTGAATGGCAGAGTCGACTAGCTCTTCGAGATCCTCGAAGCGGATGTTGACGAGAACATGCTCCATCTCATCATGCAGTCCATTCAAGAATCTCTCCTTCTTCTTGGCCTCCGTGTTGATCTCATCACGTGCATATCTAGCAAGCAATAGGAATCTATCACGGTACTCCACCACAGTCATTCTTCCTTGCTTCAATTCTCTGAATTCATCCCTCATTCGGGTGACTAAACCCTGTGGCACGTGGGTGCAGCTGAACTTGATCTTGAAGGCTTCCCATGTCATAACTTGACCATGGTTCATATTACGGATACTAGTCCCGAAGCTCTTGCATCTCCATCCAGATAGTGGGTGGCGAAGAGAACTTTCTCCTTGTCATCAACTCCTGCAGCTTCTAAGTTGTTTAACATGGTCTGCAACCAGTCATCAGCATCTAGTGGGTTTTCAGCTTGGTTAAAGATTGGGGGATTGGTATTCTGAAAGTTTTTGAGTTTGGATCCATGGTGATCCTGATTTCCATGCCCTTGGTTGTTGAGAGCCATCTGGGTGATCTGCTGCAATGTTGCTAGATTAGCTTGGCATTCTGCCCTGCTTGCTTCCCTATCTGCGATGAGATTCTGCAAGATCTGCAGCATTAGGTCTTGCGACGAGCTGCTCCCTCCTTGGTTTCCACGAGTCATATGAAGATTGAGGTAGATACATGGGTAAGAGGGAAAGTTCTAAGGTTCATGGTTTTTGGTTTCAAATCTAAAACTTTGAGTTAGACTCAGGTTTTTCAACTAACTCCATTTCATTCATGCAAACAAGCACACAATACAAACACACACCACAACAATCAAAGGAAAATAGATGGTTTGAAGAACCATTATGCAAGCTACGATATAGTGGGACCGATACATCTCATGCTACGACAGTGCTCTAGTGCATCTACTCATCATCGATGAAGTCAAAGTCCTCATCGTCGGTGTAGAAGTCCACATCATCCTCCTCCAGAAAGTCATCATCATTGCTGAGCTAAGAATCCATGTCTCCCTGGATGTCTTCACCCTCCTCTTCTTCCTCCTTTGCTGCAAGCTGAGCTTCCTGCTCCTTAACGGTCTTCTCGAGGTCGGCCACCTGCTTGCGAAGACGGGCAATGGTGCGATCCTTCTTTGCACGCTGGTGGCGAAGAGACTAATGATCCGGAACAAGCAGTGCGAAAGTCTGGGTCTTCTGGTCGGCAATGGCACGGTTCTGGTTGGCTAACTCTCTAGCATTGTCCAGTTCCTGCTGTTTGTCGTGCAGCAAGAAGTCAAGATTCTCCACTTGACGCCTCAACTCTGGGTGACCTGGCATCTCCATCGGCATTCCCATGAAGTCACGTCTTGCATAGTGAGCAAAACGGGTTCCTTGGATTTGGTTGACGCTAAGGGCACATAGACGTGCGAGAGCTTCATGCATTGCCCTGGCTAATCCATGTAGCCAGTTGTTCTCTCTTATGGAGAACTGGATTCTCCCGGAAGTTGGTGCTTCGATGCTTCCTCTAAGATCAGTTGTGACTAGCCACTGTAAATCTCCTCCTGGGGGTCCTAGAAGTTGAGCTCCAAGAAACTCCGGATGTGGGCGTCCCAGTAACTCCGACAGTGAATCCAGATCCCTCTCGAAGATCAGCTGACCTCCGTTTCCGAACTAGTAAAACTTGCTGAACTGAGACTCCATCTACAAGAATTAAGGATGAGGAAATTAGTGAAGTGATCAAGTGTGTCAAATTTGAAGTAGTAGTGTAAGAATTTTGAGGAACATGAATTTTTGAGAGAAAGAATGAATTCCCAAGGATAAGAGAGGAAATAGTTTTCATAAATACTCACTTTAGTTTTGAAACTAGTTTTTTGTTTTGACGTCCATTCAAACTAGGGTCTATGGTCAGGATGGCTCTAATACCAACTTGTCAACACCCGGATATTTAATCCCAGATGCCTGTTATGTCATTCATCGCAATCCCAGGATTACCATTTTTGCGAGACATAACAGATTGGATATCACAGTACATCATCCATTAAAAACCATACATAAGGTCTTACACAAATATGGATCTCATGATTCAGTCTTAATACAACAAGCAATGGAAATAAAAGATAAGCGTAGCGGTGGGGTCCATCTTCAGGGGCACAGGCAATGCCGACGAAGGCAGATAGTCCTAGTTATCATAGCCATCCTGCTGGCTAGGATCTTGGTAATCTCCTTCATAGTCTGGCCATGAGAATATCCAGGGACAAAAGCCATGAGTACTCTTTAAGTACTCGCAAACTACCACTAACAAGTAGTATAGTTCTAAGTTAAAGTGCTAACTCTAAGTTTAACTATAAAGTTAAGTTTGAAACCTAAGCTGAGTTCAGAAGCAAAGAAAGATAAAATAAAGTTCTAGAATCATTTAAGTTGGGAAGCTATTGTCATCAACACAACCCTGTTGTGGTCAAGTCAAGATTCATCATTCTTTTCACAATTCATTTTGAAAACATCTGACAACGAAACAGTATGGCCATTCCAACTGTCCATAACCGTGGACGCGGCTATTCGAATTGTTTGACACTCTGTAGAGGTGGTACACTTTCACCACAAGATTCGATACATCTGTCAGGGATAACCTTGAATCATCATACTTAGTATGCAGATAATCAAACATAACCTTTCCTTTACATACCCTAGTATAAGCTCCTCTCCTATGAGCTTGGCCTCCCAACCATAACCATCTGTCATCTTGGGCACTGCATAGGTGGACAACATTGAGAGGTAGCCTCAGCTCAAACCTCTCCCGCGAGGGAACTAATACTAATGCATATAAATTTCCGGCTAAGCCTTACCCAATTCAGGTATTATGGTTGTACGGTAAATTTGGAATGGTATCACATCCGAATCCAACCATCAGTTTTATAAAAGGGTTAAGGCTCATGCCTCAACATTTTCACCATCATAAACCATTTGTGCTTCTCAACACATGTCAAAACATCTCAATAGAATGACTCATCATTCCAAGGTTTTCACAATTCATTTTCACCAAGTGTTCCCATCTAAAGTGACTCAAGTTTTTATCTACTCTAAACTACTAAGTTAAGAGTGTTCACTAAGGTGGAAAAGATGGGATCAATCTCATGCCATAGAATGACATATAAGTTATCTCTATAGGTCAAGTTTTATACTCTTGATGCTACCTTCAAAATAAGTAAAGAACTTTGGGTAAAGTAAAGGAAGTAAAGCTTGAAAATAAGACTTGGGGTAAATACTAGTCAAAGTGGTATAATCAAAGCATGCTTAAAGCATCTTTGCTTGGGTTATCTAGATTGCAAGGGTTAGCTTGCATTGCTAATGGTGGTTTGCTAGTATAAGTTTTGCAAGTGTTAGCTTGCCAATAATAGCTTGCCTTGGTTGGTGCAGTGGTTGAAGTTTTCTTCTTCTTCTTCTTGGTAGAACTCCTCCTCCTCGAAAGCTTGGTCGGTGCTATCGTCTATAAATACATACAGAGTACACAATCACCAAACAATACTTAACTAGTCTAATTAGCACTCTAAGGCATACATTTGGTGATCTAATATCATCTCAAGCATCACAAGTTTTATTTAATAGTTTTATCCTTTTTATTTAAGAAAAGTAATTTCTACTCACTGAAAAATTAACTAAGATTTAATATTCACCACTTCAAATATGGGATCATGTGGACACATGTCATCACCACATATTCTAACATGTGGGAATGCGATTTAAGGGTTGGATCATAATTACTTTGGTTTAAGTTCATTATTTAATGATTTAAAGTGACTAGAAATGCCTATATAGCATTATTTTGGTACTAGTCCAAATTCACTGCATGTAACCCTTAATATTATTACATATTCAGATAGATATGGTGAAATGTGATTTTTGAGAGTTGGAATCAACTCAAAAGCTATCATGGTTGATTTTATAAAAATGTTGCAAGGTGCAAATGCTTCTGTCTTGTTATTTTTACTAGGAGAGATCTCTAACTATAATTGAATTAAATCCAACGGGCTTGGGTAGATCTTTTCAGTAGCTTTTTATCAAAATTGGAATCACTCCATTTGGATTTGTACATCTCTCTGAATTGAATTTCAAACTAGGGGAAAGAAAATCCTAATTCAAACTAAATGGGTCGCACGGGAAAGCTAACGGGCCGGCCCAGTGACACTACGCGGTGTGGGGCTCAGCTGACAGGGGGGTCCACCGGTCAGAGGCTCATAACACACAAAGCGGTACAGGGCGATGTGGTCCGTTAGATTAGAACAGGGATCAATGGCTGGGGCTCATCGTCGACGACGAACAGGTCGCCGACGAGCTCTAACCCTAGCTGCTCGGTGGGGGGTGCTCAGGGGGCGTACCAGGGCTCCAGCGACGACGGCGATGGGGGCAAACGGACTGGTAGTCGATGGCAAACTCAGGGACGGTCGAGGCAGCTCCGGGGGTAGTCGGAATCAGCGGGGCCCTTCTCCTCCAGAGGCAGCCAGCTCCGGTGCAATTCCGGCGACTGCGAGCTCGAGTGGCTCCGGGGAGAAGTGGGGATCGATCAGTGAGGTGAGGGAAGGTGAGTGGGGTGCTGAGAATGGCTGGGGAAGGCCTCTATTTATAGGACGACGACGCGACCGAGAGGCATGGGCGGGCGGCTCTAGCGAGGGCTGCACAGCGTGCTAGCGGCGTGGCTCGAGGTAGGGGATGGTGGCTAGTCTCCTGGCGATGCTCTTCGGGTTAAATGCGGGCCTAGGGATGGTGGCAATTGGTCGGGCGGTGCGCACGCTCTGAGCGGTAGAGGCGGTGGTCTCTGCGACGAGCGGCGGCTGTGGTGCAAGGGGCGGCGAACGGGCATGTCTGGCATGCTCCTGGGGTCGTGGCGGAGCAGGGGACGCGGGGTGCGGTCGAGGGGCGACGTGTACACGCGTTTCTGGCGCGGCGCTCTGGCACGTGCTCGGCATGGCGCAGACAGGTAGTGCGCGGCGCATTGGCGGTGGTCCATGCTCTGGCTTGGCTCGGGGAGGGGACAGAGAGTGGTGGTGAGGTGTGGGCTAGCTCGTAGACATGGTGAGAGGGAAAGAGGTGGTTTGCTGGGGTGGTTGCAAGGTTGGCCGACGACATGGTGCTTGTTATGGCTTGGCAATGCCACTAGGGACAAGGGGGTGAGGTGCTACTGGCCTGGTTAGATCATTTGGGGACAAAGGGATTAAATGGAGATCAAATGGGGGCAAAACCCTGTACAAAACAGTGAGCTAGTTTTAGAGTTTAAACCCTGCCTGCCAAGTGTTTGTAGAAATGGCCACAAGAAAAATACTTTTGAATTTTGAAAAGATTTTTGGTGGGTGTGCTAGGTATAAGCTTGAGACTCTGTGGGTGCTTGGGTTTTGAAAATTGAGCTCATTTGAGTGGTTTTTGAAATAGGGTGATCTTGATACCTACAGTAGATTCAGTTTTCAAATGTCATTTAAATTTAGTGTTTGAATGTTTTTGGCAGATCACAAAGTGGGCTTTGGTACATCATTATGTGTACTAGCAAGGGGTGCAAAGAGCCACCATTGTTTCTGTTAGGTGTTGAGTTCTAGGAATAGCCAAAGTAGGCATGTTGATTAAAATGGCACAAATGACCATTTGCTTCTTTTATTATTTTTGATTTGTTTTTCTTTGGGAATGATCTAGATGATGTTTATTTCACCTAAGAATCATTTTACAAGCAATGGATCACTTAATCATGGCAATTCAAACAACTCCTATTTTAAATGCATACACACATGGATGCTTTAATAATTTTAATTGGAAAAGTTTTTGTTAACCCTAATTTTGATGATTTGGATCTTAATAACCTTGGATTAAAGTTTTGGGATGTTACAATATTCCTTTTGTCTCTCGATACTTGCATTGTCCAAGATCTGATCAATGACATCACCATGTCGTGTTCAATCTCGTTATCAACAAATGCTACGTCACTCGTTTCGACAAGTGATATCCCCGTGATCAAATCACATGCTGCGCAACTATAGGATACACCTAAAATGGATTGTATGGGCACCTAGAGGGGGGGGGGGTGAATAGGTGCTACTCCAAATTTTAATACGTTTTCAATTTAATGCTCAACACAAAGTTAATTCTCTAGATATGCAACTACGGAGAATTTCCCTATATGTAAACCTAACTACTAAGAAAGTAAAGGCGAGTAAAAGTGAGGAGCGAGGAAAATATAGTGGAGCACACAGAGACACAAGATTTGTTTTACCGTAGTTCCTTCCTTGTTAAGGGAAGTACGTCTGCGTTGGAGGGGTGGGCGGTTGATATGTCCAAAACGTATCTACTTTCCCGAACACGTTTGCTATTGGTTCTCCTCTAAACTTGTGTGATTTGGATGCAACTAACACAGACTGACGTTATTTTCAGCAGAATTGCCTTGGTGTTTCGTTTTTGTGCAGAAAATCAACTATCAGGAAAAATCCCGGAAAATATGCCAAAAATCCTATTTGACCAGAAGACTCCTGGAGC